>JAFBJU010000185.1:303061-365322 GCA_016785305.1 Colistium nudipinnis
TGGGAGACATGGTATCATCAAACTGTCAGTGTGTTCGTAAGGATCCAACAAAACATGCCACATCTATAATACTGTGGAGTCATGTGAACTGTCTTGAATATGACTAACAGATCTGGAGCGGTCGTGAAGCCTCGGCCTCCGGCATTTGAGACGCTGCCGTTGGAAGGTGAGTCGGTCGCGGGCCTGCACAACGCCGCCGGCTCCTCGACCCCGACGCCTGTATACATAGCTGGCTTCTGTCAGGCAGGGGGCAGATGTTCTTAAGGAAATCCTGACTATAAACGCACATACGTAAACACACGCCCCTGAGTGTACACATAGCGATTTCCTCACATGTCAAACACGGTAAACAAGTGGCCTCCATGCCCGTGCAGGCCACACACACACACACACACACAGAGGCACACGAACAAACACAGGGATCCTGAAATTAAGCAAAACAAGGCCCATCTGGCTCCAGAACTGTTTAGCCAAGCAAAAAAAACAAAGAGGATTTGACCCTTATTATAGGAAAGAAGGACCAACTCGCCAACAGGGTAGTGGTATTGGATAAACTATAAACTCCATCCAAGTTTCATTTAAACTCCAGAAGGACGGACTTGGCAACGGTGACGTGCTGAAAAGCAGAAAGCTCGGTATTTTCCCCCTCCGGGCTGTCCCCATTAGAGCGACATAAATGAAGATGTCAGAGGCAAAAAAAAAAAAAAAAGAAGACAGACACAGAGTATCCTGAATTCCACCCTGCAGAGAGGTGCTTTTGTACGTGTGAACACAGACACCCTCTCCCTCTCACAGACCCACAGACAAACACACACTGCCTTCAGTAAGCTTCAGTCAACAGCCCGGCATGCGCGGCAAAATGAGATTCAGCGTGACTCATAAGGCACGCGCGCACACAGGCAAGTTACAGCACACACACACACGCGCGCACACACCTCTCGCGTTCACCAAACAGGCCCGGTATGCTTGCCCTCCATCACTGTCACATGAGGGGCGAGCATCGCGCCGTCGCCCGGCCATAATGAGCTAACAAGATGACACCCAGATGGCCCTCCCCCCCCGCCCCCCGCCACGAGGCGCGGACGACGACCAGCTCCACCGGCGGAGTGCCGAGCGAGAGGAGTGTCAGGAGTCATTAGGGAGGAGAAAGAGCATAATCTGTTTCTTCTTATGGCCTCCGTGGTTTCCGACAGTGCCGAGCCCATCCCTCTCTAAGAGCAGGGGAGTACAAAAGAGAGAGAGCGGGTTGTATGCGGTCGTGATTGAACGTCATCCACGGTATCACTGACAGCGAGAGAAGGGCCAGACTGTTGCTCTCCGCGTCGCCACTTATTCATCCCCCGGCCCAGAGACTGAGCTCTTCCAGCTGGAGGGCTGGCGGGTGAGGAGAGGAGAGAAAAAGGGGGGGGGGAAGAGGAGATCTGGATGGAGCGGAGGAGAGCAGCTTGGGTCAGTTTCAGCTCGAGTTTAGCCTCATTCTGGAGTTGATCTGTGACCCAAAACACACACAAGCTTCTTTCCACCTCCCTCAGATCCTCTTCCCTGGCCGTGACACAACACAACACAACGCGCGCACACACACACACACACTCAGCCAGCTGCCTCCCATCACAGAGGAGCAGCCGCAGATGGGCTCTGCATGCTCCGTAAAGATCTCTCCACAGGCCCAGTCTACGGTCGCTGCCAAACCCGCCTGGCCCGAGCCCACTCGATGTGCGAGTGCGTTTTTTCCGTGCGGCCGTGTGCGTGCAGATATACGTGTGCTCACACATGCCTGTGTGTGTGTGTGTGTGTGTGTGTGTGTTGTATTGGTGAAGCTGGACAGTCCTGGAGACGGGAATCCCCCAGGACCATGAGAGTGGAGATGGTGGAGCGGGATGCGAGGTTGTAATCAGTGGCGAGCAGAGCAGGAGGCGAGCGAGAGCAGGAGAACCTCCCAGATGAACAATAGCGCCTCTCACACTCACCCGATTGTGTTTCACTCCCACTCGGGAGAGCGAAGGAGAAACTAGAGAGAAAAAGAATCATAGCCATTATCAAACCCACGCAGCCTGCCCGGGTTGTTCACCAGCGGCCATTTTCTGCTCCGTATCTCCAACCCCATTGATAAGCCCTCACAAAGCATTTCATTGGAATAAAAAAAATAAAAAATAAAAAAAATATTAATGTTGCATCTCAATAGGCACATCACATATCACAGATGAACACTAACAGGCAGGCACACCGAAAACCCACACTCACACAACTCCATATTACCCACAAACTCTGTCAGGCTTAGATAGAGCCAGTCATGGCTAAATTCAATTTTGAACAAATGCCCTTCTATCTCTGCCTGGTTCAAAATTAGTCGAGGGATCCCAGTTTTTTTTCTTTTTTGACTGAATAATAAGGCAAAGTGATTGAGGATGAGAGACAGGCTTGTGGCTAAAGTTGGATTTTTTTTTTTCAGAAAAACTCGAGGGGAAGAGAGATTGAGAGAGAGGGGGAGGGAGGGAGGGGAGGGGGGGTGTTGTATATTTTCCCTGCACAGCAGTATTTTGGCATTGACACATCTGGGAATCAAATCAGCGCAGACGTATCCCAAACAAACCTGACACCCATAACTAATGAGGCTTTTTTTTCTTGAAGGAATGATTTGACATTGTGGGAAATATTGTTTGCTTTCCTCGCCAGAGCTCTCCCCCCGCAAAAAAAAAATGCGATATCACTCTCGTATCATATGTGAGGCACGACGGGAGCTGGAGTCGGTTTGGCTCAACGTAAACACTGGAAAACGGGGTAAACAGGATCCGCCGGCGGGTTGCAGCACGTCATTAATGTTTGACAAATGAGGCTTATTAATTAGTAGTTTGAAAGGTGCTTCTTATTGCGTCTCCGAATAACTCTTTCATGCGTTTTTTTTCCCCAGTCTTTAAACTAAGCAAAGTTAACTTTGGCTTTAGTGTGCAGACACCAGAAATATATCAATCTTCTCATCCCACTTTTGGCAAGATGAACTCATACGCACATTTTTCTTTTTCGCTCCAGAGAGCAGAAAGAGATGATTTTGTCTCTTTTCAGAATATAGAAATAAACTGCTTCCAGTCTGATTTTTTATTTTATTTTTTTTTTCTACAGCAACCCTCTGCCATCAAAGGGGAGTGGAATCGATATTTTACGAGTCTGTATGTTGTTAACAGGTGTTAATGTGACACAGCCACAGAAAGTCTGGAATAGTGGAGCGAAATCAAGGGCCTGTCCTGGAAGAACAAAGAAGAGAGACGTGGCCACGCACAGAAAGCAAATCAATCAATCTCTGTCGGAGCACGTCTGGCTCTGACAGCGCGGCTCTGAACCCGGCACGGCAAAAAGATTGCACGCAGCAAAGTTCAAAATACTTTCATTGTTCATCTGTCAGTGTGAGAGACAATTGCAAAAGGGAGAGGGGGGGGGGGGGAATGCTAACACAATATTTATCTTGTGTCCCTTTCCCTCCTGACTCACTCTTTTTTATTTTTGTATTCCTGTTATTGTGCGGCGCGCGGAGGAGATGGATGGGTTTAGGAGTCCGGCCCGCTGATATGTGTCTGCTACGAGCCCGGCGCAGTCGCTCACTCCTTTTCCCCCCTGTCTCTAGTATCAAGCAACAGCAATAATTCAGTCACCAACAAACAGCGAAGGGGATTTTTTTTGTGTGTGTGTGGCATTTCAATTGTCGGTTGGTTGGTGGGTTTTTTTTTTTTTTTTTTTCTTCTTCTTCTTCTGCATTGTTCTCCAAACTGCTTCCCTGGGAAACTTGGGAAAGTCAAATAGCTGACGAGATGTCACCCCGTGAACTCTTCGCTCGCTTCCACACACTCCCAAGCGTCCACGTCCACGAGCAGACGCACACTCTGCCTCACCGCCATTCTTTTATTTACTCGTCAATGGCTCTTCGGGCTCGAGGGGCGCACGCGCGCACACACACACACACAGCGCTGTCCAAACAGGCGAGCGCCGACTGTTGCCTTTTTGGAAAGATCATATCGCCTCAGACATGTCGGTCTGGTCTTGGCTGCAGGCCCTTCGCTTGGTTCAAGTCTCGGTTTGAGGGATTTCCGCAGAGTGTGAACACATTCCTCTTTAATTAGTTATTCATTTGGGCCCACAGCGGCACAAGCTGGAGGGGGGGGAAACGTGTGTGTGTGTGTGTGTGTGTGTGGTGCAATAAAACGTTGGCTTTAACAATCATCTCCCTGTAGCGGTACCTGCGCGTTGTGCGTGTTCCTACCTGGGCCTCACACAGGCCTGTTGTGACTGGTCATGCAGAGCTATATGGGGATCGCGTAGGACCTGAGGAATTATCCCGTGCTCAAACGGGGCACATATGCATGCACGAGTGCACAACCACCCACACACACACACACACACACTCTCTGGCATGTGCACGTACATTATATATATATACACGCACGCACAGAGACATTCTTTACAAGCCAACAGTAGCGAAACAGGAGAAGATAGGCCTCTCTGTGTGCGACTGACAGAGTGAATTACACGGTGAGCTAAAACACTAGTTTCCTGCCTGGCACAACAGCCCCGGATGGCTTTCAGATGGATTTTCGCGGAAATCTTGTACAAACACCCAGTCGATATAAGGGTAATGGCCAATCGCCGAGCAAGAAGGATTCACAAGTAATTTGCGGAGAAAATGTGTTTGGGACACTTTGCACCACAGGCTGTCGCCCAGCCATAACAAAGGCATGCCGCCAACAGGTTCCATTCTCCACCGGGGGAATTTGACGACAGCGCCGCGTTCACATATGCGAATGCTCCCCCGGACCTTGATATGAGGATGGAATTGATATTCCTCATCAGAAAGGCCGCCGAGGGTAGAGAAAGAAAGAAAAAAAAGAATCGTCCTACTGATGAAAAGCTGATCATTCTGTCTCCAACTATTCAGGAAGCCATGAAATCAATGACAAATTTGTGTTATAAGCGAACGCACAAGACATTTTAATCCTTCAGCGCTACCCCTCCGATATTTATGTCTGTCGCCAGCACTTTCATTATCATAAAGCGTGTTTAATATTTCTCAGCTGTGGGAGAGGAGCGGCCACACTACACATGATTGAGTGCACTAGATTTAGAGGCTCGTTCGCTCGCTCTCCTTCTCCAGCTGTGTCCACGTACTTCAGGGCCGACACGCACGACAGACAAAGTCGGCCGAGAGGGAGACGGGGGGGGGGGGGGGGGGGGGGGGGAAGAAGGGCGGGGGGGGGGGGGGGGGGAGGAGAGGAAGCAGTGCACAAGCACCGAGGACACGGTGCCAACCAGAGAGGCCCACCGTGCCTCCGTCCCATCTCTCCAGCTGAGGGCTTTGATTCGCCTGATTGTCTCCAATATTGAGACGCACAATAAACACAACACTTGGCGTCCATTTGCAATTCTAATCAGCCCCTCTCAAACCCCGGCCTGGACAAACCCAGCCCCAGCCCTCTGGGATATCACTCATCTGACTGCGAAATAATGACACAATCATCGCCATGGCTACGCTGCCGCCGCCACCGCCGCCGCTGGTGCCCGTGAGCAGCGGCAGCCGTGGCACAGGGAGGATATTAATACGCAGGAGTCCTCCGAGGACTAAATGAATTAGCCGGGAGATTAGTTGGATACCAGGTTAATGAATGTGCCGCGCACGCAACTTCTCCCGTCTGGCATTTGGGGAGCGTTCACACTCCCTTCCCCCAAGAAATCGCTGGTGGGAAATAAGCAAGCCAGCAGGTCCAAACCTGCTTCTGCCGGGCATGCAGCAACAGGATTCCAATAAACTAACTTCTCTCAACTATGGAATCGGGCTGTGTAAACTCTGCTCGATTGGTTGTTGATAAGGCAGCAAATTGCGACTTTCAGCTCTATCTGATGCTTTCGATAAACCCGGCCTGCGATGGTTATCTGCCATAAAAAGTCTTTGTTTATGCTGAACCCTGCGGAATGCGATGTTTATTTTCCCCCCCGAATGTAAAGGATTATAAATCAATGCAGTTTAAGATGCGTGAAAGGGACAGAGGGGGTTTTATCTTTTAACAAACTGTCCAAAAATCATACATCTGTGAATTATAAAAAGCCCATCTGTTGGTGGGGGTTTTTTTTTGTGTGTGTGTGTTTCTTTTTCATCCCCGGTGCTGTTTCCACTGACTTGACAACATGATGGTAATAGATGCTTGCAGATAAATGAGAGCAAAGTGACATGCAATCATCCACGTTTTAGCAGCCTTGATGTATTTGCTTTAACAGTCACACGGAAGATGAGAAACGGAAATTTATCTCAGGGAAAAATAACCGGCTATTTGACTTGCAAATCAGTTCAAATGATTCATAACGTTGGCCGTGCCTGTCTGCCCTTGTTTTTTGGAGCCCTGGCCCCCGCGAGCGTGCCTGCACGCGTCCGTCCCAGCGCGCGAGCGTGTGTGTGTGTGTGTGAGATGATGGCGTGTGAATGACAACCCGTCAGTGAAAGAAATGTCATTATCTGGCAAGACATCCGTGAGGGGGGCGGGGTCACGTCACTCGTGGCGAGTTGACACTCTGCGGACAGGAAACGTTACCTTCTGATTTCCCTCCAGAGGGGAAGCACTCGTGTCACAACTACTACTGTCCGACCTCATTTAAAGGTTATTGCAATGTGAGCAGTGTGTGTGTGTGTGTGAGAATCAGATGAGATCAACATGGCAGACATTTATCTCAATTCCTTTTTTCTTATCAGGAGCTATTTTTTAAAAACAATAAAGTGAGGATTTTTTTTTTTTTTCTTTTGTTCTGAGGGCCTTGAAGAGACGTGTTCTGGTAAAGCCGTCCCCACCCCCTGTCCTTAGCCTTTTGACTTTTTCTGTGTAAGAACAATACAGGGGCTTTAGTTCAGTGTCCTGCAGTGGATCTGTTAGGACACTGATAAGAGAAGCTGATGGATAGGTTTAATCAGCCGAGCCCGGGGATCAAGACCAAAGGACAGATCAATCAAAATGCAGTGTGCTTTATGAAAGAAACAGCCATTCAGTGTCACCCCGGGGTCCCTGCTGACTCCTTTCTCTTCTCTGATGGAAGAAAAATATGAGCACACTAAGCGTGATATGAGAAAAAAAACCCCCAGCTAAGTAAGCAAAATGTAAGAAACAAAGAAGATTTAAAAAAATAAGGCTTCGTGGTTATGGTTAGAGAAATGAGGAAGGAGCATCTGTAATCAGTTGACTATTCAATTCCGACTGTAAGGCTCTGAAAACAAATGAACCTAAATGTCCCTGTTTTTTAACACACCAAATAGTTTCTGACAATAGCTGTAATAAAAAAAAAAAAAAAAAAACAAAGCTCTCACGAAACATAAAAAAAAAAAAAAACACCACCCCCAAAACAAAAAAATCCCGCGCTGAAATCTAAAAAAAGGAGCACAACAGCAAACTATTTACACCCGACAAAACGTTGGATCTCCGCACAAGAGGAGCGCGGGGCGCGGTTATATCTGGGGCACGCAGTTTTTTTTTATTTTTTATACACAGCTGCCTCTTGTGTGTTAAAAGCCGCTTCGTCTTATCAGGAGCATGTGAGTGACAAGTCTATTCTCTGCTTACAATCTCAGCTCATGATTGTAAAAGACAGCTACACATGTCCCGTCCAATCCAAGACAAATTAGCTGCTCCCTCGTTCCTCCCCTAGGATGGGAGATCTTATCCAGGCGAACATGCTTAAGTCGTCAGTGGGTTTCTAATAAAAAAAAAACAAAAAAAAACCCATATTGAACGGCATATTGACTGATGCAATCGCAGGGACGGACACACACACACACACACACACACACATCGTTAGGCTCATTAACAGTGAATGTAGGGGAGGACGGCCTAACTGGTGACGCGGGAGTGTGTGTGTGTGTCTCCACTGATAATACTCGCCTTTATCAAGCCGAGCGAAGACAAGACTCTGGCTGTCGGTATAAAAATGAAATATGTCTGCATGTGTGTGTGTGTGTGTGTGTGTGTGTGCTAATAAAGAGCTTGTTTGACATGATGCTATTCTCATTCACACAGTTTGCTCTGCGATAACCAGGCGGATTGTGGCCTCGTAAAGACGCTCCATGTGTTGTTTTAGGAAGCCATTACAAACGGGGCCGTCTCCATTACAAGGGCTATCTGATCATTATTACCGCCATCTGTAAGGCACACTCAGACCTTAATCTGCACAAGCCAACCACAGCTGACTCCGGAGCTAGTGAGCACACACACGCAACACACATCCACACCACCTTTGGCCAAGTGATCTATGCGTGTGTGTGTGTTTGTGTATCTAAACGTGACACAGCAGCTGTTCACTCGTCACATTGCGGCTTTCGGGGGTCAACGCGTTTTTACGTCCAGTCCTACTTAAGCAACGCTGAGTGCCGCACTCCAGCCTGAGCCACAGACTGGCGCAAAAAAAAACTCTCTCTGTGCTAAGGGGGCTGGACCCCAACATCCGTGCAATGCAATCGCAATCTCCCAGCCCGAGCCGCCCGCACTCTTCAAAGGCTCATCACAGGACGCACATCTAATGCAGAGAGAAGGCCGGCTAAAGCCTTGGCCAGGCACGCTGCTTTGAAGGGAGCGCTCCAGCCAATCCCATCGGAGCCAAATCATTTCCCCTTGCCTCTACCATTCCATTGTGTGAGCCGTGCACCGAGCGGCTCTATTTGGTGGCCGCATGTGGGGCGCCTTCAAGGATCACGCCACTCCATTCCAGAGCAGGGCCGCTACAGGAAATGAGACTGTAGCGGGTGAACAGGGGTCTTCTGCACCATAAATATATTCATGCATTCATGCATATTTCAAATGCGAATTTGACTCAGCTCGCATAATGCACATGCAAGGGTTCCGACTGTGAGATTCCTGACATGCGCAAGGTGCTACAATGAGAAAGGTATAAATAAATCACAAAATGCAGCAAACAGAGACACTAAAAGCAGCCACACTAGGCCTGGGCCCCGGCTGCGTCGAGAGGACTCACAGAGGTTTGTCTCCAAAGAAAAGCTTTCATCTCTGAGACAGGAGAGGAGAAGAGTGATGCGGTGGAAGGTTCGCGCTGTCATGTTTCACAGTGGGGGGAGGTCCACAGACAGATGAGGAGAATAGCGAAAAGTACTCAAAGTTTTCGGTGCCGGGCAAAAAAGGGGAGATGAGATTGCAGAGCGCGGGCCGGCGTGGCACATTGAGATTAGCGAGTTAAAAATCACAGCGTGAAATATAATATTACGGGGCTTTTTAGAGGACAAACTACCACGGTGACTCATTAAATGGAGTCGAGGCAGAAGCCTTCGGTCTCGTTCTCTGCATAGTTCGTAAAGCGAGAGGAGAGGTTTAGGAGATTGTGTTTGCTTTAGCAGACTCTCGCTCCTCTTTCCAATATCGGAGAGATGAGAGGCTTCCATGCCCGAGCACATCATGGGGGAGAATAAACACACACATCTAATGGGAAACATGTGTGTGTGGGGAGATGAAACGGGCCTCCCCTCATATGAATAGGATGAAATATAGACCTGGGTCCCGCCGCGCTCAAATCACGGCCGCGTGAACTCGGCGTGGAGGGGAAACGGCAGACCCCCAACAGGCCGTCTCACTCAACACACACAAGCTGCCAATATGGCCACTCTGCAGCGGATTCATGTGGAGGCCAGAGTCTGACAGTGACATCTCCATTCACCGCTTTTCTCTCTTCCCCAACATGCATGGACACACAGGGCACGGGAAAAAAAAATAGGCCTTTCACCCTGCCAGGGGTCTCTGTGGGGTTTAGCGTGGCATTATGGGAAGATTAGACTCTGGAGAGCACCGCTATCTGATGTCATTGTTGGGTTTTTTTGTTTTTTTTTTACGTTGTCTGGATGGCTAGTGGAACAGGAACCTGACGGCAGGCACATTTCGCCCCCGCACAAAATGCTCGGGGTTGCAGTTGTGATTGATGGCAGCTTCCTATTGTATCTGTCTGGTATGGCCCTATTGGAAGAAGAATTAGTCGGACAAAAAGTCAGGGAAAATGCTCCACATCTGACTCCATCAATCAAGTCAGCAATCAAAATAATTCAATTAAGAGACTTAAATCCCGCTGGCTTACGAGTCCCTGCTCCAATAGCCCAGAGACAAACTCAATTTACCGACAATCCATACATGATAGCATTAACTTCACTTTAAGGCTCAAATCTTTTTCCATTACTTACATTTTCGAAATATCCAGGGAAAGGCACTGGGGTGGGGGGGAGTGGAGTTATAGTGTTTACCCAGGGAAAAGACAATGCGGGGGAAAAAAAATCCAATAAACAACGGCAACTTCAAATACGTGATGAAATTTCAGACGGGGCTGTCCAGACAACTAAACTAATTTAGCTATTTGTTTAGCGGTGGGGAATTGTTTGGAAAACACGCGAAACTTTAGAAATGTGTTTTTATGGAGTTGGTAAACGGCCGTACATCAGAGATGCAGGATTGCCGAGAGACTGGGAGAGGGCGGTTACTGAATATGTGTGTAATTGTCTTTTTTTCCCCCCGTTTCCGAGGTGTGAAAGAGAATGCCGGGTTGCACTGGGGCGTCCCAGGGAGAGGCGATTGAAGCGTCACTCACAGCTGCCTCACACAGAGCCCCGGCGTGCAGCAAATCCCAGGCCCGGCCCTCGCGGGCGGAGGGGCCCCGGGGCCGGGCCTGGGAGCCGCAGGAGTCCCACAGGCCCTTTCTTCCAACTCCTCTCACCAGCACAAGGGGGACCGGGGTCATGCTGGGAGTTTGCTTAGAAAAGGCCAAGCCAAGACTTGGCAGAATGGGTTAACGGAGGCATGCATATACACTCACACACACACATGCACCAAGTAGAATGCTATAGGGGGGCCTGTCTCTCTTGCCTGTGGGCATGGTGGGAAAAAAATTAAGTAGGGATGGGGGGGAGAGATAAAGAAAAAGATAAACCCGACCAGTTAACATCAGAAAAAATTGGGATAAACACTCACAGAGAAAGAGACAGAAAGAAACAGCTCGTGCTAGATTACCAGAGAAATAAGAGGGGTTTTCTTTTTTATTTTTTTTGCTCAATGCCTGGGGAGTCTAATAGTGGTAAAGTCCTGAGGATTATACACTGTGCCATTTCCATGCTCCCCCTAATAGTCTCCATGTCCTGCCGCTGTATGCCATAGATGGATTATGATGCTTTATAATTAACGTGGGGGTGGGGGGGGGGGGGGGGGGGGTTACGGGGGGGGGTTTACAGAGCGCCCGTCTGCCACGCTGACACACTTACGGGGGTATCCCCTGGGAAAAGGAAGCTGCCGCCATACTATTCCATTACTTTATCATTCTATTATCCTAGCACTCCATTCAATTACACTGTCACTCCATTAGTGTACGCATAAGAGTGAACAAAGAGCTCCGCCATGATCATAAATGATATGTTCAGGGCTGGTCGGGTATGGTCATGCTTCATCCAGTCTGAACATGTGAAATATGATCTTCTACCAAAGTAAATCTCACTTTGGCTCCACTTTACAGGAGCAACTTTAGTACTTTGTCAAACTGTTCCCAAAAGAAATGTCGTATTATAATATATAAATACAGCAGAAAATCAATTGTTGATCTTCAGAAGGGTTTTACAGTAAAATCGTAATTTATTTTAAATTTTAACTTATTTATTGACGCACGCTCTTCAGAGTATTATATTAGCACATGAGTATACGTGCTACTTTTTAAGCTATGGTTAAAAACACAAACAAATATAATATTTTTCCCCTCCAGAAGGCTTCTGAAATTATAAATACATTTATTAAATTGTCCTTAAGTTGGGACTATTTTTTATCTCATCCATTCTTAGAATTTTATAGATACAGTTAAAAGTTCTGGAGAAAAAAAGTTCTTAAAGGTTAGGGTAAGAGATATTAAAGCTGATAATTGAACTTTTTTTTTTTTTTTTTCGTCTAAACTTTCTTTTGCAGTTATATCTGAAAAATAAGTCATTCTTGTAAGGGGATCATGAATTAGGATTTTTTTTTGTCAAATTTATTTTTGGGGATGCAGTAAAATATTAAAATATATAAATACAAAAATATGAAAATAAAAAACATTGACTTATACATCTTGTAAGTGACCCTTGAATAGGGATTTCGTTTTTCAGCACAAAAAAAAAGTATGAAGAAGTTGTCGGCACTTGCATCATAGTTTATATAGCAAAAGTCAGTTTCTCAGCAAAAAAAAAAAACAGGACTCTCAGTGCTGTCCTATTCATTTTGTTGTCATTATTTGGAGGGATCTGTCATCCCCCTTTTCCCCAAAAGTCCTGGCACGCTAGATTCAAGCTTTCCCACAAAAGTCTTTGGAGTGCTACAAAGTGAGGGGGGGGCACAGATCCCCTTCGCTGCCGGTGACAACTGATGACGTCTTGGAGTGGTAGTGCAGCTGGCCCGTTCGGGTTGCCTGCTCGCAGTTTAGGCCCGGGCCACTGATGAGCTCCGAGGGGTTCTCTGAGAAACCGTTAAGTCTATGAGGTCAGTCCGGAGGAGGAGGTTACGAGTTCCCCGAGTCGGAGCCGCAGGGGTAATGGTTTTAGAGATGGCTGTCACACAGATCCGTTCCACTGTCCAACACCGCCACTGATCTCCACCAATCCCAGTCGGGCCTGCTTTTCGGTCGCCCGACTTCTCTCTCGCTGTCCCCCCCTTTCTTCTTTTCTCCCTCTCTCTCCCTCCCTGACACATGGAAGTAATCTGGGAGCCCGACGCTGGACTGAAAGGATGTGCGGTTGAGCCCAGGGCTGCGTTTCAACGCTCTACATTAGCTTCTTTTCCTCTCCCGTTTAATCCCCCTTTTTTCAACTGCGCTTATGTGAAAGAACTAAGATGGCAAACAAAAGGCAGAGTTTGCCCATTCAACTTTTTCCCCCCACTTCCTGCAACTCCAGAGTCTCCCGACGTGTTTCTCTCGAAATTCGGCTACAGCTGCAGTCGAAGGCGGCGTGAGGGAAATGGCACGGGAAGTTTTCCAGCGCCTGCCCCTCCGCCTGGCGGAGCGGGAGCTGACGGGGACTTCCTGGCCGCTGCCAGCCAGGCCTGAGTCTAATGAGGCCTCGGTGTGAGGCGGCCACTGTTCAGCCACTCCACACTCCAGTCCACCGCTCGGCCCTCGGCACTTTCACAGGGGCACACTGGCACGCTCCTAACACTTCCTTAATACTCCACTGTGGCTGAACAAAGAACAATAGCACAACGACATGCACTCTTAAGCACTCATTCACTCCCATAAGCCTATACTTGTCCCTTTCATATGAGCCTTAATGTCCTTCAATGGCAGTATGACACAGAAAAAAAAACACTTAAAAAAAAGAGAGAACAATAGTCGCACTGATTTGTATTTTATTTTGCATAATAATGGAAATTATAGGCAAATTACTGGACCAGATACAGTCATCATTTCTAACACTGCTCGCGTTTGCACAACTAATGTGGTTTTCTGTTTTTAAAAAAGTACCACAAAGTTTCGGCAATTTGTCATATTTTTTTATGACTCACAGCAGACAGCCTAATCCTGTGTCACACCTTTGTTAGTGTCAAACAGCAAACTGGTTGTTATGATCACTTGTCTATTCTAGAATATTTACAGTGACTTTTTAGATTTGATTGTACTTGTTTTGGGTTTTTTTTTTTTTTTGCAGATTGCAGTTGCTTTTAAAAAAATACTTTAAAATTGCTCATTTCGTCCTCCACCTCCTCCAAAACACAAAGATGTGAGTTTCATATGATGAAACACAGAGAAGTAAGAAGTCATGTTTGATAAATTAAAAGCAATTATTCGGTTACAAATGTAGGTAATATGAGAATCTATATACCATGAGAAAATGTAAATTTGTCAATCATCAGAAATTCTATCCTTTTCATGGAGGGTTGTGCAGTGTGATGAAGTATCTGTCAGGTTTTTAATGCCTAAAGTAAACAGAAAAAACCTCAGACATTCCTGTCTGTTTAGTTTAAACATGAACCGTTTCTCAGCAGTGGATTTAGAAAATATAGTATTTCACAATGTACATTAAAAGTGTGACAATACTAAACATACTTTAATAGAAGATTTTATCAACATGTGATGGATCTGTAACGTTGAATGTTTTGGGCCAAAAATCGAATCAATACTAGACTAAACTAATCTTCAAGTGGTTTGGTGCATTCAGATGCGAATGAAGTGAATATAAAATATGCACTGAAAGAAAAACAATCTGTTACTGTGGGTCACAGGGACCCACACGGAAAACACAGGCAGCAAGTCTTGCGACCGAAAATAAAAAATGCAAAAAATGAGTTACAAGCCGAGGAATGAGGCTCGATTTCATGCGAAAAAGAAGAAAAAAAATGAACACATCAATAACGCACAAAAAGGCACAATGATCAGTTTTCAGTGATGTGGCAGCCAAACCACCAGTGGATAAAGTGAGTCCATCTGGAGCGAAACCATGATGGAAAAACAGCATTATTTTTTCCCCCTGCACAGAAACATCCTAAAGCTCGGCGGCCCCCTTTTCTTTTTTTTCGTTTTTTTTTTTTTTTCGGAGCCCAGGTGCCTCACGTAGATAACCAAACCAAGAATCTGTCGTTACACACCGCTGAAACAACAGTCCCGCCGACACACACGCGGGCACACACATAAAAGCAAACGCAGCTGTCCTCATACGGAGACACAGGGAGCCCTTTGCAGCACCACGGGCCAGTTGCTTTGCAGAAGTATTTCTTATTGGTGGGCCGCCTCTTTCTCTCCGAGTGGGGCTCGGGCTCTAAGTCCTCTCTGTGTGTAATGAGATCTGTATCAGAGGGAAACATGATCAGAGTCTAAAGGGGGAGAGGAAAGGGGGGAGTCAGGGAGGCAAGGAGAGGGAAGGTGTATATCAGCGGACCCGGGGGCCTCTGACCCGCGCCGCAGCCGTGGCCGGCCGAGAGGAGCCCAGCGCCGGACTCAAATCCTGTTTACGGCCCCGTCCCGGAGTTTCGTTCGGCTCTTGTTCAACAGGTTGCGGCAGTTTCCAGTTTTGCAACGGCAGTTTGTTTTTTCTAGCCACTCTACACTGAAATCCTAGTTGCATTTAAATGTCAGCATTGCGGAGCGTTGGTAAACGTCAGGAGTCAAACGTTTCTCTGTGTTTGGGAATAAACCTTGGAAAATGTTTGCTTTGATAACAGCAGCTTATTAACACAAAGAGAGGGCGGATTGTTTTGTTTTTTTTCCGTTTACTTCCTTTTCCCCCTGAAATGTACACAACCGAAAAAATCTTGTAATAAAAACTAAAAATTATAATAATTGAATTCAATACCCCCCCCCCCGTGCAACTATTCTCCAAATGGCAGCTTGCTTTTGAAATGGCATTTCAAAATAAACTCGCCACCCCATGATCCAAAAGTTCATGGCTAGGTTCTCTCAAAACAACATAACACCAAATTTGTTTTTCTATTTTCGCTAAATATCACGGTGCTAATCAAATCCAGCGTAATCAACAAACTCACTGAACCTTTAAACCAGGCGAGCACGTCATAAACCAAATCAGTCAACTGTTAAACTGTGAGCCAGGCAGCTGAGGTCAACGCAGAGCAAAATGAGATGAGTAAGAAAAAGGCCCGGCAGCCACGGAGGCTGCAGTTTGACTTTTACCAACACAAACACCTCTCGCTCTTGGGCTATTTTGTGTGCTTTTGTGGCCTTAAAAAAAAAAAAAGTCAAAAACCCTTTGCAAGCCTGGACAAAATTGCGAGGGGTTCAATACGAGTGCAGCAGCCACTCTCTCTCTCTCTACCGTCATCTTGTTTGTCTCCCGTGCTGCTGCAAACACACTGCGCTTACAGCTACAGGTCATGAGGTAAATATTAGCGAAGGACACACAGGATCCACTCGGAGCAACCTTGTCAGATTATCGTTAAAAAAAAAAAAAAAAAGAAATTGGCATCCCTGCAACATTCCTGAGCTCACCGTGAGAGTGCATGTATGCAGCATGCCTGCAGCTCCGGCACAAACCGATGGGACGTGATCAGTCATAACAAAATGACATTTTCTGGCGTAATCCCACTCAGCTAAATGAGAACTAATCCGATTTGCTCTGATCAAATGTTAGACGGTCCTTTACCGGCTGGGGACGCTGACACATCCAGCCTTCTTCTGCACGGCTGCACCCNNGCCCGGCGGCGCCCCCCCCCCCCCCCCCCCTCCCCCCCACCTACGCCCCCCGTTTAACTCATCCAGCCTCAAATTAAATATCAAAAAGGTAGCACACATCCTGCGGCAAAGCTGAAGAACTTAGAGGAGCGTTTCTTCGCCTTCTACTTTCCAGATGGCGTTTGGAACTGATGATGTATGTTGCCTGCTCAAGCATGCTGGGGTGAAATCAATTAAGGAGCAAAAAAACCCACAGTTATTGATAACGCAGGGGGCAGGAGTGATGGCATCCTGGCATGGAAATTCATAACAGAGGGGACACATACTTACAGCTGCACACACAAAAAACACACACACACACACAGGGGCCCAAACCTGCTGCTTTCCTATAGTTTGCCTCATAACTCATGTCCTGTGGGGAGGCGCTGGTATTGTTATATTTTGTGTGTATGCGGTACAGTGTGCAAGCAGAGGACCAGATTAATTTATTAGCCGAGGCTGCGGTTCTCCCCAAAGTGGGAACAGGAAGTAAGACGTCGTAAATCTAGATAAGTCACCAGATAGTGCACTGTACATTTCTATAGGCCTCGCTCTCGCTGTTATCACTACGGAGCAATATATAGTCCAAGAAAGAGCTATGGAGTTTAAAAACAACACGCACCCGAAGACAGATGTTGATTGCCAGAAAAATATTCCCTTTTTATTGCCCATCTCACACCGCAAAAAACAGGTTTGTCCTTTGTTATTGCAAAGCCTTCGCACAGCCAGATAATTGTCTATTGTTTTCCACGCGCAAAGCAGCGGGATAATTAGATTTGAGGAACACTTTGCAGAGTGCATTATTGTTCCACTGTGAACTTGATGAAATATTCGGCCAGCGTGGGGATTTTTTATTTTTTTTATTTTTTTTTTACAAGGAGCAGAGCGGAGGAGCAGATGGAGAAATGATCTTCCAATCCCCCAAAACCAGCATGGTAAACTTCTTAGACATTCCCGCCAGGTGACATCATCATCGATCAATAAATGCACCCCCACATCCCGAATTTGTCTACCCATGGCTGACACTATAGGTGTGGGTTTTTTTTGTGCAAGGCTAATGCGAGTGTGTGTGTGTGTGTGTGTGTGTGTCTGCCTGATGACGCTCATTGTTCCACTACCTCTGCAGCCATAGTCAAATAAAAGCTGATGGGCCGTAGTCTCACCATTAGGACCTCAGCCACACACACACACACACACACTCCCGCACACACACACGTATATCTACGTACACTCCAGTGAACATGGCAGCAATATTCATACTCACTGGCTGCACAACGAGCTCCTGTGACATCTGACATTTGGGGGATAAATCATGGATTCACTCGAATGACTATGTTCTAGTTATAAGCTGGTCGAGCTACTCTCCATTTCCCCTCGGTGCCGTGAGCTCAAATGAAGGTCAGCTCCTCGGCTCCTATACCACACAGAAATATTCTCTCTCTTTTCCCTTTATTTTCCCCTTATGCACGCTTTCCAACATCATGCAAATGTGGGAGTCAAGTCTAAGTGGGTGATAATTGTTACCAGAGTGCCTTTTATTATCAGCAGTCTGGGCTCACTCGGCTTGTTTTGATGGGGAACAATATAACATTTCTGAAAGATGCCCCGCTCGGGCTGCTCGCCTTTGAGAAAACTTTATATTCGGGGTTGAGAAATGAGGCTGGGTCCACGCCAAGGCAATTAAGAAACAAGAAAATTAGTTTCAAACATTTGCTCCTCTGATCTATAAAACCACTTAATCAGACTTTCAGCACACATTTTTTTTTAGCTTTTTTTGTGGCACAACTACATTAAAATAGGAGGGCATGGGGATGGGGGGGAAGGCAGTGCAGCCCTGGTGCTTTTATAAGGCCAGGCACAACCCGTGATACAGGGCCCTGAGAGGAGAAACCACCCAGGGGGCACACCTTGACCTGCTCTACCTGACTTTTTCCTCTTACATTCCTTACTCAGCAATTGACATCAGAAACAAGGAAATTGCAGGGAAGCAATGGACCAACTCTTACACAACTCTCAGGTGCTCCTGAATGGAGGGTAGAAGTCGTTGAGTGTGGTAATATACAGGTGCACGTAATGGAGTCATAAATTGTGATAAAACGAACCATTTATTACAGCGGATTAGGTGAGGAATATTGTATGTGCTTTAAGCCTGTGCCAAATGCGTTTCTTTGGAGCTGGGAAATTCCCCACTGAGAAATAAATCGGCACAAAACTCTGCGGCGTTGGAACGACAATTAAAACCCAAATAAATTGTTTTCTTTTTTAAGGATAATTACTACATTTAACAGTAGATTTAACCCAAAGTGCACACAAAGGCAACTTTTCCAGAAATGTTAAGCCCCTCCGTTACGCGCACACCCAGCGCGTTTGGCATGCTTGGACAAAATGAAACACGAGACTTACTTGGTATTCTGCGAGCTCCAAATGATAGTCTCCAGGGATTTTGCTGAGGGCAACGCGGACCTGCAGATTAGAATTAAGATCCAGAGGTAATACTTCCAACAAGCGAGTCCCGCCATCCTGCTGAGTGTAGAGACGGAGAGCAGAGAACCCGGAGCGTCGGAGGGTTGCGCGTCGCAGGTTGTTGGGGTTTTTTTTTTTTATCTGTGGGAAGGTGAGCTTCGATCAGTCGGGAGCATGTGAGGTCGATGTCAGATACATGTCCCTCTGTGGGACAATTCGAAAATCCAAATGTCCAAAACAGCGTGTCCTTGGCTGAACTGTCCGCGGGGAAAGAGGCCGGTTCCTCTGGGTAGGGACTGGGAGGAATGCAGCCCTCGGAGTGTCCTGGTTGACCTGTGGCTGAGACAAAAACGCCTCTCCGCCGCCTTTTTCCTTTCTGATTTTTATTCTAACGCCAAAACCCGACGATGGGGTGTGCGGTGCGGGGGAGACAGATCCAAGCTGTGCTGCGGTCCTTGGGAAACACGAGCCGGCGAGGCGGCTGCAGATGAAGCGCTGCGCCGCGGCTTTGTCGAAGCTTGGCCCGGCGGCGTGTGTACCTGTTTCCGTGTGTGTCCCCTCTACAGATGTCCGCGTTCATCCATCAGTCAACACTCCGCAGCACGCTGGGAATCTGGAGGTCCACCTCATTCCAGTGTTATCTTTCACCCACCTCCTCCTCCTCCTCCCTTTTTTGCTATTCTTCTCCGCAAAGGAATTGAGTTGCTATTGTAAATATCCCTCGCGGCGCTCAGCGTGTTGCGCTCCGGCTCCAAGTCGGCCACGGCGCGTAAAGACACGGCCCCCAAAAAAACACCCACCGAACAGAAAAAGTACCGGGGGAAGGTTGGCTCCTCTCGCCGGGGCTAATCGGTGCCTGTGAACCCGTTCTCCAACGTGTCCATGCCGGTGTGTGTTCTCGGGAAGTCCGTGGTGCTCCGGTGCGTGCGGCAGCTGGAGCTAGACTGTAACCCGAGCGAAGCGCTGCGCTGCACGGGGACGGCCCACAGCGCGAGCCGCGGCCAATCACCGCGCTCTGTCCCAACTTGGAAGCAGGAAGCGAGAGCGTTTTTTTCATGGGGACGTGGAGGGAGGGGGGGGGGCTGGGTTGTTATTGGGTTGACCCCCACATCTCCACCCCGGCCCGAGCCATCGACCCAAATTGAAATGGACTTTAGAGTTTAGGCCTATTCGTCATACTGAGAGCTTTGGAGAGGATAGAGCGTGCGTAAAAAGTGCTTACAGAAGCAAAACCCCTGGCCCCCTTTTTTTCTTTCTATTTTTTCTGTTCAATCCACAACCTAAATGTCCCGGCAGATCCAACGCTAAACATTTAGGCCATAACATTTTTACAACGTAAGCCCGTGGAAACCTGTCTGAAGGGAATTATTCATTATATCTGTGGTAGGTAGGGTAAGTGGATTTGTAATATTTTTCTCTTTACAACGGGGCTGCAATAATATTATGAACCTTGCTAAATTTATACGTTTGAGCTCTTTAAAAACCCTTAAGGCCCACTGTATAGGATTACAGTATGTTATTCTAGTCCTTTCTTTTCCTTTTTTCTCCTCGGTGAAGGGAATGATGATTAATGGTCTCACTGGATGTCTTCCTAGTGGTCCCCTCCTGGCATAATGAACTGCATGAGAACTAAGTCTCCAGTGTCAATGGACAATAGGCGGTCGGTATCCTATAGTCATTGGGCCATTCATTCTTTGAGGAAGAAACGCTTGACACATAATTGATCATGTCCATGTCTGTGCCCCCTTTGTGCGTGACAGAGAGAGAAAGAATGAGGGAAAGTTTACCTTCATTCTCTTGCCTTTCTGCAATCAATGCTGCCCCCTAACGGCTGTGATGAAACCATCCCACATCACAGGAGGGGATTTTATCCTAATTGGAAAGGAAAGACAACAGACATTTAAATAGATGTCCTTTGGTCCCTGAAATACATTTTACGACACGTCCTGTTGTGGGTGACAGCCCATAAATCTTTATGAAACAATAAGCTTCACGCCCAAATCATTATACTCTCTCATTACCTGAACGCATTTCTCCAGCTCTTCCTCTCTCCCTGTATTTGTGTGTGTGTGGGTGTGTGTGTGTGTGTGTGTGTGTGATAACAGGGGCCACAGGAGTACATTGAGTGCCATCACAGTGTTGCCACAGTAACAGCAAACACAGGCCAGTTGCCGCAGAGCCGGTATGTCGTGTCCCCACCGATGGCCGAGACGTATGGGATACCTGATACCTTCGCAGCCAATCAACATAGATACCTGATCTGCTGTGAGCCAATGAGACGCCTCCCTGTGCACAAGTTTGATGGCTGCCACAGCTGTGGCCAAGGCTGAGGGACCAATGGCTGCAGGTCAGCGACGGCGCACATACCGAGCCGTTGTTGTCAGAGTCTGATCGAATCGCAGTCTGGGAAGAAAGGATTAAAAACACTTTATCAGCCAAGTGCAATAGTAAACAGAGATTTTTCCTTTGGGGAGCAGTAGAGAAAAAAAAATATGACATCATCGACTATACTTGGACACGTGACACAAAACCTCATTATATACCAGTGCCAGAGGATTAATGTACAGAGGATTTGTGGCAGATGATGCACTTTCCACACTACTCTACATAAACAACACGACTTAGGGCATGACAAATGAGTAGTGTATTGAGCATGAACACACTTCAAGGAAAACAGTTTTGTATTTTTCCTCCTCAAACACGCCACACTGTCACTCTCAGGAAATGAGGTCATCGTGTTCATCTGTATAGGTGGCTGATTAGTGCCTCTATAAATAGCCTGAGTGTACTTTGATTTCACCGAGGCTTTCAGACGCTTTCATTTTCTTCAGAATGAAACGGCGCGGCGACGGAAGATCGTCTTTACGACTGATCATTCTCGGGAGGACAGAGAAAATGAACCATTTCCCAGAATGCAAGGCGTGACATCTTCCAGCTGCTGGTCTATTGCTGTGCCACTGCTAACGCCAGCACGATGACATGTTCCCAGTGTACTGTACTAACGTGCTGCTGATAAGCAGGTCTTGTGTTTATAGTCCACACCAGGGCTGGAGGATCTTTGGCCTCTGGGCCGTATACAGCCTGTGAGACAAAAACAAAATCACCTCCAAAAGTCCAAAAGCATTCCCACGACAATTATCCGTTTTTCGGCGATACAAAAACAAAACACAAAACAGCAACCCGTGGTGCCCGAGACTGGAGCCCACACATAGCTGTTAGGTTGTGTCATTACTGACAAGCATCTTGACGACTTTTGCACTTTCCAAAAAGAAATGGACCCGCTCTGGTTGGGGTTGGGGTTGGGGTTTTATTATATATATATATTTTTTGGGAGGGTTTGCCAAGTTCGCAGGGACGTGCTCATGATGAAATCAGCTAATCTCTCCCATCATTACAGCTGGAAACAAGCAGCTAATCTGGATAAGTTACAAGGACAAATGTGCTCGAATGATGTTAATGCTCTTTGGTGGAGTTCTCGTGCCCGACAGGCAACTTTCACGAGACCGCACTCTGGCAGAGACGATGTTGCACAGGTTTTGTGGTGAGTGAGCTAATAGCGAGGAAGGAGACGATGTGAAGGAGCCTGTGGCGGATAGAACCGCACCAAGTAAAACTGTGCAATGTGTGCACAACACAATGCATTCTCCCGCAATGACATCTAAATACAGTATGATGGTGAACACGAAACTCCTGCAGGCATTTTGGCGAGAAGTCACAGGACTTTAAAAAAGTGAACAAAAAGGAAGTGCACATATCACCGAGGGTCCCCGACAACACCAAGCCCTTGACCTGCAAAGTAAAGGCAAGCTCCAAGCTAAACACCACAGCCTCTCCCTGCGCCGCTCTTGCAAACTGAACGTTCACGGTGAGGATTTTTTTTTTTTTTTGCCGTTTTATGCAAACATGCCGGGCAAGTTTACGTCTCTGCATGCGACAACCTGCAGGGACCTGGATCAAGCCAAACGCGGAAAATCCACTTCCTTCCACTTGTAAGATAAACATAAGCATATAGAGTACATATTTTTACTACCTCTATACGTTAATCCAGCCATACGCAATACTGCGCATTGTCTGTGTGTGTGTGGATAATTGCTGTCTTATGTGTGAGTGCATTTACAAGCAGTCTTTCAGAGGCTGTTGTGTCAAGAATAATAAAGGAGCCTATTACCCTTTTTACACCAAAATGTACATGCCTTTTTTAAATGCTCCTGAAACGGGGGATTCATTCCATACCGACTGTCCCTCGATGCGAGTGGACTATAAGTCGTGGAAAACCAATATTATTTTCACTAATGCTCCGGTTCAACTCTGAAATGGAGGAAAAGTGGGACTTTTACTGTAGTACTTGTGTTTTTCTTCTCTCGACCACTCGAACCACGTTGCTGAGGACACCGCTCCTTCCCAGTCCAATATTTACACTTAACAAACACTGAAGCCATGACATCATCATTCCGGGGGTGAAGCCACAGCGGGGCCTGCAGTCCGTCCAGCGACCTCACAGTGGAAACAAATCACAGTTAGAGTGGCTTCTACTCGCTTTTTAATTTGCCCTTAATGAAGTCTGGCACATCCAGCTCTGGTGTGGCTCGGTGACATCGCCGTGATCTACGGGCCAGGCCGGAGCCCGGGAGCTGGGGAGGATGTGGCTTTGGGGTCCAGGTATGAGCGGAGCCCCCGCTGGCATGCACGGGGTCAAGTGGTTAACCCTCGTTATCTGGAGAGGACGAGGAACATGTGAGTCAGAGGTTCCAGCTGTAATCAATATTCAAACGGCCATTAACCACTGAGACAACAGATCCTCACAAACACACACACACACAAGCACTTTGCAGCACATGTTTCCCGTCCGTGTCACGCACTGTAAAGTGTTCACCAAAAGGAAACACGCCGGGTATAAATGAAAACAACGCGACCTCACTCCAAACACGGAGCCAACCGAAACAGTGGGAAAAAATCTGTTAAAGTAAACCGACTATTTTCAGAGAGGCAGACACTTGAAACGAAAAGAAAGGAAAAAAAAAAAAGTTGTCGTAGGAGCTATTCCTGCTGCTTTTGATTCAACTGTGACGGCGGCGAGGGCCAAACACAACAGCTGAGGCATCCGGGGGCATCATTTCCTGTTTGCGGCTGATTGCCGTCCAGACGTCTTCCTCCTCTGTTCTCGTTCTGCTGCTTCCACCCACCTCCCTCCATCTTTACTCACCTCCGCCATCGCGACTGACAGGAAATCACTGATTACAGACAAATACCGCTCCGCACCATACGTGTCCTAAATTTACCATCGCAGCCGGAGCCCCGAGCCAAACCTCCATTTCTCTTCTTTCCACCTCTCGCACATCAGTAATTAGGTCTGATAACCAGCCGAGACAATAGATGTTTGCTGTAGCCGTCTTTGTCTACATATAAACATGGCGGGAAAACTTGATAACAATCCTGATTAGAAGCCGGTTGTGATCCTCCCGACTTCGCTCCGCGCGGCGGCTCCCTGCATTTTACCATTTTAGCCCCTCAGCCCAGATTAGAATTTGAAAAGAGAAATTGTTCTTTGATGCTTCGTTTCAAAGAAACTCCATGCTTAACAATTCAGGAAGTCGGAGACGCGCATGCACACAGCCCCCCCCCCCCCACACACACACATGTTATTAACTGGCTGTGATTATTTGTTAGCGTAAACTGCATTTTGTCAGCCCCGTGGCCCAGAGTGTTTAGAGAAGAGCTGAACTGATGGAGAGAATATGCCAAATGCTGGCCCGGGGGGGGTATGTTCTGTCCATTCTAATAGAATTACAAGCCTCTGATAGATGAGTCTTTTCTCCAAGGCTAGTTGTCTGTCAAACATTAGGTCACACTCAGCTTCCACAATCGGGAGAAGGGGGGGTGTGTGTGTGTGTGGGGGGGGGAGGGTTGTGGGTAGAAAGGGGCTCAAGGCAAAGAGAAGAAAACTTCTGGAGAGGTGCCTCACTCTCTGCCAAGAAAAGGAGGGCAACAAAAGTGAAAGAGGCTTAGGGAGAGGAGAGTTGGGGAGGAATGGGTGAAAACGAGGGTGAGAACTTGTGAAAAAAGGGAGAGTGAGGTGAGGGTGGAGGGGTGGGGGAGGGTTAAATAAAGGGGAGAGAGTGAGAAGGGTACAAAGGTGGGGGGGGGGGTGCATTCAAATCCACTCTAATCAGGCCCTCTGTGATGGACAGGACCTGCGGACGTGCCTTCTTTACATTTTAGTGTGGGTGAGTGAGTGGGTGTGTGTGTGTGTGTGTGTCGATGGGAGGGGACCGGGCCTCTAGTAGAGATGTCTACTGCCAGCAGCCTGAATGGGACAAAGACCTGAATAGAAACTTCAAAGCGACCTCTGTGAGCTCATTCTCCCCCTTCCACTTCTTCCCAGTCCCTCGGCTGTGTGATGGTCAACAAGCTCACTGCTCAAGTGGTGTGTGTGTGTTTGTGTGTCAGTGTGTGTGCGTGTGTGAGTGAGTGTTTGCTCGGCGTGTGTGATTCCGATTCGCCCCCCCCCCCCCCCCACGTCTGTTATTTTCTGACTGCTACATGCATTTCTTGGCAGCATGGCGTGCAGTGTGTATTTCAAAGTGTGTCTGTCAGCCTGCGTGTATTTCTTGTGTGGTGCATTTGTGCGTGTGTGTGTGTGCGTTTGCTTTCAAGAGCAGACTGCAGGATGCAGATATAATTGGAGCAGAGGATCTGACTCATTGCTCTCCCCCCTCTGAACCCGACACTGGCTCTCTTTGGTGGGGCAAGAATTGAAACAAGTAGCCCACAGAGCTGAGGGGGTGAAGAAATGATTGTTGCTAAACGACACAGAGGGATTTAGCGCCTCATTTTGATCCCAACGTCCTCACTGATTTTGGTCTGCGTTATGATCTTGTGGCGTGCGTCATCTAATTCTATTTGGCGGTGGCTCAGGGCTTCTAATGATCTTCCACTTATCACCTCTCTCTCTCTCTCTCGCTCTACAGTAGATACTCCACAGAGCTAATAGCCTCACACAACGACTGCTGCACACAATCTCTCCAGGCCCCTGAGAATAACAGGAAGACCTGGGGTGATGGCCGGGGCATGCACAAAGATAAGATTTGTGTGTGTGTGTGTGTGTATTGTGGGTTGTGGTATTTGTGTGTGTGTGTGTTTGCATGCCTGACAAAGATATCTGTCCGGTCTGAGCCCACTTGCACCAGTCAAGAGTCAGATGTGGCTCCCAAGCCTCGGGGATCAACGTGTCATTGTTGCGGCATGGTGTCACTGACATGTCCTCGGTGACATCATCACCCGGGGACCCTGAGCCGATGATTCATCCGTCGTCAGTGCTCGGCTGAAGGGGCCATTACAGTTTCAACTCTCATCAGAATAAAGTCGCCCCCCACCCCCCCGACCTCATCAGTGCTGCTTTTTTTTTCTCCTTACAGGTGCAGCGCCGCAGGGCCAGCAGCTTTTATCATGTATTCATATTTTAAGTGGGAGCACAGAAGTCTTGCACGAGGCCGCGGTCCTCTCCGTGGTGCGCTTTCACTTCCCATCTACAAGTCGTCATCGCGTGCTCCCTGGGAAGAATACACGTGTATTTGAGTCACCGAAAATCACATTGAGATAACCTTATCTGCAGATAAAATGTTATCTGTCTTCCTGATTATGTCATATGTTTTCAGCTGAGTGCGATTCTGTGCAGCTATAAATAAAGAGGCCATAAAAATCCCGGAGGAGGTCTGCAGCGGGTAGTGCCCCCCCCCCCCACACACACACACACACACACGCCCACACAGGAGCACACCACATAGTAATTGTGAAACGCCCATAAAACGCTATTAAAGAAGCAAGAATTAATCACAGTTAATGTCCAACCCGCTAATGTGCGCATGCCTACATACACGCTATAGGGAGGAGTGTAACCTTCGCAGGCGCTGCTGCACAAACAATTCAAAGGTATAGGCCAAAAAAAAAACAAAAAAAAAAACAGACTTTAAACCCAGGGAGGCAAACTCCTAAATCTGAGGGTGTCCTTGTTAGTAAGCAGCCGAGGGTACACCAGCGCTCTCAGCCGCATCATCAAAGCCTCAGCAATTACTCCCATGCTCCCTCACTCCGGCATAAATCTGCTCTTATCTGGGCTCGCTGCAGGATCACGGAATATCAGCGCCAGCATCTGCTCAATCTACAAGCCCAGCCACTAAAAGCACAACAAAGTGGCTCTGCAGGCATAAATAAAGGAAGGAGGGGCACCGGAAGAAGCGCAGGGGTGGAGGAGGTGGAGGAGGTGGCGCACGGGGAGGGAAATATAGACGGAGGCAGCCACAGAGGTGTGTGTTCCTGCTTGTCTTATTTGCCTGGAGCGTGCGGGCTCATTCACACTGCAATCTGTCAATCAGCCAGTCCCGGAAAAAAAAAAAAAAAAGAAAAGAAAAGGAGAGAAGTCATTTCCAAGCGGCTCTGCACAGCTCGGGATAAACTCTTGACAGGAAATTGAGACACATGAAGAGGAGGGGAGGTTTAACCGCTCTGGTTGGGGGTGAAAAGGTCAAAGTTGAAGATTTAGTGGTCAGAGGCAAATATGAAGTTAAGTCGGGCTTGTCATATTTATTGGAGGGGGTTAAGACAATCGCTGAGAATGTTTGTGAGAGGGGCCTATGCGGACCCCGGGGGGGGGGGCAGAAAGGATCAAGGCCTTCGCACACGGCTCTAACATTATTAACCCAGTTTTGCGCAGGGACGTCGGCTCACACCTGGATCAAAACCGCGGCAGCCACAGAGGATCTAACAGTATTTTTTAGGAGGGGAGGTTTATTTTCTTCACGGCCCCGACTGGAGCAACATCTTTCATTCTGACCTCTTTATTGCAGCTGCGACCCTGAACTCTCTCCTCCGCACCACTCCGGCTCCTCTACCTCCCTGTCCCCCTTTCTTGCGTTTCCTCCCTCTCCCCCTCGGCGTCCTCCACTCCCCATCCAGGCCCCGGGTCAGCCACTCCCTGCTCTCGGGGAAAAAAAAGAGACAGGAACAAAGCCGGGCTCGGTATGCGATATGTTGGGTAGATAGAGGCCAAAATTTACAACCTCCACCAACGTCGGTAATAGAGACAAAAAGTTACAAGTTAATGTTGTGAGGAAATACCTCAGCTCCAGGTGCTGGCTGGAGGTCGGAGGTGAGAGGTGACGGGTCGCGCGCCGCCCCTCAGGGCTCCCTGAACCCCGACCTCATCAAGGCTGATGAATAGCGTGCTAACGGGGACCAGCTCTCCCTTTACTGTGTCTGCACTCTCTCTTCTCGTCTTTGAATGCCTCGATTTTTTTTTTTTTTTTACTTTTCCATTTTCCTCTCTCTCGCTCTCCTGAGCACTGATCTGGCAGAAGCAGCGAAGTAATACTTATACCTGCTGAACCTTTAAAGTACCTCGCCATCTGTCGACTCCCTCGGATTTATAATTACCATCATACCACATTCGAACGAGGCACTGTCACACTCTTACATAACCCTGAGCCCTTTCTTCCGGCGCATGCAATACTCAAGAATAGATTGAATAAATTATTGGATGAGGTGTTAAATCTTGGCCGGCCACGGGAGCGCTCTCTTTCTAATGAGGCCTCATCGCTGGGTGGTATCCGTGCAGGAGCTAATAGCAGACCCATGCACGTGCACAACACACCTCACATATGTGCACCGATACAAATGGACGTAACGCAGACACGGAAATGTTGCACGTCGCACACACACAAACACCTACCTACACACACACACCTATACACCTACCTACGCACGCACGCACGCACGCACGCACGCACGCACGCGCACACCCCCCAGCAGCAAACCCGGGGGCCATTTGCAGAGTCGTATCGTGGCGCCAATTAAAGTGATGAGTCTTATTAGCAGAGGTGTCCCGGGCCTCGTTAATCACCGGGGTTTCCTGGCAGGGGCCGGCGACACGCAGTGCTCTCTGTCATCTTTACGAGACCTGTCTCATCACGCCCTTATAAGACACTCATCCAAAACTTTACACAGACTCGTGATTTAGCAGAGCTGGCCTGGCCCAGAAACGCGTTCAGTCATCGGCGGGTCACCTTTGAATGAGCTTCAAGGCGCTGGCCTTGGAAATGGAAGACGCTGGAAAACCTTTGTGTGGCACATCGCGACCTCGCCAGCCTTGCGTGTGTTCAGAGATTACCCAGCGTTGCTTCTTCCCTAATTGAAAAGCCAGATTCCTGTTTCCCTCCTGCTGCATGGGGGGGGGAGGGGGGGGGGGGGGGGGAGGGCGGGGGGGGGGGGGGGGGGGGGACATTATTATCCTCGCTTTGCAGAGCTAGGGCCCACTGGGACCAGCCCAAAGTGGCTCCACAACAAGGAGAGCGAGGTGAGGAGAGAAGGTGGAGGGAATCCGATTCCAGGGTAAATATCACCCCGCTGCCTGGCGAAAAACCTGGTCTTGTTTTCTGGCCCAGACCTCTGGACCACCTGCAGTCCGGCCGCTGACAGATTACCTCCACACACCCAAACCATCAGTGCCAAAAGGGCACTAATCCCCCTGCCTCTGTCTATTTAAGTACAATAGTGCTGTCACTCGTTTTTTGCTCTTTCAGCAGACCTTTAGCTGAGCGGGCTCTGCGAGTCAATACGCAGAAAAAACCGACAGGAGGCAGACAGCAGGTTCCCACGGCTCCCTATTCACAGCTTTCCGCTGGAATCTCTGACCTGTTCTGGCCTGTCTTATGAAAACCTGCCGCTCATAATGAAGGGCATTGATCCCATTTTTTTTTCTCATTTCACATTCACCTTGACGTCTCCGTTACGGCCCTCGGAGCGTTTCCCCCCCTTTTTGATTCATTAAGAGGGGGGGGGGGTTATTTCCCCCTAATTTGGAGATTTCATCTGAACGCGCGGTGCAACTATGTGGGATGACGCGGCTCCGAAATGTCAAAGATGGCCTCTCGAGTCTGGACATTCGAGCGTCAGTGGCCTGGAAGTTTTTCTCTCTGCGTGCGTGCGTGCGTGCGTGCGCCCCACTGTCTAATCTCAGGCAGGTTTCTGGTAAATGATTTTCCAGGGTCAGCTGCTTTCCTCTGCCCTTACAAGCCGAGGAGATTACAAGCAATGCTCTCATTAATGATTTATCCTCCGGAATTAAAATTCTGTGGGTTTATCCCCTCCCAGGACACTGGCAAAGTCTCGTCCTTCGTGGACAACAGCTCCTCTGAGAGCTCCAATCAATTTGTTTAAAGACGTAGGGCAAACATTGTATATTGTGAAGGAGCCATGGCCAACATTTTTTTTGCTCGGCATGAACTTCGGCATGTGTCTATGTGTGTGAACTGTCCTCCTTGACCCTCTCTCAGATCTCAACACCAGCCAAACCGACAGGGCCCGCGGAGGCCTCTGGGTTATCAGAGGTAAATAGAAGCTGGAAGCCCCCACAGACACAGCGGCTCTGATTTAAAGCCAGCAGCCCTGACCCCAGAAACACAACATAACCCGAGTCAAGCCAAACAGATGCACTGCTGTGAGAACAAATCATAGCGAGATCAAGAAGAGAGGAAAAATAAGTGTTCTGGCACAGGAGGGGTGAAACGTGGACATAAAACACACTCTCAACTTTCATAAAACCTGGTTAGACAACAGCTATACACCAATTGGAAAATTCCACTTGGGTCTCTCTCGTCTGCAGAAACACCACCGACGGTGCGTTTAAAGAAAAAAAAAAGGCTGACGGCTCCGAAGACAATCACCCAGAGCTGCCGAGGTAAGTGCTTTCCTGCACATTACTCCGACAGCAGACATGTGACGCGGTGATGGAGTCTCTTCATGTACCACAGGCTGGACATGAAGGAAACCGTCTCCCAGCTCCTATTCTAACACAGCTGGCACCGATCCGAGCTCCTCGTTATTAATCATGCACTTAACGCCAAAGTCTGGGCCCGCTTTCATCCCCTCCTCCAGATATGAAGCTCTTTGTCTGCGCAGAACAAGACATTACTCTCACTACAATGGGCCCTTTTCATTGTCAACACAAATGTAAAAGCCGCTACATGTACGGCGAGATGTTTGCAATGGATACGCCGAGGGACCAAGAATACCATTTTCAGGGCCCTTTGAAGCAGAGTGGAAAGGATGCATATATAATATGCATGGAAATGACGCTATCAGCCCTGGACGCCACTGCCCCCTTGTGCCATTTTAAGAGAGCATAATGAAAACTTACAGCTATATTTTTTCAAATAAATTGGATCATTTAACAGAGGAAGAAAATGCCATGGTGCCGGCCAGAGGAAGTCACCCCAGTGGTTTCGGTGTGGTCAGTAAAAGGTAAGACTGAAGAAATGTGTTGATTTTTATTCAAAAGTTACTGTCTCCAGACAAGTACAAATCAGAAAACAGAGTGACTGGAAGAGGATGGGATAATAGACACCAACTTAGAGTGTAGGCAAGAGTGCATGGGGGAAAAAAAACAAAAAAAACAAAACACAGAAATGGCCAAAAGGAAGGAAAGAAATTAAATTTTGTATATATACACATGATCTAAGAAGAATTTATACCAATGTAGTGGTAAGTAACAAACAATAAACAGTACTTTTTCCTTAAAAGAATTTTCTCTTTTACTTACATAAAATAATTAGGCAAAACACATATAGGCTGTTCATCTACTTTATCACATTACACCTGACCACCTCATGTTTCATGTTCTAAAAGCCAATTATCCACCTTTCAACATGACTGATCCTCGGACATGGAAGATAACTGTGAGAGAAGGTGACCTTCACGAGCATGTTTAAGGCTTAAGCATGGAATGACTACAAAATAAAAACCTCAGTAGACAAAACATTTCATTAAAACTTGTGTGACAAATATCTGTCAAAATCTAAGCTTTGTCTAGCTGCCACAGCGCTGCTGAATAATTCTCATCTTCAGTATTGTCTGAATGACTACCTTACACTTTTTAACATTTGAAACCTTGAAGTATTTTGTGACAGGACTTTCTTTTTTCTTTTATGTCGAGAAAACCTTAAAGCTGAATTTCACAAGTCTTTTCATTAGTTTTATCCAAACTAATTTACATGTAGGAAAAAAGGTAGAAACCCCAAGACGTTATCAAGACAAAAAGGAGGAAAAAAATAAACTAAACAAAATAAAAATACAAATTTAAAAATCTTCCTTGTTGCATGGCTTCACATGCTTTCACCTTTTTTTTTTTTTTTTTTTAATCTCGAAGTTTTACTTACACATTTCTCAAACTTTTGTGACTGAAAGGTTGAAAAGTTGAAAATAAGAAAAAACCAAAGGACATATATAAAATCAGCACCAATTCATATATAACTTTTTATTTAAAATGTAGAGATACCCATTTCAACATTATTCTGCTGGATTTTTAAGAAAAAAAAACAAAAAAAAACATTGTGATTTTTCTTTGACTGGGCTGCTTTCCTCCAGAGCCCACACAGTGGCACTACTGGGATTTAACTCTGCTCATTGCTGGGGGACACGTGTCCCCAGTAGATGGTGGTTAAGGAGTGGTCCAAATCTCGAGATAAGCTCTAGGACTTACTGCTTAACCGTGTGGCGCGTTCAATGAATTTGGAATCTTCACAGATTCTGACCGATTCTATTTGACATCTCACCATCTTAACCACCAGTGGTTATTGGGACCTCAAACTCGGGGCCCAGCAACAGGGTAAAGAAACGTAAGTGATAGAGGGAGGGAAAAAATAATAATAAAAAAATAACAAAAAAAAAAAAAAAAAAAAAAAAAGAAAGAGCACGGAAACAAAAAAAAAAAAAAAAAAAAAAAAAAAAAAAAAAAAAAAAAGAAAGAGCACGGAAACATAAAGACCTCCATCCACTTGGCTAACACAGTACAAGCAAGCTACTACAGTCTGTTTATAAATTACTACTTCACACCTGGTAACTTACTACAATTGTAAAAAGGGTTAGACATAAACAAAAAAATGTTTCTTAAGTTAAACACACCAATTCATCCCTGTTGAAAAAAAAAGAAGGGGTAGAAAAAAAAAAAAAAAAAAAAAAAAAAAAAATCTATTATGGATTTTTCTTCAGACACGTCTCATTTCTAATAGGTTTGGAAGTGGCCTGTTACACTATTTCTGAACAGGAAGAGCTTACCCAAGATTATAAAAGTAAATATTTGAAACAAAGTCCTCTCTGAGCAAGCAACACTGAGTGTGGGTTGTCATTGGTCCACGTGGAGTACAAGCCAGAATTTTTTTTGTCTTGTTTTTTTTTTTGCTTTTTCTTAAAGAAAACGCTTCTGTTTTCGCATCTAAAATTCTCTTTAAATACAAAGCGCCTCTTCGCTTATCCCAGCGTCAAAATCATCTGGATTTTAGCTTAAAACATGGACACTCCAAGAACCTGGAGGAAAAAAAATTAAAACATTTTAATAACAATAATGAAATTTAACAGTTACATTTACACTGACATGCTGGTACCATAAAACATGACCCTCCTGCATACGTACACTCAATGAAAAATATTTAAGAATTCTAAAATCCTGCTGTATTGACGCCATTTGACTTCATGCGTGTTGTTTAAAAAAAAAAACAACATTTTCCAGCCAGGTCCATCTGAACAACTACATTTTATCTTAGCTCAGAGAAGGCTAGTGAGGAAAAAAGTTAATGGACAAAAAAAAACGTTGCAGCTTTAATATGTTTTTGACAATTCACTTATTTAGAATTGACACAAAACACCTGCAGGGCACCGAAGCAGTGTCTTAAGATTACTGAATTTCAAAGCCCAGCATGAGGAAAAATAAATAAAAAATACCCTAAGGCGATTCACAGGGTTTTATTAAAGTTGGGACACATTGAAAGAAGAATTTAAGGCTGGCAGTAGACTCTGAGATAAATAAAAATTGGCGTGTTTACGCAGGCTAAAATGGCAGCGCTGCAACCAATCATTGTATTTGGCTGCTGTGCATTCAGCTTGGTCTGCTGAAACTGTCTCGATGCTTTACCGTCTCATTCAGCGCCCCAAATACAACACAGCGGCAAGCGATGCGTGTAATGCGAATGGTTGCAAGCCACCTATATCCCATTTACCCAGCCGAGTTACACTAATTTCAGTGTGGACTTTCTTTGAGGCCATCACAGGGTTGTAACACGCACGCGCACGCATGCACACACACACACACACACACACACACACACACACAGCAACTGGCTAGCACATAAACACATGCATTCTATATAATCTAAATATTGGTATTTGTTTGTGGCACTCCCTGTAATGGTAACAGTCAGAGAGGAAACGTGGGTTATGGGAAAAAAGTCTGTGTGCTTGTCTGTGTGTGTGTGTGTGTGTAAACAAGGTTGGACAGAGTTAAGTGTTATGTGAAGATGCTTCTTACCGATTCATCCATGATAGAAGCAGGGTCAAAGTAGTCTGGCTTGAGCTCAGATCTCTCACGGCGGTTCTTGGAGGGTGGCTGGAGGGAAAAAAAGGAGAGTTTAGAGAAAAGGAAAAATACTTTGTTGCTTCAACAGCTGCCTTGGCAGACGACCAGCGTTGGAAGGATATTTACTTATACTAAAAATAAGGCCCTGAACTACACTGGGCAACAAACAAGAGGGTGAAAAGGAATTTCGCAATCTACATTGCAATAATAAAAAAAAAGAAGATATACAATATCAGCAGATATTTGCAGCACTGAACTCCTGCTGCTCAAATTTGGAAAGAATTTATCACACATGCAACGAATCGAGCGAATTCAAAGGCGCTGGGGCAGTTGTTCAATTTCCTGCTTGATTCAACATGACATTTGGAGACTTTCTCAGACTTCAGCACCAGTGCACGTGTCCAAAACAGACATTTGTCTTGGATATAGAAAATGTTTCGCTCTCGCTTCACACTCACACACAGTTGTGTGGTGTTGGCAAATGGTGAAATTGGTCAAATAGGAATCACGTTGCCACGTGTTGGATCAACAGTTGCAACAGTACATCAACGGTTCCCACAGAATTTGATTGTATCTGAGGCAGTGTGTGTGGGGTGTGGGGAGGGGGGGCTGGTCAGGCCGATGAAAGTTGATTATCGTAATTGCCCAGTGCACACGCACGCACACGCTCTCATGTGCAGCCAACTGACACAGAGGTCAAGTGCTGTGCCACGGCCGGCCTGCCCGCTGACATGTGCCCGCCCACTGTGGGAGTGCCGAGAGTTAAAGTGGAAACTAACAGTGTTATGCTAAGTTCAGTCTGCCTGCCAAGGCTGGTAAAAAACTTTATGGATTTTTTTTTTGACAGTGCCTCTGCGATGGTGCCCACGGCCAGTCCCACTATGACAGATGGGTCTCTGTGCGTTTGTGTGACTGAGAGAGAGATTAGGTTGCGCCCTAAGCCATAAAACAAAAGGGAGGACAGCGGTTCTTTTGCTAGACTTGCTCAAAATAATGAGCTGACCTGATTCCGATGACAGTAACGAATAATTGCATTGGATGGGGGTTTAAAATGCGTTGGTCGGAGAAAAATAAAAAATAAAATTGTGTTTCTCTGCTGCCTGATCTCGCCACTTTGGATTCTAAGGCAGTTCGTAGTGTTACTGTAGTATAAGTAAGAATACAATATTCAGCGCGGGACACAAAATACAAGAAATTACTCGCACATCCATAAATATTAAAATTGTAATGTGGGACTTTAACATATAAATGAATGTCTAGCAGCGATTTAGATTTTTTAATATAACAGCATATTGCAGCCTTAGGACGAAAAACCAAGGAAGCGTACAAGAAGTTTTAGACACTAACGGAAGCAAGAAAAATAAACGAAAGGGTGAAGATGAGCGGGACCAACTCGCAGTAGAGGGTTAATTAGTTGCACATGTTTCTTACCAGATCAATGTCCATGGTGTCAAAGTCCATGCCTTCATTGAGGTCATCTATACGACCCTCAGACGACATCATCACGTCCTCCACGATTGGCTCCTCATCCTCCTCCATCAGCCCAGTGCCGCGACGACTACAAAACAAAAAAAAAAACAATTATACAAGTGATTGAGTCATACTTTTCAGCGTTAAACAGAGGCAGCTCTATGTGCAGGCGTGCGTGTGTGTGTGTGTGTGTGTGTGTGTGTGTGTGTGTCTTACATGGCATGCTGCAGGTTGGTTCTGAGCTTGGCGTAGTTCATGGCTCTTTCCTGCTGCTGGCGCGCCTCTTCCTGCTGTCTCTGTGCCAGCATCCACGTCACCTGGGAACTAAAGGCACAAGAGTATGACTACATTTTATATCTGTATGCTTCTGCTGATTTGACTGGAGAAACCATAAAAGATGTCGGTAGATGGCCCGCTGGCCTGGCACCTACGAAAAGTCAGATGGGATAAATAAACACGTCGAAGCCCCAGTCGGGGGCCAAAACTTGGCAGCCTTGGAAGTCTGAGCATTTTGCAACCATTTAAATTAATAGTGCACAAATGGGAAATTACAGTGAACCCTGTCCTAATGTATTCTGGCTCAGACTCCAGCCTCCGATTTCATTCTTTGAAAAGGGCTGATCCAACTGGATGCAAGCCTAGTCAAATTTATAAAAAATCTTGTGGTAGGAAGCATTAAAATGCAAGATAGTATTAAAATTCCAGATAATTAAGTAAATGGCCATCAAAGAGGCTTGCAAATCAAGGGGCCAGCACAGCAAATGAGGAGAAGAAATTTTAATGTTGGCCTGTGGAATTGAGGAGTCACTCGTGTGTGTGTGTGCGTGTCTGTGTGCGCGTGCCTTGGCACAACATGCAGTGATATAAAAGTTTGACGGTATGCACAATAGCACTAGACAATTAACTGGAATATCCATATTAATGGGGCCCTCTGGGTGAACTTGTTTTTTATAAACATATATTAAATGCAAGAGGGAACACAACGATGATGACTCAAGATAACGCACGCAAGTGCTCTAGGTCGCCCACAACTTTCATGTCAAACATCTGCATCACTGCACCTTTGGAGAGCGACTTACTTGTAATCCATGGGTGACTGGTGGTGCTGAGGCGTCTGTTGTTGTTGTTGTTGTTGTTGTTGTTGTTGTTGATGATGCTGCTGCTGCTGCTGCTGTGGGAGTTGGTGTGGCTGCTGCTGCTGCTGCTGGTCGTGTGGGAGGGGGTAGACCCCCATGAAGCTGTCCTCACGAACCCTCTTGGGGTCCCGCATGGCAGTGGAGGTGAGGTGGGGCGACGGCATCATGACCGGCGTCTGCATGCTCTGCTGCCACACCTCGCTGCTGCTGCTGCTCTCCTCTGGAAGGGTAAGGGGGGAAAAAAAGGTTTCATATAAAAAATAAAAAAAACGTACAATTGCTTGTTTTTGTTCTACTTGTGTTAAGGAGCAGACATTCTTCACAGACAACCACATTTTCTTTCCAAGTACCTTATCTGGGAACAATGTTTTGTTTGAAAACATGACTGAATTGTGGGATTTCTTTTTGTGGCTAATATGACAAAACCAGCAAATGCTTCTTTACACTGGAGGCTGGGTTGGTTGCCTTTTGTTTTTCTGAACAACTCCAAAAAGAGGTCGGAAAACAGCATTTTCCAAACTCAAATTTCGCAAATTCACAAAGGATGTGGAATACAGTACTCGGTGTTATGTAGCATCCACTTATTGCATCCAGAGATTTGCCCTTTAACACCAGAAGGAATTTGCAATTCAGAGTGAAAGAAGGGAATGCCAGAAATAATCCTAACAGGGAAATCTAACACTAAGGCAACAAAGGGGGGTCAAAGCTCCTTAGACTCGTTTCTGCGATGGGAACAATTTGACTGTACCGTACTGTCAGATTTGCTCTAAACGTATTCCCCACCAAACCCCGTTTCATCAAACCAAAACTGAAATGTTACGATTCAAACGTTTAAAATTCGACATAAAACCTGATCTTTGGCGAACACGCATTTCTGACGCACTGCACATAAACTAGAAACACAGGGATCTGAGAAGTAGCAGTGTGCCTCTTTTGACTCTCTCCTACCATCTGCTGTTTAATCTCCTCACCCATCAGCTCTGACGGCTGAGCCAGGGCGCTGGAAACGCATCTGGGTTAATCTGGGCTAGGACTCTGCTTTTGTTATATCATGACTGGGCGAGGCTAGAATGTTAGTGGTTCTCTTTGAGACAGGGGTCTCAGAGTGGTTGTTGCCCAGGAGCCAGACAGATTGATGCGGAGTATTAACAACAGAAAACTGCTGATGTCCGGTGTTAATGCTTTACAGCAGAGTGGCCTCCTCTCTGTTTGCTGCCATGTTGCAGGAAATGTGGTCAAAGCCCCCCCCCCCCTCCAGTTTATGAATTGTTTTAGCTAAACCTTAAATTGTTATCATTGATGAATTCTGATGATGAAATCATTTCATCCTATCCTAGAATATTTGTTTAGTGTGCGAAATCTTGTTTTGATGTCACATTGACCTTTGATTTCCAAATTAAACTCCGTTTATCACCGATACTGACTGGGCATTTGTGCCAGATGCGCCCTGGCCTTCCTGAGATAGGGTGTTCACCAGACTCATGGTCACACTGACCTTGACCTCCAAATGAAAAAGAATGTGACTTACATCACATGGACGGACTGACAGAGCTAAAAAAAAAAAACAAAAAAAACATCACGTCCTTGGCAACAGCTGTCGCCCCAGTAAGGGCCCGTTAATTATGCAGCTGTCACCACTATCCAAAATGAAGTCAATCTCCATCTTTCATCTTAAAAATGTGAAACAATTTATAATGATTTGGTTGATTCCAAAGTAGCGCCCGTGTACCTTCTGGCAGCTTCCTCTTGGCTGCCGACGTTCCAGCTGTAACAGAGGGAGGCTTGGTCTTCTTGGAGCGGATGGACGAGCCTCTGCTGGAGTAGCCGCTCATCACCGACATGGTGTCGTCATCGCCCCCGGCCTGCAGGGAGTTCCTGTAGGAGATGAGGGGGAGCCAGCAGTCCTCTCGCTGCAGCGCCATCTGGAACGTCATGAAGCGTTCCAGGTACATGTGGCTGGGGAGAAGCGGGAGGGTCACACCAGACAAGATGAGCAAAGTCATGCAGTACAGAGAACAAAACCTAACACACATAACCAGGTGCACATTCCAGCTAAAAAAAAGCCACACAGCAAGCACTCAGAAACACCAGTTGTGCCCCAACACCTGTTGCACCGAGACACTGAAGCCGTCCAGCCATGAACTCTGCAGAAACAACTTACACAGTCCTCTTGTCCTGTCTCATCAGCTTGGAGGAGAACTCGCTGAGGATGTCGAGGAAAGCCAGGTGGAGGGGAGGGCCTCCTTCTCCCTGGGGACTGGGATCCTTAAACGCAAACTCGATACCATCCCTGAGAGTTGCAAAGTGAGAGAGAGAGAGAGGTGGAACGAACACAAAGTGAGCTTAGAAAGAGAATTGGTTTAATGGACATAAAACTAAAGCAGTTCAACCTAAATTGCCTTCGGCATATTAAGGTAAGATAAATGAAAAAAAACAAACATTGTTGGACATTGCTTAACTCTGGGTGTGTTCTACCCAGTGCATTACTTTACTTTAATACTGCGCTTTACCACTTAAAACACTGAGCAGTCTATACAGGATCACCTCGTTTTTGGTGCATGATTGTTTTTCCTTTCTAAAACTGGTCTCCTTTGAAAAAGAAGTGAAACACAATGGGATGGCAACACTGGCTAAATAAAGGATAAAATATTATAACGGACGTGAAAACAAAGCAGAGTTTTCAGGCTGCTTTCAATTACTTAAGACGCTTGCACAGTACGCACAGATGTTGCACAATCACTGTAAATGTGCATAAACCAGCTTCGTTGGAACCTGAACAACTGTATAATTTAAACAATCCACACGCAAACCAGTGGGAAACTGCTCTTATGTAGAAAACTCCAAAATGTGTAATGCAACACCAACATCTGCTGCTGCATAATCCACTTTTGATCCATGAGTGCTTTTCTAACAAAATATGCTTAACAGCGACACACACAGACCAAGCAGTTTTGTTTTCTTAATGGACACGCTCGACATGTTTTTCTAAAATACTTTCATTGTGCCTGGAATTGGAGGAGGAAAAGAACATGGCAAGCACCAACGCAGTATTACGGGGGCGGGGGGTAATTCGTCTGCCACGACAGCTCCCAGCTGCAAGGCCAGAAATCTAAGAAGAGCGAAGCAGTGTGAAGGGGAGAGCAGAATGAAACCTTACTTGTGTAGCATGGCAATGGCGTCTCTGGTTTTGACTTGGTCCAGGCCAAAGGTGAGAGAAAAACGACGGGCCAACTCTTTGATGCCACAGAACGCAGAGGAAGAGCGGTCAAACCCGTGACCCAGTTCAGACAGCATTTCATTGAACAGCTATCGGGAAGACGGAGAAGAGACACTGCATTAATAATCTATTGCCCACAAGGTCAGAATAATTCAGTTCATTAATTAGTGAGCAAACGAGTGTGTGTGCGCGCGCTAACCTGCTGTAGACTGAGGATGAGTGTCTTGGCACATTGAATCTTGTCGATTTGCCGAGTCTTACTCATAGTTTCCTTGATGATGTCACCATAATCATTGTAATACTGTGTAGAAGGAAAAAAAAAATCATAATGTGGGTCACGCATTAAGTATTTATCCAATACAAAAAACGGATTAACAAGTCCAATATTTTTGAAGTATAACTGCATATATTTAAAGCTGAACTTACACGCATGTACTGTTTAAAGATGTCAGCCCCAGTTTTCATGTCTACCACACAGTAAATGATCAGTTTACAGTAGGCAGCCAGGAGGTTTCTTCTCTTGTGCAGCGCTTCAATTTTTACAGCCTCGTCGTCCTGTTGCCCATCTGCAGAAAAAGTAAAGAATAAAAAAAGAAAATTGTTCTGTAAGCCGCACGCAGGTGGAGTTGAAAAATTGCCCTTCTACTCGCGCTCCCTGTTCATTGGAGCGGAGCAGAAAGTAAATGAGCTTCTAAAAGTGCAAATTTGCATGTGTACCCGTGCTATTTGTGTCGTCGTCCTGGTCTATGAAGACGTGGTTCAGGATGAAGGAGAGTAGTTCAGCCTGCAGCGAGTCCTCCGGGGAGTAGACGAGGGGCCCCAGGTGTTCTCTGCCTCCGGACACCATCTGGTGGCTGAAGATGAGCAGGAGATCACACAGGATGGTGAAGGCCTGTGGGGAGGACACAAATAAAGGACACCAAAGTTAAAGCTCAGCGTGCACAAGTACAACAGGGTTTCTGTGAATAATTACACACACCTTGTGGATTTCCTAAAAACTGACTTGCATCCGTTTAGAGAAACAGATGGCACCCAACTGTATCAAACACCTTTTAATCATATACGGCCAAAGCAAGGAAAGGGTTGGCAGTGAAGTCGGTTTTTCAAATTTTAACATCCCACTTACTGGTGTAAAAATCTGGTGCAAACAACAACCAAATGATTTGTCACAATTCCTAATTCTCCAAATGTTGTATTTTAAGCGCTTGCTTTAAAGCAACTCTTGCTTCTGCTGCTTTACATGCATATTTGTGGCTCTTTAGTTTGTTTTTTTTTACCTGTTCTTTGACAGCCGTGTTGACATTGGTGAGGTAGCGCTGGCACATCATACAGAATGCCCTCATCTGCTTCCTCAGGGTCACCTGGTCATCCTGATTCAAAACACAATCAGACATTTAATCTCCACTTCCATCCTATTTTTTTTCTTTCCTTCCGAATACTGCACAACGGGGAGAGTGAGAACTCACCTTCCTGGAGCTGCCCTCAGACAGCTTGGCCAGACTCCACAAGATCACGTAGTGAGTACACTGCAGCGAGTGGATGACTATCTGCTCACAAGAGAAGAAAATAAGCCAAGATGAATCTCCTAGTATTTACAAAGAGAACTGAGGATGTCAGGAAATTATAACTGAATGTGGTGCGTGTGTATAATTAATGACCTGCTCAGGCATGTCTCCGTTCTCTATGCCCGTGTTGAGGAGCTTGAAGTTGCTGGTAAAAAGGTCCCACCCTGACAGGTCATGAGCACTGCAAAGACAAAGTCAGGTTCTCACACACAGGCCAATTATTGTTCCAACTCGCAGGAGATCACAGGAGGATCTGAAATATGTGAGGGAGTGTGTATTGGAGATAAAGTCATACTTGTGAAATGATGTGATCCTCTTCAGAGTTGACAAAACCTGATATGCATCATCTTCATCAGCCTCCTCGCCCTGGAAAAAGCAATAATGTTCAATCTTAAATTGTATGGATCAGGATACTCTTTTTGAATAAAGTATATGCATGTTTACTGTTATTGGAACATTGGTCTTCACATGGGACAGTGGTCTCGTTAATGTGATGCTCTGTGCAACACAACGCAACCATCACTACGGCCAGAGGAAAGACACACTTAAAATCCCAAGTTCTCTTGCCATTTTCATTTTATGACGCAATATAGGGCTAACAGGAGGCGGAAAAAAAGGGGCCCGTTTAGTTTTAATAGTGTAATCATCCCTGGAAAATATTCCCTAAAACTGCCCCTCTTAATTAACAACTAACATTAATTAATTCTAAGCATCACAGTAGAAATTGAACAGATGTAATATTTTGCAGGCAAATCAAAGTTTGAATTTGCAGCAACAATGTCAGCAGTGGTGCACAAAAAAAACTAGGTTCCTGCAGCGTTACAAAATAAGTCGAGCGGCTGTAATATTAAGTGGCAGAGCTGTTTGGTGTACGAGGATTAGACACACTTGCACAAAGGAGAAATGAAAAAAACAAAAAAAAACAAGATTGCTTAGCAGTGCTGAAGCGCTCATCCGGTCATCTCCTACCTCTTGTAAAAAATCCTCCAGTAGCCTGTTGAACTTGTCAACCAGCTCATCCAGCAGCTGGGAGCGGGCAATATCCACCCTGTTAAAGATTGTGTACTCCTCGTTGCAGAGGGCATGGTAAGTCTTGGAGCAGACCTCCAAAACTTCAGTGTCTGTGTGCTTCTCCACAATTTCCCTGATCTGACGCAGCAGGGACTCCAGGTGCTGGATTAGAGACAGTGGAAAATTGTGTGTGATGAGAAAGGACCAACATAAATAAATGCCCCCAAGTTTGATATATGTTGTCTTATATAGCTGTTGTACCTTCTCCAGACGCCCCGTGGTATAAATCTCCAAATCAAAGAACTGAGGCAACTGCAACAAGTTGGTCACCTTCTCCGCGTCCACCGCATACTAAAAAAAAAAAGATAGGGATAAAATGCATTTTAATTCGATTCTCTGGTTGGTGAACGCACACCCGAAGCCAACAGGCCTTAAAAGGAGAGCTTGAGTGGCTCCAACAAACCTTGGCCAGTAGAGGGGGCAATGACACAGCAAACAGCTCTGTCATTCTGGTTTTGTCATCCAGCTGAGTCTTCTTCTCTTTAGCCGTCATCACCTGATCAAAGATGCAGCCCGTTACACACTTAAACCTCACAAACAATTTCAATTCACACATGCAAACAAATGTTTTTTTTTTCCTTTTTTGTAGTTCACGCTCCCCCCCTGACAAATATCTTTCTTTTCAACCTCGGCTATATTTTAATTATCAGTTTAATCTCCGGGTTTTTTTTCTGGCCGCGTTTCAAAGGTAACAATCGACCTGAATCCGTGTGTTGAACTCTTTTCGAGAAACAGAGCCTGTAGTGCTAATTTAAACTTCAGTTAAAACTAATGGGAAATAAAAGTGCCTGGTCAGGACCATAACACCGATACTACATTGTTAGGTTGTGAGGCAATCGCCCTCATAATGTCATATCTATAAAACGCAACAGTCCGTGGAGAAATTGCACATTAACCCACTGGGTATGTAAGCACTCCACAAATACAAATCAACTATGCATTGAAAACCTTCCAACACAGGTGCAAGTGCTTCTAGAAGGCAATGTTTTACTGTGTTTGGGTTCAGTTTGCTCTGACCGAGCACTCAAGAGTAATCAGTGTTGAAAGCAACTGTCATCAAGTCAAAGCCTGGACAGCTGTGGGCCCGCTGGGAGTAAGTGATTTACACTTAAATCTTGCTTCACAATTCCAAAGGGCACTAAGCACACTTACCCTCTTCCCCGTGCCCCTTCCAACAGGTGGGTGGCATTCAGCTGCCTGGCGTACAGTGCACAGCATGATTTCAATCAAGGCCGTCTCTTGTCGGTCTGTAAGAGCTACAGACGGGAAAAGACACAAAACAATCAAGGTACAATTAAGGGTGAGGCTCAAATTGCTGGAATCTTTCCATCTCCACCCATTTTCTCTGAAGTAAGTAAAACTGGGAAAAGTCACACGGCGTGTTTTGATATTCAATGGAATGAATTATTATGGAAAAAATCCTGAAAAGGTATGGACATGAACATTGGGACCTTTGGTGTAATATTTCATCCAACACTATTTTGAGGTTTTCACTGAAGTCATGTGTTTGGTGGAGATTGTGATGAGACTTCTACTCCGTCGCCAATTTGATGTGATGGGTGCCCTACTATCTCCACAGTTAAGATTCTTGACTCCCATCAAACCACTTTAGACTGGTACGAGGATTTCTGCACCTCATCCATTCTTGGCTGCTATTAGAGCAAAAAAAAGAACTGTTTCTATAAGAGCAGAGGGGACAAACTACCAGCCGGACCGCTTTCAAAAATCTCTGAAATCTACAAACTCCACCTAAATTCAGTGATGTATGGTGCAAATGGACACTGTCGTTATACTGTTCTAGAATGGGCCTTGATTGATGTACAAAATGCTTGCATGTACTTAGAGATTTATATGCAGGCTTGAAAGAAAGCGTTCATACCTTCCTCTCCTGGTAATGGTTCATCTAGCAGTAAGCTGATCATACACTCCCAGTCCTTCAGTAGCTCTGCACCGCACTCCCAGAGGGAGTCCACTAGGTAGGCCGCATGCTCGTGCAGCTAAGGAGAGAGGGCGAATGATTCAGTCTGCTTGCCAATAAAGAAATGTCAGCCTACCTCAGAGGATGGAAATGGGGAAATAAGATTATGTACCTCACTCTCCAGGAAGAAGAAGACAGTGGTCTTAATGAGGTTGGCGTTTGGGCTTTGTCTGCCTCTTCTCTTGGGGGCACCTTCCTCCTCCGGTTCCCGTTGGCTGAACAATCTTTAAGAATATTAATCATTAGTTTGGTATTATACAAAAGCAACACCCGCATAATCCTGCAACCCCAATTTACGGAGCAGCAAGGGGCCAACAAAATAAAAAAAAAACTCATAAGCTTCAAACGGAGACCGATCCCTTAGAAACTCTAACTGCCTAAGTCTATGGTTCCTGACAATATTATTTGCAGGCGTAACTGGGGAAAATGATTACTGTGTTGGAGCAGCTACAATATTGAATGGAATTCGCCTCACATTAACAATCTTGATTTTTATACTTCTTGTTACTTTTCCATGGAACAGCCAAATCTCTATATCTGACTAATCTTCCTCCGCCTCCCTTTACATCAACACTTCAGAGACCTTCTGTGTTATATGTTGAACGATGAGTGTTATTTGTGTCGGACGTACTTCTTGAAGAGGAATTCTCCCGCTGCAATCGCGACAGGCCGATGTGCCGAGTAGACCAAGTGATAGACACTCTCACAGTCCTCGGGGGTCAGCACCTCATCTGTACTACTGCAGGGACGTAACGTAACATTTTAGAATTGTAGCAAAAACAAACAAGCATAGACATCAAATTATTTCATGAAAACTAAGAGTTTGGCCTTGACAAAGACTCCACGTCCCACTGATACGAGGGAAGGGACAATGGTACTTATCTTACAACCTCAGGGAAACAGCCACTTACTTCAAGACTAGAGTGAGTAGTTTAATTGCTTGTACAGCAACGTCATACTCTTTGTCAAGTGTCATAGAGACAATGCGGTCCTGAGGGAGAGAGAGAGAGAGATAACAGATTCAATTACTTATTGGGCTTAAAGGAGTAATTTAATCAGTATGTTAAATTGATCAGCATAAATCAGATCGAGAAAGAAAGTTTGAGCTGTTGTTGTGTCAGAGTTGTCCAGCAGGTGGTGCTGACCTTAAAGCGACTGGTGAAAAGTTCCAATCTTGCATTGAGCTCTCTGTTGTAGTAGAGGCCCTGCAGAGCTGTCAGACACTTCAGACGTACCTCGCCTTGCTGGAATAGACGTTTAGGGGAAAAAAAGGGCAATTTATCCTTCATTGCAGTGGTCAATAGCATTCAGTATTTTTTTTTTTCTATCCATGCCCATTCTACATGGATCCCTTGGGAACTCGAGTGATATAGACTGATTTATCCTCATCTTTAAAAAAACGTGCAAATGTGCATGAAAAACTAAAAAAATCCAGCCCCTGGTGCTGCGACGAGGTCTCACAAACGTTCCTCCAACTCACCTTATCATGCATTGTCCACCCCACATACTTCAGATAGCTGTCGTTGAGGAAGGCATCGCTATAGAGTTTCATCCACACTCCAATCTCTTCTATACAGATTGCCCTGATTTCAGCTATTGAATCGCTGTTAAAGAAAATATATAATTCTTTGTTAAAACATGTTCAATGACAGGATCAACAACCAAGAATGTATCAGGTGTGCATTGTGCAAAAATAAATAAATACCGGTATCTGTGAACAAACACTCCTTTGAATATTGCATTCATCATGTTTTCGATTTCATCCTGATTTTCTTGGAGCTGAAATGAGACACAAAACAAAGCACATGAGCACATTTATATGGTCACACATTAAGATTAATTGCCTCGAATGTTACAGAGGTGACCAGGAGGCATTGTTGGCATAACTAGACATGTGCGACGGCCATCTATGCCACCATGCTGTGGTGTGGCTACACAGTGAAATAACAGATGGATGCCCGGTGGGTCCACTGTTACATAACCCGATAAGCTGACGATGCTAGCGGTATACCACTCCGTGCTAGCAGTCACTGCAGGTCTACCACCTACAGAGGTGTTGCACTTCTAAAAATGGAACACATTCATAAGATGAATCAGTTTTTCACTATTATTTACACTCTGGGTGTTTGAATGGGGGGAAAGGTGGCTGCACGCATGTGCATTTTCTGAGCCAGTGTATTAGGCAAGTGTTACATTCAATAAATTACAAATCCCGTAATAAATTCAACAACATCTTAATTTTTTTGTCATGAATTGATACAAAAAGAAAATCTGCCATACATTGCTGAGTGAGTGCTAGTGAACCTGATAAACAGCTTTCAATCTTATTTGAGTCCTGAAATGTACAATGAAAAGAAATAAAGCTTACGTTAAATTGTTTTTTTAAAACAAGAGATGCAAATTGCTGTGTGGCTACACTTACCTCTTTGCGTTTCTGCAGGAGCAGCTCTAGCCTGTCATTGGCCCGTTTTGGCACCGCTTTATTCCTCTCTGACTCGTACTGGCGCTGGGTATTGTCCATGTTGATGCTCAGGTTAAGAGCTACATTCACCAGGGCTGTCATCAGCTTCATGGCTGTCAAAAGTACAAGTAACATTAAGAAAATGAAATTACAATAACTCTTTCATGTCATAATTATTATAAAACGGATGAATTTATCAGACTTGCCACCTTGTTTTTGTCTTATTATCTGTAATGTGCACCATCAACTAACCCGTTGATAACATGTAATCTTTAGAAAACAAGGTTGCACTGAAGAATAACATATTCAAGTGACCAATCCCGATTTAAAAAAAGTATGTAACAAAAAGCTATTTTTATGAGGGAAGAAATGATTTTTTTAATTTGGTGGCTTTTTATTTTTGCAATTACACTTTGGCTGGATCTATTTTAGAAATAATACAAAGTCACCGAATGCCATACACTATGAAAACTAATCATAATTTGGGCTGCATCTGTATCCACCTAAAAGTGCCCAGTGCAGTGAGCGATCATTATTCAAAAGCAGTACCAATTGACCAGCTCCACCAGTGCAGAAATCAAAACATAAACACGACAAAAACATGTTACAATTAAAATGACAGAAAAGGACAAACGTAGTTTCATAGACAAACAAAAATACATTAGTGTTATATGGTCACGCCACCCACCTGCTCAATTAAGGACTGTGCAAACATGTCCAACAAAACTAAAAGGCCAAAAAAAAACATCTGTGTGGGTGTGCCACAGAAATTTGGTGACTTTACGAATAAAGTGTAGAAAAGCACCATTTATCAGACAAAAAATATTTTAAGCAATTACAATGAAAACATCGCTATATATGGAACCTTACTTGTGTTCAAAACCAAAGCTACCCACTAATTATCTCTCTTAAGAAACAAACCCTTAAAATGTGCATTTGTACATTATCATTTAAATGTATCTCACACGCAGTTCATCTCACCTGCCAGTGTTGAGGTGTGTCTGAAGGCTCGGACCTGAGAATCCGATAGTCCGGTGAGAAGAGAGATGACGGTGTCCATCATGTACTCATCATAGATGATACTGTATTGACACTGGCGCACTAGCACAGCGATGAATTCACAGAAGCTTGACTTGAACTTCTTCCACTGGGGCCCTGCTATGGTTAGAGGGTAGTCACCACTGTCCTACAGAATCCAAAGCGAAGAATAACATAAGTGAATGAAATCATGGCATGCTAGTACAGTTAGTATCCATCCTGCAAAAAAAGTTAAAAGTGTTAATGTCCCTTGAAGCTCAAACATGTTTTACAAGTTGATATTTAATCCAAAATCCCACTCTATTGAATGTGGTAATAACTATTCAGGAAAAAGTGAAGTTACCTCATCAAATTCCTCTGTCATTCGTCGGATGATCTCGGAGTTCTGCATGTTACGGAACATTTCTCCGCTGACCACACCTGAAGATTGGATAAACAGAAGACAATTTACAAAGTGGTCAAGAAGGCCAAATTACAGATATGTCTCGAGTATTACAGATCAAACATTTCTTCTGCACACTTTGAAAGTACCCATCAAAGGGGTTAGGTGACTTAAACCCACACACAGTACATACCTTTACATCCTGAGCACTGGATGAAGAAATTGATGAGATCTAGTAGCGCCATGTCTCTGTCATGTTTGTATGACTCAATCCAGTCATCGACGACAGACTGAAGGAAAATTGGAATGCAGACATTTAAATAAAAAAATCATGCAAATCCATCATTTGAAGAAAAAAAATGAAACAAACAAAAAAAACGGCTGCCCTTCATACCTGCATTGCACTCCTGCCAAGCTTCACCACTTCAAACAGCATCATGTTTTCCATGCCATTCTCCTGGTGGTGGCCATTTAACCGGCCGGCTCCCTTTCCTCCTTTGCCTTTCTCCCCGGCCGCCTTCTTCCCCTTCTTCCCACCCTACAACAGCAGAGAGGAACATGACAAATAATAATAAGTGTGAGAAACTTCACAAAAATTAAGAGTAAAAAAAAAACTATTGTAACTTATGTCACGCATATATATTACTGCAAACAGGAAGCAACACTGTTTGATATGACCACGGTGTCTTGACCCAGGCCAACTCACAAGAGCCATTTGTGTTTTTCCTACCTTTCCTTTAGCTGAGGTCGTACTCCTTCCATCGAAATCCTCAGAGAAGTCTGTGTCTGAAGAGAATCGAGTGTCTGTGTCCCTGGTAGACAGAACGTTGCATTAGTACAAACAAATTCAAGTCAACCTCAACCATAACAATAAATAACAACAGGATGCGTGCACTTACTGGCCAAAGGAGAACTCTGATGGTATTTCTGGTGCTGCTATCATTTCTGTAACATCTTCTGGATAACTTCAACTTATGACTGGCTTGAGACTCTTAGGAAAAGTGCGTCGGGAGAGGTCGCATGTGACCTGCAATATGAAACAGCAGTGAATTAGAGAGCTGCACGTGTGGACCTATTATGTGTGCACACAGCAGAGGCAGGGCTGTGGCACAAGCAAACACTAAATATGTGCATGTTTGCAGAAAGCACATCCCCTGTAGTGAGCAAAATGTTTCTTTGATGCCATTCAAGAGGGGGAAAAAATCGTTTCACATGGTAACGGGGGCGGACACAGACGCTCCTGTCACCCTCAGCTGTGCCGCCATTGGCTCCCTCTCTTTCTCTGCTTCCCTCGGTTTACGGACAACGTCACGCAACAAAGATCGGAGTGTCTTCCTCAATGGCCAAATATGGCACGGCCCTATACGCCCCGTTCACATCCCGACCAATCAAAGTACAGTATCAACATCAACAAGATACCGCAGGCCCACAAGAGAAACTATTGCATGGTGGAGATGTGTAAATTGAATGTACATACATCAAAGCGGAGAACACGCGCGACGCATTTTTTAAATTCGGATTTTTTTCCTATTCTCTGTACGCAATGCACTAGAAATATAAATGTTACCATCTTATATTTCTATAAAAGCACACCAGACACAAGTGTTCAGACATGAAAGGGCTAACAAACTCCACCTACCATAAACCCACTATAGAGGCAATGGGTGCCTCTTTTTTGTTCTCGTTACGCGCATTGATGACATGTGCATTGAAACATAAATGGTCTTTATGTTTAATTAATTAAAACACATCCGAGAGTAGACTTTTGTTCTAGTTTGATTCGTTTCTAATTTTAATAAGATTGCGTGTCCGTGGTCGGGTTCCTGTCGCCGTGTCAACATGTGCCAACAGAGGGTCTCGCATCAAGCCTGGTCTTCCTTAAAATACAATAAACATTCCTTAAAACATCATCGATGACGATCATCGAACGTGGTTACATTCATTATCGCCCCTGTGCACGAGTTCATGTGACAGCTATAACTAATATGGGATGTATTGGTTTAAAATATGTTACCGTGCCCATTTCCTTGATAGTGACAAGACGACGGGAATCTATGGGTGTAGACTAGAAAAAAGTGGCGCCAAATCGAGCCGTGTATCTCATAAACTTGTAGGTGCGAAGCTCCACTGGACGATCGCGGATCAGACGGAGTTTCGAGACTAAACTCTACGTGTTCCTGCGGTTCCACGGTACCACTAAGTACCGGCTCAGTTCCCTCCAACGACGCCGAGGCGCCCACGCTCTGCGTCGGCTCCTGTCAAAATTGACACCGGTGCGCCGCTGGTGCTAGCGCCACTAGCCGAGCTAACCGAGGATTCTTCTTCCCCCAGCCTCGGCTAGCTGAAATCGGATGAAGTGAACATGCTCTCCCCGTGCTCAAACAAAGTTTGATGTGCTGAACATGAAGTCCAACATTCGTTTATAACACATTATCCTCAGATTCCGTGTAGACGCCAGCGGTTACCAACACTATCGTAGTTGGAGCATAATAACAAAACAACGCAAACCCTACTGTACTAGCGCCAGCTAATATTAGCCAGCGCACAATAACGCTACTCACCGTTAAATCCAGTTAGAAACAACTATTGTAGCTTCACACCGGCCAAATCCCCTGCTCGTCTAAATAGGAACCAACGAGCCAAAATAAATATTATGCAATAAAAGAGCAGGGGATAACTCCTACTAGTTAGCTATGCTATATGCTACAGCTAACGTTACCCAAAAAAAAACATCACGTCCTTGCGTCCTCCATCTTGCCTCGGGAGTTCCAGTAGCGTATTGCATAAGCTACAAACACTTTGTTTACAAATATATAAAGTGCAAGTAAGTCCCTGGGAGCAATTTTGCGATTATTTCGGTGGCAGACTATTTATTTTGAATGAGCATGCTCTAAAAATCCAGCTCGCTAGCGTGCTAACAGCCGAAGTAGCCATGAACCGCGAGCTAGCGAAGCGACTTGGTGAAAGCGGACCTCCGCGCTCAGGGCTCCTCCAGCAAGCAGCTAGCCTCGGCTAGCGAGGAGGCTAGCAAAATACAAATCAACTAACTTCCAGATAGCTCTCCGCCATTTTACGGCTAACTTACCTTGTTGTGAAATGTAAATCCCGGCAGGATCTGAACTTTTGACTAATCTCACGCGGCCTCGGTTTGGATTCCTCAGCGAATGGGTGAAAAGAGTTTAAAAGTCGCGGTCAGAGGCGGTTTCGGACGTTCTCTCACCCCGCTCGCTCCGTAGTTCGGTTTGTTGTTTCGACGACCCGGGAGGAGGAGACGCTGGAGCAGAGCTGCCACCTAGCGGCAACACTGCGTCACACACATCGCTGACGACTCAACACCCAGTGGTCACTGATGAGTACTACACCCGGACACAGCTGCCTCATTAACGTCAGCTGTCTTCTAACTAAAAAAGTGAGTCCACGAATTATTTTAAACAATTCACATCAGTTCATCTTACTCCCATAACACACACACACATGAAAGATTATCTTTTATTTTCATTCGCTGTATATTTTTGGCTTATAAAATCCCAAGTTAGGTCTGGATTTAGTTTATTATAGTTTTTGTATTCAATTTATTTTAGCTTGTGTAATTTTTATTTGTATTATCTTTTAGCGTGTGATCCAATAATTTCACTGCCACAAACTGATAAATGTAATTGTTGTGCATGTGGCAATAAAAATTTATATTTTTTTATAATAGTTTTAAATAAGGGGAGGAAATTGCATTACAGTTTGTCAGTTTGTGGTATTTATTGTCATGTGTGTTTACCCACCAACTCAAACAAGCTGTATTTGAAAAAGATGTACTAGTAATTAAAGAACAACATGCAACAAGTCCAATTATTCAAATTTATTAGCACTTTATGACACAACTGATTACATAATGGAATGGTCAGATAATTTCACACCACACAGATTAATTGCAGGTCCACAACTAGAGTTTGGTTTTGTCAGTTATAAGATCTTCATGGATTTACTAATCTACCCTTAAATGTCAAAATAAAGCAGAAAATATTTGAGTTGAATCGTATCAAAATTGAATCAAAAAGTACACAAGATAAAATAAATGTGCAGAGCACATACGTTTATGAGACCAGTACTACATCATTCAGTGATCTAAGTGACAACAAAACAATAAAATTAGACTCAAGTACATCAACTTAGAGAAAGGCACCTCTGGTAAGGAAGAGTTTTGCAAAATGGCAATTGTCTTTTTGTGTGTATTTACAATAATCAACAATGACTATTTACAAGCGTCTTAGTGTCAACAGCTATTTACCATCTCAGCGATTGTCAAAATATTGTTTTCAGTAGGATTATTTTTCATTAATATAGCAGCTTAAACAACTAATTAGATAAGGTTGCAGTAACTAGACGTTCCCCTACTTACTTAGAAAGAGAAGGTGACACCAAAGACTTGTGATGCTCCCAGTCTCAGTGTATTTTCCTTTACCAAGAGCATACGTGAAGCACATGGGATAACTGACAGTAGTCAGTTGTTTAATCTATCTCCTACAGAACCAGTTGAAAACCTATTAAGCTGTTATATACATACATATTCTTTTTAACCGATCCAGGTAAGGCTTGGAGGAACAGTCCAAGTGTCCAAGAGACAGGGTTTTCTCAAAAAAAAACACACATTCTCAATATCATACAATATGGTCCTCAAATATATTACAAGCTATCTACAAATTATATTAAAATACAATATTTTAAACATTGTGAGAGTTTAGCAAGCTACGGAATTCCCTTAAGAGATGTAGGTCTTGATCTTCTGTGATATGGCTCCACAGCAGATTGGACACTTGATGAGTGACTTTGAACAGGCCTCACAAGAAACGAGATGACCACATGGGATGAAGACAATACTAATATCTCTGTCCATACATATTTTACACTGTTTTTCCCTCTGCAGTTTCATTAGTTTCTCCAGTGGGTCCTCGTCTAAAAAAGAGAGAGAGGGAGGTTAAACGTGTTTGTTCAAATAATAGAAATCAGTGTGGCTCAGATAACTATAGTATTTGAGGATACAGCAGGTACATTACCTTGCTTCTCTGTACTGGCAGTATCGCTCTCTGGAGTGAAACTATCCTCCATGAGTTCTTCCAGGCTGGAGTAGTCTGAGCCTGTCCTACGGATCTTCTCCAAGATAGTTTTTTCCACCACACAGGGCTTTAGACCAATCTCTATGGCCTTGTGAGCCACAGCAGACCGCAGTACTTCTGAGGAAAAAAATGAGACATCAGTGTACAGGATTCTCCTATTTTAATTTGTAAATTACGGGTAGTAACAATTAAATATTAACGTATTTACCATTTGTATTACCTGGAAATCCATTTTGATGGTTTGAAGCCTGAAAACAAACATGGTCGTATAGTTATTTTTTGGATAATTTAAGTAAAAGAGAGTAGAAGAAATACATTTTTCCCATTAATTTCAGTTATGGATTTTGGTTACAAGGTAGCACCAATATGCGTAATGATATTTCCTTTAATTGCAAAAAGCTACTGTCACAGTAGTATATTTGGTGTCCTGGGTCTTTATTAAGCAACACAACACATGTAAACCCATAAGAAACAAATTTAAATACATAATTAGCAAGGAAATCAGGTGCTCACCAAATGTCTCTTCATTATTATCCTGATTGAGGAAATACATTGTTTTTGTATATACTGTGTATATATATATATAACGTTTAGCAAAATTGGATTACTCCAACAATAACCTCAATAACCCTCTTATTTAACTTAACATAAAAGCACTGAAGGCTTACAGCTCTATCACGTCGTGGGTCTTGTAGCTGGATGTTGCTGACAAATTCCTGTCCCTTTTCTGCTATGAGGAAGTTGCATCTGATAAAGAGAAGCCCAAGGCAATCATATTAAACAAAAGCAAATGCCACATTCAATAGCAAAATAATATTCACAAACACAGTGGAACCATGTCAAAATAAGGGAGCATCATCATTAATCTTACCCAGGGTAGTGTTTGGCATGTTCTTCCCATGGGTCTTCCTCAGGCTGCCATCCTTTCAAACCTCCACCACATTGGAAACACATCACCCGGTCTCCTGTCCCTGTAAGCACATATACAATTTAGCTTGCATAGTAAAGACCATACACCAAGGAAAATGCAAATCAGTGTTCTATAGTCTCAATCTCTTAGTGTTCTCCACCTGGAAGCCTTGGTACAGTACCTGTGCTGTAGAAGCCAGCTCTGGCAAGCCTCTCGTGGTTAACAAAGTGCTGGACCCCTGCAAAGCTACCAAGCCTCTCCTCAAAACTGCTCATAGGGACGTGATTGTTCCTGTTTTGTCTACTGCCACACTCCATCTCCTCTCTACCCCCCAGAAATGGGATGTTGCCCACATCATGCCCAAGGATGAAGAAGCAGTAGGGGAAATGTTTGGTATGTTCATCCCACGCGGTGTCCCCTGGCTCCCAGCTACCCAGCATGCCACCACAGCAGAAACACTGCACACGGTCAGTCTCCCCAATGTAGTAGAGGCCGGCTTGGGCCAGATCCTGAGGTCTCACAGGTGCAGAAGATGGCCAAGAAGAGAAGGTCTTTAGCCGAGCCTCCTCATTCCTCATGTGAGGAGCCATTGGGTAGGTGGACTCATCAACCACCTCTCCTGTTCTCAAACGATATTCCCGGTCTTCTGCTTCTTCACTGTAGATTGAACCATTACTCAGCATTGTTTCCGAGCTAGGATTAAAAGTGCGATGGGTGCAGCATAGAAACCTGCACAATGGGGAAACCTGTAACAGGGGGATTTTATGATTAAGCTAGAATGGAATGAAAAAAAACAACATACATACATATATATATATACATATATATATATACATATATATATATATATATACATATATATATATATACACATACATACATACATACATATACATATATATATACACATATACATATATATACATATACATATATATACACATATATATATATATATATATACATATACATATACATATACATATACATATACATATACATATATATACATATACATATATATATATACAATTTGTGTTTACTGCCCTCATGATTACCTCTTTATGTCTTTCTACAGGTGTGTCTCCCTTGTTCCAGTTTTCCACAGTTTTCTGACAGCTGAAACAGCGGACACGGTCTGCTTGGCCAGTGAAGTAAAAACCAGCACGGGCCAATCTCTCCACTGGCACCAATTGAGCCAGGCTGGAGCCACGGAATGAGTCCAGGCGACTGTTCATCAGGGAGAAATCATCTAAGTGGTCTGACTCCAAATTGTCCTCTTGTCCGAGATCGCACATGATAGATTCTGCTGAGGGGAATCACTTGAAGGATAAAATATCTGAAAGAAAAAAGGAATTCAGGATGATAAGTATCGATAAATTGATTAAAGACCAGCACTGCTGTCCTCATGAGCTATGGGATAAAAGAAAGTAACTAACAAAATGCAGTTATAGAATAAAACAACAAAAAAGAAAATGCGGTGCAAGCTGCTTTGCCAAGATATTTTTCATCCTAATATAATCCTTAAAAGGCTTTTTAAAGAGTATGAAGAATTCACCATTGATTTGAATGGGCTTTTAGTTTTGAAAAAAAAAGTTCAATATTTCAGCATGAAATGTGGGAAAAAGGTGCTGATGCTTTAAGGGTTAAATATGTTGTTATAATGATAAAGAACAGGAGAGCAATAGTGAGGAGTACTGTGAGGGTAACTGTAGCTTTAAGAGAAGCAGGCACGCCAGGATCACATGGAAGGCGTTGGAAATGCCATGTGAAGGATGGGCACAGGATAACAGAGGGGTCTATACAAACAAGGAAATGGTTACATAGCTATTGATGTATGTAAGGACACCGGCAAGATATGAGGCACTTGAAATAGGAGGTACAAGGTCAAATGATACATTTCCCTTTGTATATATTTTCCCAGAGGGTGGAACTTTAATGCATTCTTCACTGCATGGCTGTCGCATAGCGTAACAATTGATTTAGTTAACCACAGTATATCAGCAATAAGGTACCAATTATTTATTGATCTTTGAAACTAAACTTCAATATTTCCCCTCCAAATAAAAACATTCACCTAAACAACCAGCAATGATTATCCGTTTGTGCGACAGGCAAGGCACTGGTAAAGATAAACCCTGGATCTGGTCCAAACTGTCACACACAAGCTTTGACTTGCATACAAATCCCAAGAAATACTTTGAGCGAGCTCGAACTAGTATTTATTGTTACAGACTGATCTCGAAAACACACGAAAGGTCACCTAGCTTTGCCTTTTAACAACAGAGACACAACAGACCCACAGACTGGCATGTGAACATCAATGGGAGTTCACTGATGTTTGCATTTGACAGCTGACACTTTGCCAGCCAACCAACCACACACACAAACACACCCTGCAAGCTAAATAGCGTACTTTTATCCCAGTATATTAAGATCAAACTATAGCCAGTATAAACTAACGGAGGATTAAAAGCGGTTGATTTGGACATTGATCAGCTCACTTAGAGCTTAAGGATCAAAGGTTAGGGAGGACGATGCAAATAATATCGTCTAAAGCTAGCAACAAACCTAAGCTAGCTGCGTTAGCTTAGCTACTCGACATAGCGTGATGTTTATAAAGTTTGTTCTTCAGGTAGAACCACAGAACTGTATACAGAGAAGTGTCCGTACCTCGCAGCTCTCCGGTGTCTCTCTCAGACAGTCTTTCCGTGGACACCGCCTCCGGGACAAAGATTAAAGCCAACACTTTATTTGTATATGAACTCCCAATCAGGAAGTGAAAGCAAAGGCCCAGACAACTGCGCACCGAGTCGTGCGCCTCCCACCTGACCCCTTTTGTGACGTTACGAAAGAGATTCTTTCCATCAGGTTTCGATATATAAATAAAAAAAACCCAACGTGTAAAGTTTCCCCCATTTATTAGAAATACTTCCCTTTTATTTGAAATACTTCCCTTTTATTTATACATGACACGTTCACTATATTCTGACGTGTAGCCAGAGGTGTATTGTATGTACATTCACTCCGGTATTGTATTTTTTACAAGTGTGATGTTTGTACGTCACTTGAGTAGTTTATAATAACCTTATAAACCTTATTTTCCATTACTTGTAAAAAAGTTAGTATTTTATTTGTTATTTGCATTTAAGCAACAGTCATAATTTCAATGAAACTTATGAAAACACTACTTCCCTTAGATATAGGAACTCTTTCTTTCACGTTCCTACATCATTACACTTCTCCGGCAGTATATAGTATTATGTAGGTTTAATTTAATTTTTGAGTTAAACAGATATATAAACTATTATTAGTTTGGGAATGTTCCGTTTTGTATACGTTTACAAATTTGTTTTAAATTATAATGTTTTTAATTTGTGTTTCTCATGGGAACACTTTTAAGTTGCACCTCGTCGTTACTTCCTTTTGAATGCTTCCGCCCTCTCCTCACAGTGGAATCGGCATTGCAGAAGGTAAGTCGTCCTGGCGACGGTGTTGCTATTTATTTTGTTAGATGTGTTATTTAAGTCTGTATATTGTGAAGTGACAGTTACATGCATAACTAATTGGCTTTTGTTAAACTTTGATGGTTTACAATAGTACTCTTTGAGTCAGTACAGGTGGAGTTCTGGCGCCATTTTCTCAGTTACTAAGGCAACACTTTAGACACAGTTTAGTTCAGTTTGGTTTTCTGTCTTTTCTTTTGCGTTTTTTAGTAAAAGAAACGTGTGACGTGCAACATGATGGAAAAACGGACATTGGTTTGCCATTATTGTCCCCAGGTATGTTTTACACGCAAATTGTTTAATAGTACAGTGTATTGTATTTGATTTCTGTTTCAAAGGTTTATGCACTTGAGTTTATAACATTTATAGATCGGGAACATTTTTGCTGAAGAGGAAATGCCCTTAAAATGGGTGTTTCAACAAGACAATGACCCCAAACACATCAGCAAGGGAGCAAAATCATGGTTCCAGGCAAACCGCATTCAAGTAATGGTGTGGCCAGCACAATCCCCGGACCTTAATCCCATAGAAAACTTGTGGGCTAACATGAAAAATGCTGTTCATGAGGCAAAACCAAGAAATTCGGAGGAATTGTGGAATGTAGTACAATTGTCCTGGGCTGCAATACCTGTTGGCCGGTGCCAGAAGTTGGTCGACTCCATGCACCAAAGATGTGAAGCAGTTATATTTTGAGTTGGTAAAGACAGATGTCAACACTGCTATTTCTTGACTTTCTGTAAAATATTATCAAATTAACTTTTTCCAATTTTCTTGCTTTGAAATAGAAAGTTTTGTGTCCCCAACATCATCATTTTGACATTTACTCACCTTTTTAATCACACTGCTGTTATTTTGGACACAACTGTATGTGCATTTGCTTAATTTAACCTGGCAATAGACAGATGGCTAACGTTTGCTACATGTAATGCTTCAATTTTCAATAAATAAAATGTATCATAAACAAACAAGATGCTGAGCACTGAATTTTATTATGTCACGTTTACAACAATTTTAACTTAATAGAAAACAGGCTGCAGTGTCAGACAGCGTTAAGTGCAGGAGAGTGGTTTTAATCAGATATCCAAGGTCTGCACAGCTGGAAATCCCACAATGAGAAGCAGCTGGACACGCCATCCAATCCAACATCACGCCACGATGCCGTCTCCTCTTTTACCTGTTCCAAATCTGAACATATCTTTCCGTTCAAGAGGACTGGGATGAGAGTTCTCAGTATACAACTTGGCAATGGTGGGGATTTAAGATGGAATATTGACTTGTACAGTACGTTGGCAATTGCGTCATCCCTCCACGATCCGACGAAGCATGCTGCCAAGACCACCCTTGGCTAACTGGAGCGGGGTCTTTTCCTCCTTGTTCTCGATGTAGATACTGGCTCCCTGTTCCACTAGTAATTTGGCTGCTTCCACACGCTCCTCATCGCAAGCCAGGTGGCTGGTAAAAAAGGTACAGAAAAAACAATCTTTTCAATTTTTCAAAAGCACCACAGACAGAAGTTTATTTACAGCTTGTAAAACCTATCTCAAATTTAGAGCCATCTGCATGGCCTAATGAAGAAACAATGTTATTTCAGACAAATGCATATTCACACATACAGTGCTGTGTTGCCCTCTGAGTCCAGGATGTTAGTCGATGCACTGTGTTTGAGGAGTAGCTGGATGAGGCTGTAGTTTCCCTTGGCAGACGCCCTGTGAAGGGGGGTTGACGAAAACTTGTCAGTGGCATTGGGGTCTGCTCCACTTTCCAATAACAGCAAGGCTATCTGTAAAAAAAAAAAAAAAAAGAGAAAACACTGCAAATCACAAATCATTGACGAGTCCCCTATACTGAAATTCAGTATTTTTTTTCCATTCACAACAAAAAGAAACGTTTAGATACTGTCAGTTTTAGAGGCACGTCACATTTCACACTTTCACACAGTTTTTACCCATGGGAAGTGAAATTAGGCCTTATTCACCTCCAAATACTTTGGAAAATACGTTCTAATAGAAAGTGACACCAGCAAAAAACACCAATTTAACTTCCTCTTTATCCTAAACTAAATGATTCCTCAGAGGTGTGGCATTTTTACTTTTAGATTCAGTCTGATCAACAAAGTGAACTATCTATCTGCACTTCATTTTTACCACACACATTGTTTTAAATACTATATTCACAGACGTTAGGGAACCACTTCTTCCTCTCTTTTGTGGCATCAAAAACATGAAGAAATAGAATAATGAATGCACAACCAAAAGGGCAGATAATATTTATCCTCACACAGTATTAGTGTAACCCAGGAAAACATTACCTCATATCTGTCTTTGGAGGCAGCATAGTGGAGAGCAGTGCACCCATTTTGATTCACCGAGTTCAGCTGAGCGCCTTTGGATATCAGAGCTCTCACTACGTCTTCTCTGCCCGCAGACGCAGCGATGTGAAGAGGGCTCCACGAAGCCTGGGACGTAAAGTATGATATTTACTCATTCCCCACACCCACCCACCCACACACACACACACGCAGTAAAACACACACACAGTAAAACACACTGTAAAACTGGATACTCCTAAAACCCTAACCATAATCATTTCAATTTGTAAATGTTCTAACGCTCCAACCGAATCTCAACACGGAAAAAACGCCACATTTCCTCACAAAGCTAACACCTGTTCATTTTCACGTGTAATTAGAGCAACGTGGATGCACCCGAAAGCCCCTGACAAGAAAGTCAAGTAACAGAGGAGAGGTCCGAGTACATTCTTAATTTGATTAAGTGTGTGTGTGTGTGTGTGTGTGTGTGTGTGTGTGTGTGTGTGTGTGTGTGTGTGTGTGTGTGTGTGTGTGTGTGTGTGTGTGTGTGTGTAGTATCACGTTACGGAGTATAAAAGTATGGTAAACAAAAACTATGTACGAAAAAAAAGGTTTACGTCATCCTGCAGATTGACTTCCACTCCCAGGTCCAGTAGAAACTCCACGATGTTCGTGTGACCGGCGGAGCAGGCCCAGTGAAGCGCGGATCTGCGGTCCTGGGATTACACATGGATTTAAGCATCATATTTCGGGATCATAAGGTAAGCAGCAGCGAAGGCAGCGGGAACGTTGCAATGTCATCCTTTCTTACCTGGTCCGTTTTACAGGCGAGCGTTTTATCTGACAGGATGCACTGTTTTAGTTCGTCAAACTGTCCCATGTAGGCGAAGTTACACACATCCACATCTGACACGGACAACTCCATTGTTGGCGAAAGTGTCCCTGTTAAACAAATTCAGCAAAGTGTCAACAGATCGTAGTTTCAGATTTGAAACGGAGGTAAACTGACCCAGGAAGTGATGAACTCCACTTCCGGATGCTTCGATTTTCACACTTCAAATTAAAAGCGGAATCACTACTGTTACTTAAGTATTATTATCTAAACCACGATGTAAATGTCATTTGTTGCAAGTAAATATACTCTGTACGTTGATGTTTTATTTGAAAATGGATAAACAAATTTAAACTATTTATTGAAGTCCCTAAATGGTGAAATTTTGGTTATCATCCGATATGATGAGATTTGTCATTTCCTTAACATGTTTTCACCTCTACCATGTTTTTTCGAATTGCCAACGTTCCTATGAATGTTTAAATTATTTTTGACAAATTCTGGATGACAAAACAAAAAAAAAATCGCACAGTAGCATCGGCAGGGCCTAAAAATAGGTAAGATGCGAAAATAAATTGAAAAAAGTGAAATCTTCATCGTTTACCATGTCGTCAAAATCTCAAAGATTTGACAAAAAACGCCTTACTATAGCCTTATGTTCGGCCAAAAAGTCAAAAAATTTCAAAACACTTGAAACTCGCACAGTAGCATCGGCAGGGCATAAAAAAATGGGTACGTGCGAAAATAAAGCGAAAAAAGTAAAATCTTCATGGTTTACCATGTCGTCAAAATCTCAAAGATTTGACAAAAAATGCCTTACTAAAGCCTTATGTTCGGCCAAAAAGTCAAAAATTTCAAAACACTCGAAACTCGCACAGTAGCATCGACAGAGCCTAAAAATAGGGTATGTGCGAAATTAAAGTGAAAAAAGTGAAATCTTCATAGTTTACCATGTTGTCAAAAATTCAAACAATCGGCAAAAAATGCCTTACTATAGCCTTATGTTTGGCCAAAAAGTCAAAAATTTCAAAACACTCGAAACCCTCACAATAGCATCGGCAGGGCCTAAAAATAGGGTACGTGCAAAAATAAAGTGAAAAAAGAGAAATCTTTATAGTTTACCATTTCGTCAAAAATTCAAAAACGGGCCAAAAAATGCATTACTATAGCCTTATGTTCGGCCAAAAAGTCAAACATTTCAAAACACTCGAAACTCGCACAGTAGCATCGGCAGGGCCTAAAA
>JAFBJU010000186.1:0-170574 GCA_016785305.1 Colistium nudipinnis
GGTTCGGGAAGAGTTGGTCGTATTTACGAAACTCGTAAAATAAGGCATCCGAGTCTGCTCTGTCTTTCTCTTTGGCCTTCTCCTCGCTTCCTTCCGACTCAGGCGGCACGTTACCGAACAGAGATAGGTAGCCTGCCCTAAACACAGTATTGTAGCTGTACATAAACAGTCCGTCCTCTATCCAGCCGCTTTGTTCAGCAGCGGAGTTCACGTTGTGCAACATCAGATTCTGCAAATTACCCATCATCGCTTGTGTCATTACCTTCAGACCATCGCCCTTGAGGTGCTTGTTACTGGAAACCTGAAGATGATGGTGCTCTTCCTCATGTGAACTGTAACCAAAGACTCTGTGCACCAGATGTTTTGCAAACTTGTTGAAGTCTAGTTTTTCTCTACTCTCTTTGATAAACGGCCCGAACGACAGAGGGTCCTGAATGAACGTAATATAAAACCCTCCCAGCTGCACTGTGAAAACATCGCCGTGCTTTTCCCTCATCCTCGCTATGAATTTCACCGTGTTCCTGCGAAACTCCAAGACATGACCCAGCCAAGGGACGAGCCCTTTGTCCAAAGGAGGTTCTCCAGTTCGCCGCCGACGAAACACCCCGAGAAGGTACAGTCCTCCGAGCAAAGAGGCAAGGAGAGCAAGAAGGATAGGCAGAAGCAGTTCCATGTCTGCTTCCTCTGACAGCCACACACTTCCTTGGAGTAAAGCTTCAAACTAAAAAACACTTGATGTCAGCTAAAGCAAGGCTATTGGAGTAACTCCCCCTTGCAAACGACCAATAGTAAGCATCTTCCACCCCCAATCTGTTATGAACCAAACACTGCATTAACGGTGAAGGTGTATTTGTGCAGTCAATATTGACATTGTTCTTTTTAAATATTGCCTAAGCTTGACATGTGTGTCTTATTTTTTATTGTTTTACTGTTGACTGACTCACAATGCGTATCACGTGACCAAAATTGTAAAAAGTCTGACAAACAGCTATTGAAAGCTACCAGTGTCAGAAACATGACACTGGCCCATACAACTGCTAGGTTGTTTAAATGTGTCATGTTTATTGAACTGAAATACATTTTATGTGTGATTATCCTGTGGTGCAACATGCCTCAGGATAAATGCATTAACTCATTTTATGTATGAACTACTATTCACATGGATACATTTATTATTTACAAAGACTTATATACACAATTAATATATGGGATCATGATAACTAATCAGCACTTTTATAACCACATTTTCCCTCCTGAATTGGATCATTTTTATCTTGATCTTTGTGAGAGAAAAAAAAACTACAATAACAGCAAGATAAAATCACCAATATTTAACTGAACATTGATTTTAATTAGTTTTGAAGAGTCATCCGATATCTTACTCAGCTGCTCAGCTCTATTCATCAGTTTGCTGATGTTGGTCTCTTGACATATAGCAGCGCCTGCTGGCTCACACAACTGAGTGCACCAGAAGCAGCAGTTGCACTGTGATTACGAAGTTAAATTTTAACCTGTTTGTGAGGCTTTCTTGACAAAGTCAGTTGAATGCCTGCTTTAAGCTGGATATATGGAGACTGTAGAATCAATACATTACACAGGGGTCGTATTTACAATAGACAGTTCTGTTTATGGAATACCTTGTGTGGACTTTTGTAAGTTACATACCAAATCACACAATATGAATCCATTTTCAATCAGCCACATTTAATGGAGGACCCCATTTCATTCTTATTTTCACTTATGACATTAACTCGTTCTCAGTCATCAACGAAATGATAAAATGTGTCTACGTTCTCACTACTGGAAATATAGAGATGTTATTGGGTGATGGAGATGGCCATGGCAGAAAAGCTCAGAGGTGCCTGAATTTTTTTTTTGTAAAAGTTGGCTGTATCAAATCCATTTAATCTCAGATTTTGGGATTTCGGTGGTTTAAACTGTTCAGGGAACATTTGAAAAATAAATTTGAGATTTTATGTCGCTACTTAATTCTTACTGTGAACTGCGGCCTTGCACGTGTCAGAAGCGTGCATATAGACGACCTCTCGGCAGAGTCACAGGCGTCATTACAGAGATCAACGTGTAAAGCAAAATGATTCACTGTACCTACTTCCGCCTTGGTTGAAGCGATCGTATTAGTGACGTAGCACACAGCGCAGCTTGAGATCATACAACAGCGTTACTTGAAAAGACAGTTTAATTCCATGAGAATATCCCGGATTACTGTAAATGGCTTTTTAAGTGAGGCTTCATAAACTTCCGGGGCAGTAGATTAGTGATTTGTTTAGAGGTTAAACTTTCACACGATGACATAAAAATGTATTGTGACTGCGTAACAGACAACACGCCCACGGGTCCGACTGACCATCTCACATTCATTTCATCATCTTTGATTTAACCCAGGGGTTGTACAACTGAAGCTGCCTTCAAAGATCCTCGGATATACTACAACATCATATTGTACATTTTAGTTTCTATAATGATCCCAGCACACTGTGCTGTGCGAACTAGGATAGGACTATTCCATGCCATGCCTAAATCTCCCTGTCGTAATTCAGGTTTACGTGGGGGACTTCGCATGAAGTAAAGGGAATCCTTCTACAACTAACACTGACCAAACATTTTATTTCAAGATTTCATCCAGTGACAAATACGAAGGTAACATAGTTAGAACACATATCTGGACGTATAGGCCATGAGTATGCTATTGAATAACCCCTGTCGTTTACATTATATCATTTCTGAGTTCGTAACAGTCTATTTACAATTTCCTCCCGTGCCTGAACGCTACACAGTCGTAATCGTATGACGTCGTCAGATGTACGTGCGATGGTCGTTACATCACGGTGCCGGCTCAGTACTTCCTGCACATCCTGAGAGAATCTGTGGCTTCAACGACTCACTAATAAAAAAAAATCTCCTGGCGATTCAAACTGAAAACAGACACACAACTTTTAACAGGTAAGAATCCGGTGAACAACTGCTATTCCAACTGGTGTGTAATCCTCTGTGTGGCTTATTCTATTTTAGCTCAGTCTCTATCATATGATCAGTGACCTGAATGTAACTCGCTTTAAACGCTTGTAAAGGTCTATCATTCTTGAACAATGTGTTGATATTTATCACTATATGTGATGTGTGTTGTTATTTAGACCACTCTGGCCTCGCTGCCCTTCATATGTAACCTCTGGGTAGTTCATGTGCTATGGACATTAGCTCGTTGCAGCTAGTGGCTAATATATAAAACAGTGCTGAGTGGTGTTTATTAGGATAACTCGTTAAGGTTCTGCACAACTGTAGCATAGGATTACACTGAGAATTGACCCCGGTCCCATGTTCTAGAGGGAATAAAAAGTCATGTTAAACGTTGAAGCTTATATAAAACTTCCCATCTGTTTTTAGCCAGGATGTCGTCCTATAGTGAGAATGAGTCTAAACTGATGCGGAAAGCAAGGGAGAATCCATTTGTCCCAGTGGGTGAGTACACTAAGGATTAACAAGCTGCATTTGCAAGCATCACAAACGTTTGTCATCAAAAGAAATGTGTTTTCACAAATAAAGTTCTTAAAATCCTGCTAAGCCAGATTTTGTTGTACTTTGTCATCAACGTGATTCGTATCACATATTTCGCTCCTCGCAGGAATTGCTGGATTCTTTGCCATTGTCGGGTACAGGCTATTAAAGATGAAGGACCGGGGAGACACCAAAATGTCGGTGCACTTGATCCACATGCGCGTAGCTGCCCAGGGCTTTGTGGTCGGAGCCATGACTCTCGGTACGTACAAACCTGGAGTGCTTTTTCAGTCCTGGGGGTTTGGACTGGAACTGACATCAAATATTTGTACATGATCAAGATAAACAATCTGAGCTGCAATATTTGTTTGTTGGAAGTAGACGTAAGAGGTTGTCATGTAACTTATCCCTGTCTCTCTGTTTTATAGGTGTCGTTTACTCGATGTACAGAGATTATATTGTAAAGCCCAGAGAAGAACAGAAAGAAATGCAGAACAAGTGAACCCGGTGTATTACACTGTTATTGGTGTGTGGTAATATTACCTCCTACTCAAGTACAGTATGTAATGCTTTTATTTTCACAGATGTATCATATTTTTTGTATTGCAGGCATCCCTTAAGCAGCTCACCTCTACTGTAAATAGCTATATTTATTGATCACTGTTCCCCCCTATACATTCGAGAGCAGAGGGTAAAACTTGCCTCTGCGTGGAGACTGTGGTGTTTTGATATTAGCTGTTTTAGCACCGGACATTGTGTGTGTTTGCAGACATAACTCCAGATGGTTTGATGCCTGTGTGGACAGGTTACATTACTGAGCGGTGTATTCTGCTCTTGTTTGAATGGGGAGCGAGTTGCAACAGTGCCACCACCAATGACTGGTATACAGTAAATTGTATTTCCCCTTTGTCATTGCCGTATTTGTGTATGTACTAATTGAGGGATGTTTTGCCAAACAAAAATGTTTTGCACCTTAGCCCATTGTTTGTTTGTTTTTTTAAATGGGCATCCCAGTGCATTTATCTGATGAAAGTTTTCAAATCACTTCGCTTACTGACAGGGCCTGAAGTCTCTCATTTTATTACAACTACAACATAATGAATCTAACTCACCTTGGCCTCATTCCATATAACACATTTATAATAATGAAGTGTTAACTGGAATTGAAGACAAATAAAAGAGTTGAATTAAAAGATTTTTCCTTACTAAATTTTATATAAAATGATTGTAAAGGCTAATTCTATCACTATGTTGCTATTTACAGGGGTCAACTATTTCAATGGCTACCATGAATTATTTAGATCAACTGACACTGTGCACTAAAATATATAATGTATCATATAACCTAGTTTGTGATATGTTAAAATAGCTGCCTTGTTAAGTTATCCTTGCTGTAGAGTTTAGATTTTTTTTGTTCAAATACGGAACATTTTATTTTTGAATATTTGGGTTTATAATCGCTCTGGAAATAAAAAGTGACCAGTGTTGTAATTCTTGTTCTTGTTGTGTGTATTTCTCCAAGTTGCACTGAAAATGAGTTTAGTAACATTATACATCAACTTCCTGTTGTACAGCAACGAAAACAAATGCAGTCTAGCACAAAGGTTTGAGGATAGACGTGATACAAGTAAAACCATGAGGAGCAGCATCCACAATAAACGTTTAATGGCCCTTTTTACTGACTTCCTTGTGCCGTAGTAGGCATCAATAAAACAAATAAAACAATGGCATTTATTTGAAGATTACCCTTCCACTCCCTTCCAATGGAACCCCCCTCTTCTCTGTAACTGCCACAATTTGATTTGTGTATTGAGCAAATGCTGAAAAGAGCTGTGTCATTGTGCCTGTGCACATCACGTAGTTTTGGGTATTACTCATGATAGATTAGACAACTAACAGCCAGAGACTATCTGACAGCCAGGAAGTATTACGAAAGTACACTACCAGTCAAAGGATATCAGGATGTGATAAGACACTAAAGTGTACTCTGGGTGCCTCGTGAAATTGCAAGTTAATTCTCCCTCGAAAATAGATTTGTAAACGTTTCCTCAGCCACCTGTTGAGTGGCAATTCCTTCATTAATATATCCATAGACTAAATAGCTTATAATTAGTTTCCCTTCAGCAGAGTGTCTTTGAAAGTTAAAGGTTTTAAAAGCTACTTTGCTGAATGAAATTTTGCCAAATCTTTGATGAGAAAAGGTTGAATGACAATACATATTTCAAAAGCAACTCAAATGGATGGATTTTAAAATCAAGGCTAAATAGATGTCCTGGTTATTATTATTATTTGTTTTAACCACAGGAGTGGCTGGAGAGCCGCCCCTTCCCTGCCTCCGATTGGATTACTTGGACACGATCGCACCAATTCTGACCAATCATTGCTCTTCAAGACTAAGTCCAACCAACCAGACCAACGAGGTAACCATGGAAGGGCGGGTCTTCACTCACCTCGGCTGGGGGAAAAAAAAAAAAACTTTAACCGTTGCTGTAGCAACAGAAGCGTCACAATTACACGGGAGGCTGCAGTTTATTCTGAAGCGGCTTCATCCTGACATCAAAGTCGGAATGGTTAAGCTGGAACTTGTGTAAAATACATCTAAGAGATTTCTGCTGACTGCTGTTAAATCTGAGAGGTAGGGACTTTGGTCACCCCGCCATACAAAACGACACACAACAGCATCGAATCTGTTTACACGAGCTAAAGGCTACTTGACAGGTGACTTATCTTATCATTCGACAGCTTTAGACCCGTTGTTGTGTTATTAACATAAACGTTATCACTTTTTGTTATTTAATATATATATATATGTTAATTACTTGTGAACATTTTTTTTTTTGAACTTCAGTTTTCGATTTATGGCCTTCAGGCCTCACAGCCCTGTAGTCAAAGAGGATGATCAAGAGCCTCACACCCATTATTTTTGATTGGTCATTCAGATGCCACAATGAATGAAGGAATTGTGAGTTAGGAACCAAAACACCTACTCCAGATGTTCCCGAGAGTGCCTGAAACTATGTTGTTGATTGTTGATGAGATGAGCCAACATGCGTGGTTTCCATCTGGGAAATTTGCAGTGGCCAATGAGGGGGAGTCCGTTTTTAAACACTAATCCCACTTTATGTCGTGTCGTGTTAAGTTATGTTAGTTTACTGCACACACACCCCTAAATGATACTGCCAAACTCCCGAACAATCTTGATTTGTCATGATTTCGATTCCCCCCGAGTCATGTTCCACTTTTATTTCCTTGCCTCGATCATAGACCATGGAGGGGGATGATGAGCTGAATGATTTGCGGCTCCAGTTCCAGGCGCTACAGAAGCAGCAGGAGAAGAGAAAGCATGGTAGGCAGAAAGAGCCAGGTAAACCTGATGTCTCCGATGTGCAGGATGATTTGGATCTACTAAAAAAAGGCATCCAAACAGACAAGCTGTCTGCAAATGACAGGTGAGATATTTACCTTTTTTTTTTTTTTTTTGTCTTACCTTGCAGTGACATTTAATAGGTTAAATAAGAAATATGGACAGGGAAAATGCTTAAGACTGAAGATTTTGAGTTTTCCAAATGGGTGAACTTGAGTGAGGCACTCGAATGATCACGTTGCGATTGCCTTCCCGATAGATTTCTGCAGAATGAGAATAATCATTTGGTAGATCAGCTGAGAGGGCTAACGGATGAAAACGGTCGGCTCTTCAAACTTCTGCGCGAAAAGGATTTTGAGATTAAGCACCTGAAGAAAAAAGGGGAAGAGGAACGACTGGCCTTGGCAGGTATGAACAGGATATGCCGCAACCTGCGCTTAATCCTTCTTCTTCGTGTTACACCTCAGTGACGTCAGAGATCGTGCCATCATCACCCATTCATCCCTTTCTAGGCACATCGGGCTTGGCTGGGGACGCGGCGGCCACCAAGATTGTTGAGCTGTCGCGGAAGAACAGGGAGCTGTCTGCTGAGGTCGAGGGAGAAAAGACGAAATCAAAGCAAAATTGCAACCGCATCAGAGAGCTGGAGAGCGAGGTGACTCTTCAGTTGGATGTGCCATTTCATGATGATTTGTTGGATGCGGTCCCAAAAAGGCCTTGAAGTGAACACTTTCTCTCTGTGCCACCCGGTTCCTTGCACCATTTGTCTTTTATTGTTCGTCGCGTCATTTGGTGAGCGGATTTAACATTTGAATGGTCCGTCCTTTTTTTTCAGCTACACGCTGCCTTGTTGCTCTGTCCGCCTGGACAACAGGCCGATGGAAAGTCACAGAAGAAGAGGGTCTCCGAGGACAGCGAGGTAAGCAATTTGTTTAAGTCCCAAAAAGCGACTGACCCGGGGGCTCTCTGTTTGTCCTCCTCACTGTCACGACCACAGCTCATTTCCAATCTGTGGACCATTTTGTCCCTAAAGCAGGAACATCCGGCAGTGAAATCTCTTCAGGAGAAATTATCCGCCGCTCAGCTCAAAGTGGCTGAATATCGCAACCAGGTTCAGGCTGTCAAACAGGAGCTGAAAATAGCCCAGAAGGTAGTGTCTCGTTTCCCTCTGGGTCTAACGGCTCAAAAGGAATGTCATGTATTTGCCATACCAATCACCGGTGTCCTCCGTGTTCAAAAAAAAAAACAAAAAAAAAATGGACGGCTACGGCCGCTGCAGGTTTTAATCAGTGAGATCGGCGAGGAGGTCAATCTTCAGCAACTGCTCAACAACCCGGGGAACTTCAGGGGTCGCTCCCAGCAGATACTGGCTCTGCAGACGAGGGTGAGACGCGCATGGAAAAAAAGGATATCTTCATCCGCTCGTTGCATTTAGTGCTGTGCAGTTTTTGAACAGAGTTATAGCCCGCAAAGTGTGTGTTTTGTTTTTTTTTCCAAAATGGATCGTTGCGCAACAGGTGCGGGATCTCGAGCAGCAGCTGAACCAGTCATCTCAGAGGAGACAGCCACGCGAGGAAGAGTTGCCGGGCCCGCTGAAAAGCCCCTCTCAGGACAGGAACCTCAGCTACATCCGCACCATCGAGAAGGAGAAGCGGGAGGCCTTCGAAGTGGGTTCACGTGTCGTGGTACATTGGGATTGAATGGGTCAATGCTACGAATTGCATTAACGCCCCAGAGGTCTTGCTCTCTTGCCACGCCCGTATAGAAGCTCTCCCTGGAGTATGGGGCCCTTCAGAAAAACCACGAGGAGCTGAAGAAAAAGCTGGAGGCCACCAAAGCCAGGAACGTATCTCTGTCCGCCGAAGGGAAAAGTCTGAAGGTCCAGCTTTCCACGCTGCTGGACAAGGGCAAACACGACGACGAGCTTGTGGACGCGTTGCTGGTAAGGAATGCAAAGAAAATCCTATCATTGGTATACACAAACACATTGTCGTCGTTGTCAGCTCTTAGGTAAATACACATTGTCTTTTACAGGCGCTTTTGTGAGTCTCGCTGTGTGCCTAGTCGGTTCGTTTGGATGAAAAAAAAAACTATAGATCTTCTTCAAATCATGCTCACGCATATGGTTGAATGTGTAACAGGCTTAAAGCCCATGTGACACTTTTTAGTTTGGCTTGGAAAACGAAAGAAATAATGTGTGGGATTTCATTTTACTTAGCCAACATATGAGTGGCCAACATGTTTTTATTTTTGATCGAACTAGCCAGCGCATTTAAAATGCGTTACTGTTCCTTCACCGGGTTGGAGAGAAACGAACATTTCACCACCCTGCGTGTCTCGCACGCGCTGCCGTTTTGACAATAAAGCTGACTTTGACGTTGACATGACTTTTTCGAAATGTCACGGTGTTTTTCTCTTGTGTCTCTCCGGCAGAAGCAGCAGACCCAGATGCAGGAGGTGCTGAAAGGGCTCAGTCAACAGCAGGACGATCGGCACAAAAAGAGCCACCACAGCAGCGAGCCTCCGGAGCACAGCATCCTCATCCAGAAGCTGAGAGCCACCGTTGCCGAAAAAGAGTCCATGATCAAAAGACTAGAGTCAGATATCCAGCAGATTTCCATCAAGGTAAAAAAAAAAAAAATGTAATGTTTGTAGACCTCGTTTGGAAAAGCCACACTCACGCAAGCAATTCACTTGAAAGGGTTTTTGTCCATTTGAACGTTTCAGCCAACGCTTGCGCGCTCAGTTAAAGACTGTGATTGTGTGCTGTGTCACAGGCTGACAAAGAAATCTGGCAGAACATTAAATGTGGCTATTGAAACCGTTTGCAGGACGAGGTGGTGGCGAGACGCTCCATGCTCAAGACAACCGGTGGTTCAGGCTTTTCCCCAGAAGAGGGAGACATCAGCCAGAGAGCGGCATCTGCAGGGTACGTGTCCCGGTGGGAATCGCGAATCAAACCATCATTGCAATAAGAATGTTGCCAGTTTACGTCTATGGATTTCGCCACGTCCGTTCATCGAGACCGTTTTTTTTTTTAGTTTTTTTTTTTACCTCTCATAATTCCTGTTAGCGGTAGCAAAGGATTATGAGCAGAGGCGTCGCAACGGGGCAGGCAAACTAGGCAATTGCCTAGGGCCCCCAGATAGAAGGGTGGCCCCCCCCCAAAAAAAAAACGCTGTTCGCATCGGTCCACAGCAACGACAACCCCAAAGGCCCCTAAATGACTTGCCATGAGGGGGCACTGCAACGACACGTTCAGGAACTCCCTTACAGGGGGCCCGATGGTACTTGCGTGCTGTCAAAAGCTTTTGTTTTATTTATTCATGTATCTGCTTTGCCTGGGGCCCCTTGAAAACGTCCCTGGTTACATCTTGACATCGTGTCTGGCAAAATGAGGGTTAACAATTCACCTTGGCTCGAGGAGGCTGATCGATTTTGTTCAGTGCCTCACAGCTTTGTCGGCCTAGCCTGCTCTCGTGTGTGTTTGTGCGAGCGCCTCTCGTTTTCCACTTCGCTTTCCATATTTGATCATTAACCGGCGCTGCCCACTGTGAAAAATAGGATAGGTCTTCCGTGTGGGCCTTAATTGACACTATTTATACCTACGCACCGTCACACATGATGTCACCATGGCACAATCACAACGACATTATTTTTCAGCGAAACTAACATCATGTTAATGTCACATCCGTTGGTTCTCAGGGCTCCGGGTAAAAGATGTGGCGTATTACGAACATTAAAATGACATTTTCTAACGAGGAACGAGATCCTGAACTTAGACAGAAACACTGCAGGTTTTGATTTCTTTTTTTGTTTGCCACATCTAAGGCCTCATTAGTTCCCTTCTAGAATTCTCGTTAAGAATAATTTCATTCCTTGTAAGCCGCTTTCGGACATGCCCTGAAGTCCGGACATTTGCTTGGAGTTAGTGGCTGCTGAAAATACTTAAAAATCTGCTCCGGACACCCCTTTTTCTTTCCATCTCCCAGAGAAAAAAAGGAGCAGATGTGTTTGGCGACGGAGTACATGTATGATGACGCGCTCCGGGGGATCGTGATCCCCGTGCAGCAGCTGGAGACGACCAAATTAGAATCCAAGTAAGGACCGCGCAAGCAAGGTTCAATGGACGATGTCAAAAAAAGATTTTATATATATATACTGTATATATCTTTTTTTTCGGAGCGCTCTGACTCATCGGTCGGCCCGTTGGCTGTGACGCGTCCGTCCCCTTTTTCGAGCAGCGTCCCTCGTCATCAGGACGGCGGGATTCTGTCCGACAACAGGAAGTGTCCAGAAACAAATTGACTGTCCGCCCAGCTAATTGGCAATTCCCATTCCAGCCCTCTCGTGCCGGGGACCACGCGGCGATGTGCGCGCTGCTCTTATTTGTAGTCTCGTGGCTGGTCATTCAGATGGAGGTCACGGAAGCGCCCAGGGCCTCGCTAAGGAGCCCTCTCCCACCGCGACCCGTGGCTCTGCGCTGACGTGATGAGACGGGTCAAGCATGTTTTCCCGCGGCCTCTGTGACAGCGAGGGAGATAAGACGCTGACCATGGGGAGCTGGTCGGTCCCTGCTCAGCCTCGCGTCCAGCTGAGCCCCGACCTCCTCCTGCCGCACGTGGCAGCCGTTAGGCAACAGGCGCTCCTCATCCATCACGCAAACATCACACACAACTCAGCTCTACAATTGGGGGGGGCCCCCCCGCACGACAGTTTACGCCACTTCCTGCGTCTCGGTTTAACCACTTGAGTACCTCAAGTTTTTTGTTCCATTCAACCTTAATGGCATCAGACAAGTGTTCACGGCGATAAGGGAAAGTGTTCGACACGCACACGCGACGCCCCCCTCCTCCCCCCCGCCACCCGTCGTCATGGTTTCATATTTTGTCCACTTGCTGTTTTATAAATGTCACTGTCACAACTTATCAAATCAATGCATGCCTGCCGCTTTGCCGGCAAACCTCGGGGCGCATTGCAGGCACAAAGGCCGAGGATTTGTGTTTTTCAAAGTATTTTTTCGAAAGTAATGAGACATCAAATTCAATCAATGGGAAAAAGCCGCCAGATCCTCACCAGATGTTTTGAGTCGATTGTTTGCTTTCATGGCCGTTTCCTTCCTGGCATTTTTAGTTGTTTTGGCTCCGGTCGGTTGTACGTAAATGTGTGACAGGCCAATCCAAATAGTAAACACCTAAGTTAAGTTCCCAAAAGCATCCACGTCCCTTTCAAATATTACCGTTAATCATTTCTGACTTGAAACCAGCTGTGTGGGAATAGTGGTTGCAATATAAATGCGGACTCAAGCTGCACAAACTCTCGCTGTAGTCCTCCCCGGAGCATGTGGCGTTCCCCAGTGCATGCCCACTATGTGATCTTAAATTCCTAATTCATTTTTGAATTGAATACGCGTAGCCTGGCGGGAGTGGCCCCTACATTCATACTAATATCCCAGTTATTTTCTTACGATGTAGCCAAAGGGATTTGAGCAGACCCCAACCACCCCCCACCCCCACCCCCACATCACGCTTAATTTAAAACCATGGCTGAGTTAGTGTGCTGCTTCATATACCGCACTATTTCTTCCAGGACCCTGTGGGAGATTGGCAGGTCCCCATTGGACTGAGCGAGAAAGTGCCGCAAGACAAAAATATCAGCGTTTGGGCGTGATGAAGAAAGCCTTTATGCTCAGAGCAACAAAAACAGCTTGTGTCCAGCACCTCCTGGATGGGAGGCGGGGGCGGCCTGACGTGCAGCAGAAGAGCGAGATGTGTCAGGAGGAGCGGACGAGATAGCCAAAGCCATCACGAGTGTGTGTCCTGCGGTGGTGCAAAACGGATATCAAATGTAGCAGTGTGCATCAGAAGGGATGTTGACGGAGCAAATACTTGCCACGGTCCCCAACTTCATCCAATTCCAGGGAAACGGTTTAAATTCATATTTTTGGGCCTATTTATATATATATATATATATACACACGCGCGCGCGCGCTCCAATATACCTATATTAAGTGAATATATAGCTATATATGCCTTAGGATAGAAAAATAAAGTGTTTCTGAAGCTTCCACTCTGAACATGTGCTACTTGATGGGAACGAGGCCACAATGATCAGCTCTTTTGTTTTTATGTAAAGCTCAATGCCGTTCAATTTTCTTTTCAGCAGCAAATACGTCCATACGACGAAGAATATTACAACAACAACCGTCGACTTCGGTCGGTGTCATCACCATCAAATAAATGCGCGCTGCCACAATTTGAATATTGTCGTATGTGGCCGTATTACGCAGAGAGGTGTAGATTTATTCCAAAAGGCCCAATAACCCACCAAACCAAACACACACTTATGTAAACACGGCATACGTAAACAGCCTCAGCTATTTGTCATTCCAGGTTTGAATGACTCCTTTCTCCATCCTTCTCCTCAGAGGTATTCCCTCGTTCTGGACCGATGCTTCCTGCAGACCATTGACTGCATCCAGAAGCTAAAGTAAACAGTGGAGCAGAGGTTAAAGTTAGCCATCAGTATATGAGGCATCTGTGAACTTAAGTCCGGCCAGAAAACGGTTTGTGCCTCTATGAGCCCATTCATCTCCGACTGCCACTCATTTACATGCAATGGAAAGAAAATAAACAGCGGAGTCCTGATGTACTCATTTACAGTAAGTCGAGATGCAATAATCAGCTTTTATCTTCACTGTAAGGCAGCGGAGGGGGAATGATAAGCAGGTTATTTATTGATTTATTATTATTATTATTATTATTATTATTATTATTTAATTAAAATAGACACTGATATCTCAAATCGGCTCTCCACAATTTATAGTGATAGTTAGACAAGAGACGTTTCCTGTCAGCAGATGATCTGATCTGTGCCTTTTCTTGGCGACGAACTCTTGTGCAGTATGCATGCTCTGCACTCGTTTGAGTGACTTATTTCAATAGCCCAGATGTGACTGACGCCATAGGCGGACTGCTTTTGCCTCCCGAGTCAATAAAAGCGCAACTAGGAACATGACAAATATGATCACGGTAGGTAGGCAAAAAAACAAACAAAGATATATATATATACTGTATATATATATATGTGGTTAAATAAGCAATATTGATGGAGCAGAAAACACCAGCTGTAGTCTGCCACTGAAGTAACAGGACGCCAGGGCAAAGACACAGAGAGCTGAGTGCCGCTGATACAAAGTGACTCTGAAATTGAGCATCTTTTGACAAGAAACCATCTGTGCCCTGCGTGCACTGGCTGACTGCTATCACCCCCCCCCCCCACACACACACACACACACACACACAGACACACTCTGTAGAAACGTGGCCACCTTTCTGTACTCATCCTCAACCCCACCCCACCCCCCGTATTTCTCTCTGTGCTCTTATCATACACTGAATGGGGAAAAAAACAAACATTTTCTTTTCAAATTTTTTTTACGAAACACACTGCCTCACATCTGGTGCTTTAATTGAAAAGTTGGTTTCATCGACTTGGGGGTGCTCGACTGCGTTGTTGGCATTGCTGCATTTCAACCCGCCTGTTTCAAGACCTGCCGTGGTGTTTGATTTATGGCCAAAATAGAAGAACATTTCAACTGGGCAGGAAGTTTGAATCACTGGCCGTGTTATGCACGACCATCGTCACCGGTGTGGAAATCCTTGAATGTTACGGGGAACCTGACGCACAAAGATGACCCATGATGCCTAGTGTAGGCCCCCCCCCCCCAAACGCCTGCCGACACAATGGCGTTGACTTTTTTTGATCACCAATTTCATCGGCGCCACTTGGATCTGCTGCCTTTTGGAGGCGTGTGCATGAGCACCACTGATCACACCGCTGGCTTTTGTCGTTTTACCTTCATGTGGTTGTTCCCACAGAAGGAGACAGAAATAATTGGGAGAGAAAAAAAAAAGAGGGCGGGGGGGTGGGGGGTTGTACACCGGCTGAGACGCCACTTTGCCCCGGGAGGCTGCTTGATGCCTGTTTGCTTTATGAATAATAAATGTGTGAAACTTTGTTGGACAACAATGCCGCCCACCATCATTGCCTAATGGATCAGTGCTATATGCGCTGTATGTGGCGCTTTATGTTAAAAAAAATAATGGCAAATGAAGTCCAAGATTATCAAACCCAATGATGAGGAAGCAACGTGCACGGACATTTCAAGCTATTTGGGAGCTTTACAGATCATTTAGAATGAGTTGCTCTTTCACTTTCACTTCCAATTTTCCGGCTCTAAGTGGTGACTCGACCGCCTTGCTTGTCCTTCACCCCCCTGAAAGCAGCCGTGAATGGCTTCTCCTCTTTGACTCATTGTAAGATTTCTTATTATGCACGACCTCCGCCATTCTAGATCAATACACCGAAATTGACGTATTCTTGCTGAGAAAACTCATTTGGTGCTCATAAACCGCTGTACTAAAACGAAAACATTCGAAATGTGAAGTTTTCTTTCAATGCTCCATGCGGTACGATTTTTACTTCATGTTTATTGTTCAACTCGCCTACATTATCCTCCTAGGAAGAGTGGAAAATGGATGCTTAGAAATAACAAGAATGATCTAACCAGGGCTCTGGCTGAATACGATTCCCCTTCCACGGCGGCTATGGAGGCGCACGATCGACAAGGAGAGGATCTTCATAAAAACCATGACATAAAAACCATTACAAACCTATGCACCCCACATGGAGGAAATGGAAGGAGCTCATCCCACCATAGACCAAAGGCCAGTGAGCCCTGTCGTTGGCATATGCCGTTAATAGGAAGTCGTCCGATAATCTGCCCCACCTTGTGCCGACGCCTATTTTTTTTTTAAAACACCGCGAGTATGTCCGATCCTGTCCTGAGGTGCATATGAAAATATTAACCTCGCCTGTCAGATTCCTGGCGCGCCAGACTTCATCTCGTCAGGCCCCAACGACTCATTGCTATTCCGATCAGGAGGTGTCATGTGAGAGGAGAATTGTTGGCACGTCGAGGGGAGTCAGCCGCCAAAGAAGAGGTCGTCTGTCCACGGCTATAGCGGCTCCAGATATGGCTGTGGGTGCTATGTTATGCTTGGCGTCGGTTAGATTAGAAAATGTCTCCCGTCGTCAAAGGGGATGACGAGGATGTGTTTCTCGCGTGTGTGTTTTTCGTCTAATGAGGTGCTCCTTCTTAAACACGCACACACTTTTTGTTTGTTGTTTTTAATTAGAGCATCTCGCAAGCCGATTTTAGCCAAACTATATCATGGGAAGGAAACTGCCCGGTATAATAGCTTAGTATATACATTTCCACCATTCCCTTACATACAATACTTGCTCTTCCTTTTTTGTTTTACTTGTTGTTGAACACCGAGTTTCGCAGTGTCCCGAATTGAGGTTCCATTATGTCCAGAAACCGAATCATCCCCCCCATGAGACCCCCATGATACCAACACACGCTCTGGCATGTCAGGCAAACAATAAAACCCTTTCTTACAGTGTTAAGTACAGTGATTTAAAAATGGATGGAGAGAAAAAAACAACAAAAAAAAACTACTACTTGTCCTGTGACAAGGCAACTTGATGCATCTTTACTGAGAAGAAAAATAGAAGGACCGGTATGGTGATTGCATTCAACACCTCTGACAAAAGCCAATCAATGGGCTACTTGTGACGAAGGCTGAGGACCAGGGTGCTCATCACCGAAAACCCTCAGGATGGGGCTGGCGGCCTTCATATACGTCCTCTAATAATCATCATCAGGGAAGTTGGTTTTAGGAGTGTTTCCCAAGTGCACGTTTTCGGATCGAAGCACCTGCAGTGTGCGTCTCTCCATCTGGAGTTATTTAAGTGCAATCTTTGTGTAGGTCCTAAAGGAGGTGTAAAAAAATTGAAGATCAATACCAGCTCTCTGTCAGTCAAATATAATCTGCAGCCAGAATCTAATGAGGTGACTTGAGGAGAAAGATGGAAAAGTGAAGTACGCAGCTACCAGAATTTTAAAGTAAAAAACACATTATACCTCACTTGTTATTCCATGCGTGTGTATATAAATAGAACGATAGATTTGTGTATAGACCTGTTTCAGGGGAAATGAGCCAGCATCAGATAACAAGTTATTGACAATAGTGTGAACATAATGAGGTGGTGGGGACAAAAACTCAATGAAAATCCCAGGTCCATATGCCCCACTCAGAGAAACTAAAAACACATAATAATACCATGTGCAAGAGTTTTTGTTTTTTTTTCCTGTGGCATTTGCCACACTGTCATTATTCTTTTGTAATTGCTGTGTCTGATAATCTCAGTACTGTGCTGGTTAAAATTGCGGCAGCAAAATATGACGCAAAACGAAAAAGATGTTTTTAAACCCCAAACAGTATTTAGTTTGTAGTTTGTACGTAATCAAGAAGTCAGATGTGGCTGTGCAACCTCTGATTATAACAATTGAAATCAAGATTTACAATTCAGCCTGAACTGAAAGGGACTTTTGGGCTTTTGTTGTACTTTTATCTTTCATATTTGAGGAACATTTTAAACACAGTGTTTTTGGATTTTTTGGATTTTTTTGTTGTACTTATTCCATTGCGGCTTCTTTCCGTTCAAGAAACATTTTCCCACGACTGAACATGAAAGAAAGGGATAGATCATGGCCAGCTGCGATTAACGGACCAAAAAAAAAAAAGGAATGTTCAACAATTGAGTTGAGCACAAGACATGACTGTCGACGAATGCGTTTTCTTACTTTTGGTTATTTCCTGAGCATAGTTAAGAAGGATTCCATGGTCACGCGGACACTGCCTTGTGGTTCTTCCTCTATCCTACTGTGCCACATCGAAGGCATGAGGCAATTTTCTTTTACTCCCTAGGCCATAAAGATGATGCAGCTCACCGCCGTTTGCTTCAGTGTCCAACTGTGCTGCCCATCCCCCCTACGCCGTGGGGACTGCCTGTCCCCAGCAGGATGAGCGGGCTGTAAACCACACCGGGCCTATTAATTAATTAATGTACCCTGACCTAACTGCTGGGTTGGCTCCCTCCGTAATGGTGGAGCGGTTTTCGTGCCGGCTGCAGTGGCGGGCGCTGGTGTTTTGTTCTGCAGCGCTGTGGGTAGGGAGGCTAGAGATCGAGAGAGAAGAGCAACAGCAGGAGGAGGAGGAGGAGAAGAAGAAGAAGAAGAAGAAGAAGAAGAAGAAGAAGACGAAGTGTGTATGGGAGGACGCCGTCCGCACGGTAGTCACCATTAATCACCCGGGGGCCATTGTGGTCCTGTCCTGGACGCGGCGCCAGTGCAGACGGGCAGACGGAGAGAAGGAGGAAGAGGGGAAGAAGCAGAGGGAGAGGGGGAGAGGGGGGCAGGGTGGCCGCAGGGAGAGAGAGGGGGGCAGAGGATGCCGGGGGATCAGCCTGTGTGTCCACCTCAGCTCCTGTGGCGGAGCTGGGGAGCAGTGCTCCTGACCCACTGCTTGTCCTCCGTCTTCTCCCAGATCCCGGATCCTGAGGTAAGAGCCAGGCGCACGCACGCACGCACACACACGCACACACACACACACACCACTGCGTGCCTCCTCCACAGGTTCCCCTCAGGATGGGTGGGCAAGTGCATCGCCGTTTGCTCACGTGTAGGTTCACGTCGATTTGTGTTCACGGGTTTGGCTGACAGACTTGCCGCTGTGCTTTTGCCTCAGCCGGACGGCGTGGTGCGTGTGCGACCGTTGCCGTTAAAACCTGATACGTGGCACGGTTCTCGCATGCACACGTGTCCGTGCAGGCGGGAGGGGAGGACGAGCGAGACGCAGTCCGGCACACGCAAGGGGCGCTTGTGCTTCCGTTGCCCTCCGCATTGGCGATCGTGATCGCACTCACCAAGGCGGCAGCTGAAATCCACTGTGTTTTCAGGAGCACCCATGAATCACTTCTCTGAAATAGATGCAGTCTATTGTTACGTTGCGTGGTTGTGCACAGGAAGGAGATTATAGCTTCATAGTTCATCCCTATAATACACTGAGCTTGGCTGCGTTGGAAACACGCGTGATAACAATAACATTTATCATAACTGTGTATAGATTTGTCTACTTTTAGATTTGACCACCAAGCCAACCGACCAAGAACCAATCCGAAATGGGCAATAAACGTGATTTGTGTGATACCCACCAGGCCACTCGGGGTCACTTTGATGCCGAGTTTGTTTTGTTTTGTCGTTCCACCAAAAGAAAACTTGAGGCTTATAGACACTAATCCTGCCACGTGAAATGCCCCTCCTGAGGGGAAGGACTTTGAATAACATAATCACACTTGAGGCCCCCAAAAAAAAGAAAAAGAAAAAGAAAATGTAACATTCAACAGTCACGGCTTAATATCCTCTTCAAGGCTAATCCGTCTGGGGGAGTTGCACAAACGCATGCATTCAGAAGATTTTTCTTTGCAGCTTCTTTGTTGAAGTCCACGGTCCCTCGTTGGTCCTCCGTGGGAGACAAACAGTGGAAGCCCCGAAGAAAGCTTGTCGGCACAATATGCATGTTGGGCGAGCTGAAGGAGGACAGGCCGCAGAAAGAAAACCGGTTATTTTTGGCCTTGTGGTTGGCACCAATGCGATCGGTCTGGTTTCCTCCGGACGATTTCAAACATATTTACATATTTTGGTGTTTAGTGTGTCACCCTTGCTTATTCTCGGAACGATCCTCAGAAACAGGTTTCCGTTTCACCCGCAAAGTGACGCGGCCGGTAAAAGCGGCAAATGTAATACGTGTCCATTCTCGGATCCATCGCTTGTTGCTCTGTGGACCGAAGTGTAGAGTTTCATGAGTAACCTCGTATCGTCCAATCAAGTGATCGATTTGCAGCAGACAGGGACAGGCATCCTCCTGACGGTTCTTGTCATAGAAGTGAAGCTGTGTTGCCGTGACCCGGGGCTTCACTCTAACTTAAAAAACTCACACATACTTTTTTTTTTTTTTTTACACAAATTGGCCCCAATCAATGCCCTTTTGTTATGAACCAGAAAGAGACCAAAGTGAAAGTTCAGAGAACGGAGAATAAGCAGGCGTAAAGCGGGCACAAAATCCCCTGTCTTGTGGATGCTGTGGGTAGAGACCGTTCACTGAGGCCTTTTGTTTTGCCCATTTCAAAAATGTAAAATGGGCTCTGTGCGCAGCTCTTGGCCTCCACCTGTACGTGCGGTCAGTTACATGGGTAGAGTTGGAAAGGTGAGGTTATAACGTTGTTAGATGAAGGTGGTAGAGACGGTAGAACACTTTGGGCAATCATTGGGGAGCGAAGAGTTCAATCGAGGACCTCAAATGGTTCTTCCATACCCAAGTTGTGTCACTGTAGAACTGCGACAGTGGGCAATTCAAACAGACTCCATCGTCGACCCATTTTCCCTTGAAATCAAATATATATATATATACTGTATATTGAGTGGTGTTCTCTGCTACACAAACAAAAACAAATGTTAATGGAGATGTATTTATGTTACATTAAATGATTCTCTCCCCCCACCTAGCTTTTACCTACAGAGCCGCCAAAGAAGCCCGACCCCGTGACCTCGGAGACTGTTGTTTTCTGGGGGCTGCGGTTGTGGCAGGTCATTGGCATCTTTGCGGTATTTGTTTTGGCAATTGGTCAGTATAAAACCCTCTTTGTTTTCACCTCCGACAAGCATTCTTGAAATAAACCTCCATAATGAGAAACACATGCAGACCCGGGAGCCAGCTAGATAAAAGCAGTAAAATGACAAAATGCGCAATACATCTAAACTGGCATTTAATCGAACTCATTAGGCATGTATGCATGGAGTCTCCGAGTCGTTTTATAAAAGTCAAGATGAACCTAAGCCTTGTCAGGGTTTTCTCTCTCTGCTGAGTTTTCTGCTTCCACGTCGATACAAGACAAGTGAAAAGAATTTATAATTGGACTGAAAATCTCCAAGTGCTTATCTGTGTTCCTTTTTTTTTTTTATTATTATTATTATTACTATTCTGGCGTTGAGATTGGACAGCATTCTAAGAATTTCAATGTACAATGTGCATTTGACAATAAATGCTTGAATCTTGAATCGCGGAAGCCGTACTTTACGGCCGGCAGCGCTTTGAGCTAAATGCATTATTTGCAACTATGCGCCTTATGGCTTGTAAGAATGCCAACGGGTGGTAACCCGGCACGTGAAGTAGATTTGTCACGTGCCCAACTACTTGCCCTATCGGACCGCAATTAAATCCATATTAGTTGTGGTTAAAATCTTGCTATTAACAACATGTTCAATTCGAATGAACCGACTGTGTCTTTCTCTTGTTTGCCCTCGTCTCCCCCAGTTATCACTCTGTGTTGCATCTTCAAATGCCGCATCCCAAGAACCAAAAAGGAAATAGAGGCGCGGCACGCACAGAGGCAGGCTGCCAAGAAATACGCCAACACATTGGAGACAGTGCCCCCTCTGAATGAGCTGACCGAGATCCCGGGATGTAAGTCCCTCTTGTTTGTATCTTCCCACTATTGCTATAGCAACAACAAATTGGTCATGATACCAAGCGGGAGCTCCAACCTTGCTGTGAACTGTGGCCCAGGGCACCTTCGGGGGGCCGATGAGAAAAATGGGAGATGGGAGTTCGAACATTAGACTTTCATGCACTCCAGCCCGGCGACATAGATAAACAGCACACCGCACCCCCCGGGGCGAGACTCAGCGATGGCTTTTTGCTGTGGCACAGAATTTAGGCTCCAACGTGACTGTTGTAGTCCCACCTCATGATAAAGGCCGAGAGAAGATCTTTTCTGGGTCATCCTGCATTTCTCGAAACGTGCACCGCTGCACCCCTCAGGAGCCTCGCCGCACTCGATTCCGTTCTTTCTGCTCTGTTATACTAAATTTCCCATTTCGTCCTCTTCCTTTCCCTTCTCTTCCCCTTTCTCTTCTCTCTCTCTTCTTTTCTTCCAGCTACCCCGGATGCCTCAGCAGTGCAGACCGTGTCTGAGCAGGTCCAACCTCAAAGTGCTGACAACAGCCACACCTCTGTAGTTAGGGGCAGCGAGGAGCAGTCCAGCTCCTCCAGTTTGCCAGAGATGGCATAGTGTCTTGAAAGACATGGGCGGAAACATTTGCATCCCCCCCCCCCAAAAAAAAGGCCCCTCGCACGGCCAGCGGCTATCCCGCCATGCCCACCTGCTCCTCCTTTAATGTTCCCCGTGACATAAGTGTGCCGCGAGAACGTCTTGCGAGGGTGCACTGCCTGCGAGAAAACGAAACAAAACAAGAAATGCGTTTCACCGTGACCCCCCCCCCCCCCCCCCCCATAGAGCGGCCCGACTTTTGTAGTTTGCACCCCCCCCCCCCCACCCCCCCATAGAGCGGCCCGACTTTTGTAGTTTGCACTTTGTTCTCTTGTGAGGCGCTCTTCATCCTGAAAGCCTGAAATGATTGTTTTGAAGGAGAATGCACATATTTCGCTTCGCGCAAACTTGCAACCGAAAAGCCAAAAGCAAACCACTGGGATAATGACGTGAGAATTCAGAGGAAGTGGTAATGCATGCAGCATGCCTGTTTGTTTTCTATGCTTGTGATGTTCCCTGCCTGTCTGCTTTCATCCCCCAAGATGTACTTTGACTAAAGCAAATCATCCCCGCCATCTTCCACTGCGGCCAATTAAAAATTATGGATGTCAGCACTGGTCTTGTCGGTAATTAAATGTTGTCTTTTTCTCTCTCTCTCTCTCTCTCTGGGATTCAGTGTGTTGCCTTGTGTGTCTCTTAGTCACCTGAAGTGTGTGGCAGTGGCTCTTGCGAGGTTAAGAATGGCGACAGGTACGGACTGACGCCGGTCCCGCCTCGCTCCTCTTGATTATACATTGCATAGCGTCGAGGGCTCAAATGCGCTCGGTTAATGCGAAATGAATAGGCGAGAGGGGGCCACATGGTGAACCCAATCTATTCTGAAGTAGACACCGGCCTTTCCTCAGTCTCCAGAGTCAGCGCAGGGAGTTGAGGCTTTATGCGTCGCCATAAATCCTCTTTCGTGACTATTTAACCAATCAACCATGTGGCTGACAGAGAAGCTGCATACAGTGCAGCCATTATAAACAGTCAGGACGGACACGTCTGCTCTCGACCACGAACTCGTAACCAACCACATTGAAATTTGCTTCTGGGCTAACGCAGGGCGCGAGCCATATAGCTATAAGCAAATATGCAAATTCCCCATGATGTCACTCCGAGATGAATGATGCAACAACGATCGCACAATCCACGCGTGAACGCAGGCACACACAGTGAGTATCGCAGACATCCGAACATGAAACGAAATTCATCGCGAAAAGTTTCTTTTTGATTATGCAGCGGACGAGGAACGGGGTCTTGCACAGCGATCAGCGAAAAACAACGGCTGATTTAATTTTGCAGTTAAATCAGCGCTACAAATGAGGATCAAGAAATGTCCAGTCGCTAGGAGGTGTGCGTGAATACATTTTCTGAGATAAAACGTATTCATGCGCAGCCTGAGCCAAGACCTCAGAGATGAAAAGAAAATGTGCGAGTTATGGCAAAACATAATTGCCCTAGACATATTTTTTACTGGAACCGCTGAATGCATCTGGGGCAAAATATGAGAAGAGGAAGCAGTTTCGAGGTCGAGGTGCGCGCAAAAGGAGCACCCCCTTCAAAAACAAATCGTCTTTAACGTGACGGTTTTTTATTTATACTAATTGGGGCGAGGGGGCAGGCAGAGAAACAGAAACCCTTTCAGCCCCAAAACCACAGGAGCATCGCCGGGGAACAAAAGGGAACACACAGGACAAACGTGGCAGAAAGCGCAACGCGCCACAACAGACAGACCAACAAGGGCCAATGAGAAGCCCAGAGACTTTATACACTGGGAAGCAGGGACAGAAAACGAGAGGCAGGTGTGTTTGAAAAGAAACAGGTGTGACAAAAAGACACAGGTGGTGTGCCTTGCCACGACTCGCAAATTTCCCCCCTGTGGGACAACAAAGGAATATCTTAGGTGAAACCGACGAGGGCGGGACAGACAATCACACAGGCAGAGACGCAAGGGGAGTTACGACAAATTAAAACAGGGAGCATGACAAAGTCACATACGACAGAAAGCAGGGCGCACGAGGGAAACCGAACAAAAAACCCAATAACCAAAGAAAAAACAACCCAACAACTGAATGGTCCAAATAATAGAGTTTGGAACAGATCATAAAAACGTCCAGTTCCATAGCAAATCTTTCGTGCAAACACGTTTTGAGCTGGAGGGATGAAGGAACCAAGTCTTTTTTCACTCAACACAAATTATGCCATAAAAGTGTTTTTTAATCCATCAGAACAGACGTTTCTCCATTTACAATACCAAATCCCTCAAAGCGGTGCAGTTGTTTGCAATTGCCTAGGGCCCCTAGCTAGAAGGGGACCCCCAAAGACGGCTGTTCACATTGGTCCATTTGCTTCATTTGTGGGGCCCACACAGTGTCTTGAAACGTCCCTGGCCCTACGGCAAGAAAGACAAAAAAAAAAAAAAAGGACATTTGTTCCAAGCCCTTTTCGGAAAAACAAAAAACAAAGTTAATTTGATAAATGAGAAATACTTGTGAGATTTTCTGGCAGGAGCGTCACCTCAGTCTGGCTGAGCCGCTTTTGAAATGCCAAAAAGTTTGATCCGAATTTGCAGCCGCCGTCTCTGCGCTGAACATTTGACATTTGGCGACGTGTGAGGGTCAGGGCCTTTCGCAGAAGGCAGTGTTAACCTTTCATCGTTCCGCTGCGGTGCGTGGTGGTGTGTAAACACCGGGACGCGGGGGCAAATGCGGCGAATCCTGCGAGTTTGGACGCAGTTGGATCAATGTCGGCGTCCGATGCATGCCTGGGTTTTCAAAAGCCGACATTTATTTATAGTACCACATTAAGCCACCGCCCACCTTGCCTTTAACCTGCTGCGCCGATGCACCATATCGCCAAATTGGTGTCAACACCAGGCTGGCTCGACGAGAAGAAAAAGAGCACTTGAGTGGCCGAGAACGAGACAGTTCCCGAATCGAGACAAAGAAATCTATTCAAATCCGTCTGACGGGTTGGTTGAGTGTTTTAAGTCCTCTGGACTCAACCCGGCACAGTAAAAACATGGCACCAGAAATCATTTCAGGTTTACCCTGAGCGCGAGCAACTCTCGACATTTGGCGCGTGTTTTGTGATTTTTTGGCCTATGCTTGCGAATCCAGTGTCTAAAGTTTTTGTACAGCCCGAAGAACGTGTTTGCTCTGCTTCTGGAAAAAGAGGAAAAAAAATAGACCCGCAGAAGTTGGAGTTTCCCCCTTGAAGCAATTCTCACAGTTTTTTAAACAATGGTCGCTCAAGTGTAAAATCGCACCAACGTTTCTTGGTGATCTATATCACGGCGAGGTGTACTTGGCTAATACTCGCCGGACGCTGTTGAATATTTTTTGCTCTTTTGGCTGGTCCCCGGAAAGACAACCCCCGGGCTTGAATATTCCTAGAAATAACCAACACATGATGACCTTTGATTTCCCTTAGTTTACATGAAAACAAAATAATAAAATTCTTCACATAACAACCATTTTGCTGACTTTGGTAGCAGTTAAACTAGTAGGGGTTTTAATGTGCTAATACGCTCCTGCAATGCATGTTGAGCCTGAGGTTTTTTTTTTTCATATTTCATTTGGCTACATGTTTACGGACGTCCCGTTTAAGACACGTCTGGTCATGCAAATAAGTTACACTTTCCACAATGTCTCTGTCTCCGTGTCTGCGGAATTATGTTGCCCACGTCGTTTTATTTTCGGCCGACCACGATACATCCAGTGGCTTGGAAGACATAGCGAGCCCGCCTGTTAGCCGTGAGTCCTTTTCTCAAGGTGTCACCTCTTGAAAAATAATGAGAAAACATTGTCTACGCCTGTAAATCTTTGTTCTCCATTTCTCACCCAGAAAGCACTTCAAACAATCCCATTAAAATAATAAACATACCATGCATATGAGATCAGATAGAAACAGATGTGCCGTCATTACAAGTAACCTACTTAGCCTGGCATTCTGCTGGATTAAATTCTTCCTTCCAATTAGCGTTCGAGGCCGAGCCCTGATACCTGATGTTTTTCTCTTTTTCTTTTTAATCCTGCAGCTGCGAAAGCAGAAGAAAAGGAGGAGGTGACAACAGTCTCTGGGAAAGTGGATGCTGGGAAAGGAGAGAAGAAAACCAAGGAGGGCAAGAAAGAGGGCAAGGGTGCCAAAGACGGGAAAGGAGATGAAAACAGTGCGTCGACAAAGAAGAAAGGGGAAAAGGGTGACAAGGGAGCACCCAAGAACGACGACGGTGAAGGGAAAGGGAGGAAGCCTGGAGAGAAAGGAGACAAAGGGCAAAGGGGAGATAAAGGAGGCAAAGGGGGGGCTAAAGGGGGAGCCAAAAAAGCTCAAAAGTGAACTCTTGTCTTCTACCGACAAACACGGAAAAAATCATCATTTCGCGTCTTTCAAGGCGAGCATTTTGGGCACCATTTTTTTCTGACCCTGACATTTGTATGCCATTTTATGTTTGAAATAAAGAAAAAAGTTTGACGCATGACAAAATGGGTGGTTGCTTGTTAGTCGGAGTCATGAAGGTTAATCGGGAACCAAAAATATCAGTACAGCAATATTACACATTTATTGACTTAAATCACAATTCACCGATGAACATTTAAGACCAGGAACCATCGTCCTAATTTATTCCAAGTTTACACCGATATCTACAACTTGCCTACATCACTATGGCGTGATGCGAGGGTGACGTGCGTGTTAGAAAAACACTGCTGCCACACGCTGTAGGGAAAGCCTGGCGACCGATGTCGACCTCACGGAGTACATTTCGGCACAAGATAAATAAAAAGACAACGTGGTACACATTTTATACTTCCATGAGAGGTATTTGAACAACAACAACGAAGACGACAACAACATTAGCTCTATGGTTATTGGCCTTATTGTACAATTGATTCCAAAACACAATCATCATGATACAATCAAAACAAAATACTTTATGACAGGGTATTAAAGTGCTCAAATATCATTTGCCGAGTTTTGTTTTTCGAATGCCCTAAAACCACCCATCATTTTAATTGAGACCCTGGATTATGCAACAGCAACATGTGAACTTGCCCTGAAACAATTAGTGGAAAGTAATACCGAATACTGAAGAACAACAATTTTCCCGGCAGCCGAAAGTCTTGTGACGGCACACCTCATACTACTGAACTGAGGGTATGACGCTGAAATTCAGCAAATCGCAAGTTCCAATATCGTTGCCTGTAGCCACCTTTAATTAGAATGCAGGTTGACTAACAAGCCAAAATGCACTGAAATCAACCAGCTAGCTAACACCTGGAAACGATTACTTTGAGCAAACGTTAATTACAGGTATTTACAGCTACCCAGCTTTAGCTACCCAGTAACCCCGACTCAAAATGAATTTTGCAGAGTTTTTTTTTTCTTAAATCCTAGATCCACACCAAATAGCGGCCGAGTCAATAATCGCCGCGGAGGTTAAGTATTATTGGTCCAAAAGTCTGTTGTGTTGTCCAGTGCTGTTCCCTTATTTGTCGGAATTACAAAAAATGTATATATATATATATATATATATTTTTTTTTTTTTTGAAATCGGCATGGCTGGAGTATTTTAACACTTTGAATCTCGACATTTTTCTACACAAACTACCAGTAGCACTTGTTTATTTTATTTAATTTAATTTATACCTTCAGAAGACTTTTTGGCCACTGCTAACACCGGGACCTTTATTTCTGTGCCTTTACTCTTTGGTATAATAGATCATGTGACCTAACCTGCAGACGATGTAGGTTAAGCGCAGTGAGTAACATATGACGTAGTTAAAATACCTTGTGGAATGCCTCATTAAATGCTCGTTCGAATGCCCTCTGTCACCTGCAAATATATTCACCAGTTTTGTTTTGGACTATTTACATAATCAAATATTGCAGACATTCTGTAAACAAACACTTGAAATAGAAAGAGATACACCAACACATAGCTTTATAACATATCCATAAACATGAACACTATTAGCTCACAAATAGAATGTATTTCAGAATTTTGTAAACATTGTGACTTGTGTATATATAGATTTTATATATACATCAAAAAGCAGCAAAACACCGGGCCATCTGTAAAACAGTACTGTGTGTTATTCATTTCTGGGTCCTCCTTCATATCCGCCACAAATGTCACTCTTGGAATTCCGAGGGACTTCGCGATTTTCCTCGGATTCCTCATTTAATTAACATTCCACTTGAATACTTGAACGTTTCCTGCACCTTGTGTTTTATAAATGGGGGTGGGGGGGCGGCTCTCCCTTTAAAGAAGGAAGGGAGAACACCAAAGGCTGTTTTTTTGCGTTGAGTGTAATACTGGTTCCTTTTTTTTTTTATGTTCTTCTTGTGTTGTTTACGGGTGATTTTAAAAGCACTACTGCCACGACGATGATCGCTGAGACATCGGCTAACGCTCAGCCCAAAGACGGAGACGGTCTTCCCGTGGCATTGCGGTGTGTGTGTGTGTGTGTGTGTGTGTGTGTGTGTGTGTGTGTGTGCGTGTTTGTGTGTGTCTGTTGGTGTTCCGGTATTCTGGGGGTGAATTTGAATATGACACATTCATTCGAACTCTTCAACGTCTGCTGCCATTAGGGAGATGAATACTGGGTCTTTCTAAACAGCGGCAACTGTACAACACTGTGAAGAAAAAAAAAATCAAAAAAAGACTATGTAACACAGCCTTACATAACATACCAACAGCTACGCTGACCATGCGCAAAACGCCACGTTAAAAGTATCAAAATCGGTGTGCAACGACAGAGGACTTCAATTACCTGAGTACCTTCCCTTTTACACTGAAGTGGATTATGTAATGCAGAACAAACGAGGTAGCGTGAGCGCATGCCCCAAAAGTAGTAGCATGGACCCACGCTCGGCGTACTCGCACGGACTTCGTCCGAACCCCTCGCTGATGGAATCGTTCGCGCCCGTGCCACTTTGTGCACTCGAAATCCAACTGGCTTCACTAAGGCGCCGAAGGCTGTTCCCGGCCGACTACTGCGATTAACCTCGGTTTGAGGGATACAACAAAAAGCTGAGCCAAAAGACAATTTACCAGAGAAGCGAACAGAGAGCACGAGATAACAACGGTTAGGGCAGTGGAAAAAGAAATTCGACGCGGCAGTCAGGTTTTTTCAGCCTCGTACACATTCACTGTTGGCAGGTGGTGGCGGAAGGAGTCGAGAGTTTTTGCCGCAACCAAAACGTTTGTCCTCGGGGGCGGGGGGGTGGGGAAAGGTGGCCTCTAGCACATCAGTGATACACCCTTTTTTTTTTGTTTGACCTTGAGCATCATCGGCCCTTAATGTTTGGGATTGATTCACAGGGAGGTAAAAAAAAAATGAAGCTGGCAGCGTTGATGCGCGCAGCGTGTTTTTAACACAGGTCACATGACCGTCTCCCTCTCCTCCTCCACCACGGGCGAGGGTTTGTCGTTGTCGCACGGCCTCGCGCGCGCCGCGTGCTCCTCTTCGGGGCCGTGGAGCTCCTGCCCCGATGAAGGCGCGGAGTTCTCCGAGACCGAGCCGTTCTTCACGTAGCCGGGCAGGTTCCTGTGCCCGTTCACGGGCACCGGTCCCAGCCTCGTGCTGAGGTGCAGGGCCAGCGGTCCTCTGGCCGTGACGTTGGTAACGCTTGTGTGCGACACCATAGGTCCGTAGCTGTACGTGTTACTGCCACTGCGAGCTTTCCGTTTGAAGTCGAGTGCCAGAGTCCTCCTGCTCCAGGACTTTTTGATCTCCGCTTGTACCTTCGAGGAGAAAATAGATTTCATGTCACGTCAGTGTAAATGTTGTGCGGAAATGATTTATTTGAAATGCTAAATTATGCGACCTCACCTCCCCGTTGCAAAAGCAGTATATAATTGCAACTAGGAATCCCTGCAAAAGAGAAGGATAGGTTTTACTGTAAATTAAATTCCAGTACAGCTATCTTGGGTATGCAGACGACGTGACATTTTATGTGTGTAATTTGAGATTTACTCTGGCATTTTAAAGTCCCCGGCGATCCTTCACCCCCTTTTCTATCTTCATGAAAGTGTTAGGATAATTCCTCAAAACTCAAGTAAGTGAGTATTAAATAATTGATTTCTCCTTGTGATTATCCAAGGCGCCAGCAGTGTTATATTTGGGTGTTAATGATGTAAAGTCTGAGGACACGCAAACACGCCATCAGGTCAATTGGATTCGCTCAGCTCGAAAGGACACATTAATATTTATGGGGGACCTCTCGTTGCCAAATTAACATTTCGGCGCCTACCACAGTTGCTTTACCTGGAAGGAATTAAACAGCATTTCGTAGTGCATCTGGATCAGCCAGGGAACCCCGGACACCTCTGTGTACGGCATGGCATTGAATATGATGTAGTGGACGCCAAACAGTGGCATCAGCACTAACGTGGACTTCAAGAGTTTCCTGTAATGACGAAGTGACATTAAAAAAAATAAAAATAAAAAAAGATTCTTCACACAATACTGGGCCATACCATTTGAATGTTTCAGAACTAAAAATAATAGTTCATTTTCATGTAAACAATCAAATCATAGTTCATTAAATGTTGGCTTTACTTTAGCTAAGCGTTATTCTAGACACACTTTTGTTTTCGTGATGTTTTAGATAATGAGGAAAAATACAATAGGCTTGAGTAAGCGGTCTATAAAATAAATAAACAACTGATTCATCTGTTATAATAGTAGTAATTATTACCATCGTCAGTCGTTGTTTCATGACAGTAAAGGGACACGTTTATGTAATACCACAGTGCCCATGATGAAAATAACATTTTTGGCTCGGCCCAGTACCTGTACTGTTGCCTTGTGTCACACCTTCCTGCGTTTGTTTCTCGTAGCTTGGTTGCCAATACTCTGATGATGTTCAGAAATAACATAAAATTAACCTGGAGAGGAAATAGAAGCATAATGAAATTACTGAGACCCATCGCAAGAATAACGAGCTGTCATGCCACAGGTGCGGGCCAAGCACTGTCATTTCCGGCACAGCGGGGTTCAAAGCAAATGCGGCGGGTGTGTGCTCACCACTACAGCTGCCAGGATAGGAACTTGATAAATCCATTTCAAATTGCCGGCACTTAAGTCCCAACACCTGCGGCAGATAAACACCAACAATACGAGGTTAGGCAAGAGATGCGTAAGGAGCGAGCCGGCGGCTGCTGGCGATCTGGGATCCCACTGTTCTATTTTGGTGTCTAACGATCATCGCCTTCAGATCTCCTGCTCACTTTTATATTTATCTGACAGTCTTGGTATCAGGATGACCCATTTACGGCTGCCCCCTGAAAGACGAGTAGGGACACTTTCACTTTCACGCTGGGTTCAAAAACGTTCTATCGCGTCACGCTGTTCCCTCCACGAGAGTTCTTCGATAGGTACACACACCTGCGGACCTGGATCTAGGGTGAGCGTGACAAGGTGAGGTGCAATAATGCGGTAGCTTCTGGCTGATATCCAGCCCCATCGAAGTATTTAGACTTATTCGTACAAAAATCTGGCCGCTCAGTAATGCTGATATTTGACTGTCTGAGAAGAAAGCGAGACATTGTCAAATAGTCCTAGAAAATTCATATTCAAATCTCGTTATAAAAAGCCAAAATTAAAATGAAATAATTCCAGGATACTTTTCTGACCCTATTTACTCATAAGCTGATTTATTAACCCTACTACTCTTCATGAATTAGCTTAGAAAATAGAATCATGTTTAGTGTCTTTCTGTTTCAGTGGCAGTTCTAGGAAGATTATTTTCAGTTAGAAGATAAAATGCATAAATAGTGGTAACCAATATTCCATCTGTAATATCTTTTTTTTCGTATGCCTACCATTATTTGAAATACATTTTACAAAAAGCCCAGACCGGACCTTTTTCTTATTTGATTGCACCTGCCCTATTCGCCTTTCTAGCAAGTGAACACCGGTATTTCCGCTTATATATATTTTTTTTTACGAGAATATTTTTTTAATTATTCATAAGGGTCACTCACTCTGTGTCTGCAAACGTGGCTCTCACAGTGGCCCAAACTGTCACAAACATGGCGGGTACTCCTAAAAACGAAATTACAGAGAAGATTACACTTGATTTGAACAAAAAGAAATACTCCAAATAATTCCAAAATAAAAGCCCTTCATGTTACGAGGCAAGTAGAACCGGGGGAGCACAGCATCCACATTGTATGCGCTGTGCTTACATAGCTTATACGCACAGTGTGTACAATGCAGGAACTGTGATTCCCATAATACTGCATGTGTGTCTTTACAAAGTATCCACTGCTGTTGCGCATCCCATGTCCTCATATGTTTTGCATCCCAATAAGACCATTAAAAAATACATATCTTATATCAAATTAAATGTTGCATGGCATACAGCAATAGTAATTACATGTTATTGACGTGTAAGCGGGCAACGATTGTAAACGAAGCAGAACTCACCCCAGCCGATCAGAGTAAATCCCCAAAGATACTTTCTGTCAGAGAAGAAGGTCATAAAGATGAGGCTATGGAGGTACAGACCCTCGACGAGGATCCAGTAGTAGTTGGTCGCCAGAAAGTACATGAACAAGGTCACCACCACCTTGCAGCCAATCTGTACACAAGCAGCAGAGAGCCACAAACATATGAATCAATGTCCACATTGACGAATGGTCACACTTCAGAAGTACTTGATTTCATCTGTCCAATTTCTTTCTCGCCCAATGCTGCAGTAGATCTTCACCGTTTAAGTCCCGTTGATCCACTGCCGATCACACGAGCGTTACTTGAACTAATAATGCGGACGATGAAGACACAGTTACTTTTTAATATGCTTCCCTTGTGATTTCACAAACCTGTGCTTGACTCCGATATGTTCAGTTGCAAAAGTCTGAAACAAAAATGAACCCATAACCCCACACCACGACATTTACAATCTAGACCAGGGGTCACCAACCTTTTTGAAACTGAGCGCTACTTCAAGGGTGCCGAGTTGTACGGAGGGCTACTTGCTCAATACAAACTTCCTGAATTTCATAAAGTATCACCGTTCAACTTTAAATAATAATATATGTGAAGAGAATCAGATATGATTCATTCCTTTCAGTGAAAATAGAGTGCTTCTCTCGCTTTTCTGCGATGTTTTCCTTATTTCAGGGGTAAAAAAACCCATCTAGCCTCGCTGGGCTACTCAGGTGGTCCCTGCGGGCTACCAGGTGCACCCTGTTGCCTACCCCTGATCTAGACACGCCATTTAACATCTCGGATTGAAAGACCAGATTTGAAAGTGGAGTATTTTCTTGGTCATCTGCACTGTAAGATTCCGCTGCAGATAAAAGCAGCACATTCCTCAGTAGGGACTAGGAAGTGGACCACGTCCCTTATTGGAATTTGTGAGAAAGCTAGCAGGTAAAACTAATGATAAACCTGGTAGATATTGCAATATATACATCAAAATAATAGCCCTTTTTTTTCAGCATTTTGCTAGCCTTATTTAGATAGCATTAATGTGTAATGGACCATTCAGCATCAACTGCGCTCGAGTAAACGGCTTTAAAAATATACGTTTCGGGAAAAGTAAAGGCTGTGACATTGTAAGAGAAAGAATGACGACATTAAAGGGTCAAAATTTGCATCTCAGGTTACGTTTACATTTCATTGATTTCAAAATCTAGTGTGCGTCTAGGGCAGACTCACAGTCTCTTGATTAATCGCCCGAGTGAAGACGCAAGTAGTCGTAGCACATTGGAAATAGTCCAACACTTGCTACGTCAATGCAGGGAAGTGAGGTGTCCTTGAGCGAGACATACAACCCCTGTGCTGGCAGTGCGTGAGGGATGTATGAAAGTGTGCGTGATTGGGTGAAGGGCAAAAGTGTGCCGTGTGTACTTAAAAAAAAAAAAGAACTGCCTTATACAGCCCCTGAGTTGAGCCACTGAGGGAAAAGGGCAATATTGGCTAAGGCCTCCTTAAAAAGGCCACTTTCTTCTGATTGGTTTAACATCTGGAAGCTTGCCAAGGCGCAGCGCACCCACGGCATTATTCTCTTCGTGGTGTGGAAGGAAAAAAAAAAAAGTAAAACCATGTAAGTCGTAATCAAAATTTAAATAACAGGAGCTAAATGGTTGGGAATGGAATACTCACCCGCGTATGTTAATCTGATCCGGTGTATCAGCGCCCACAGTACTACATAGATCCGGATGTTTGATCAAATATTATGCTCGTATACCTGCTTACCTGTTCTCCGGTTAACAAGTGTATGCGAGGGATTCAATAAATGAAATGACTCAATTGGAACTCAGTTTGGAGGAGAATGAGTAGCGCCCGCAGATGACTGCTAAAGAAATCGAATGTCAGGTCCCTGCAGTTGAAGGGAACAAAAACATTCCTTGTGTCTACAGGGATTATGTTAATATGGCTCATAATTTAAATCTTTGGCCATGTTCTATGAGGGCATTGTAACAGTATATATATATATATGACGGACAATAAAAAAGCCTAATGAGTAACCCTTAATTGCTTTTGGTATATTGTAAATTTCCCACGGGCCCTAGTGGCTTTTATTGGAAAGCAGTGACAGTCATCACACAAGCTACGGGTTCAATGAAGCGGAAATATGATTATCATGTTTATATTTATAATAGGTATCCGAGAAACCATGCCTTTCCAATGGAGCGTTAACCTTTTATCTTATGGTTGTTTTTTTTGCCTTTCGAATGGAGATGAACAATAATCCAGTTGGGTTTTGTGCGCTGTTGTATTGACGAGATGTTTGGGAGTCTCAGAAGCCCAGAACGATTTAGTCAGCCATCGATTGGCGTCCAGTCAGTCGACCTCCACACCGCTATCGCACGCTTCGGCTGCAGCACGGTCATGCAATGATTATTACACTCACCTCTCTCCCCGTACTGATTACCAGTCCTATAATTGGGTAATACGTATTCATAAAGTTGCAGATAAATGCTGATTATTGAGTCCTTTCCATTGGCACTTTCTCGCAAACCCTGTGCTCCTTAACCAACATAGATCAGCTGCCATACAGCACGAAAACAAAGCTGCAGAGGTCACCAAAGCCACAGCCAGAGTCACCAAATTGAAGTGGAATGTGCACATAGAAAACTAATAATGGAAAAAGCAATTTTAGTCCCAAGGCATCAAGCGAGAGGTGAGATACACCCTGGAGAGGACGCCCCTTCAATTACACATTACAGACACATATACAATCACGGCTCCAGGAAATTCAGGAATACCAAACCAACCTGTGGCCAATTAAATCTGTGACCTTCAACCTTTTCCTTGAGGGCCATAGAGATGAGCGCTAGGCCACAGGCGACAGTCTAAGACATTTATGTTTACTTGATTTAATTTGTTCAAGCACTCACACTCTTAACAAACACAAAACTCTCAGCCCGTGTAACTCAATTTTAAGAGCCACGGGATAAAGGTAAAGATTTAGTCGTCTCAATATGTTGCACAAATTGTTTGTTTGCATATTAAAGCAGGCTCGAGGGTCTTCAACAAGTTTTTTACACCGACTCTGAAGGGTAAAGCCAAGTACCGATCGAGCAAAAACATGGCATGGTAACAAGTTTATTTAGTCCGGTACTGTCAAAGCAGGTGAGACTGCAAAATACCACTTCCTCCTTGTTCGGAAAAAGTGTCACGCCCAACTCCACTACAAATCAAATTATCAGTACGAAGTGATTATTCTTTTTGGGATTTTGTCTGAAGAAAAACTGAAAATCCAGTATTTGCTATATCGTTTATTTTGTAAGCGCATATACGATCTCTGGAACAGCGTACCCAATGTCGCTGCCCTAACTTCGAAGGTACAATCACCTTTTTTTTTTTTTGTCGCGTGAGTCAAGGGACGACCAGTTAGCCACCTTGCCAGAGTACTCAATTCCTGGATGGAGCAGTTCAGCAAACAAGTGCCATAATAAAACCATCATCGATTTGATGGAAAGCCAATGTCAAAGTGATAAGGATGTCAGAAGTCTCGCTGGACTTGCAGCAGGGTTCTGGATCCTTAGTTTCCGACTCGCTACCTCTCACCCGAGAGGCTTTTTTCAGGTGGATCATGCGTTGAAATGCCTATTTCTAATACTGATCAATATCTGCTGACAAGCGTTCATTCATTTCTTGGGAAAACCAAAACCCCGATGACCGAGAATCCTCACGGACAGACCGTCTGTGGGGTTTCACAACGTTCTTGCTCTATAGCGCTGAACAATCCAGTTGAGACGGAATTTCCCGTGAGTGTTTCTCCCCCCCCCCCTTTGTGTTTCTTCAAGGACAGGGTGCTTTGTGTGAACCTAGTATTTCCCAAAGTGTGTCGCAAGCTGTGTGGGCGCACTTACAAACTGTGTTTTGTTGGCTGGCGGCGCCTCGGTGATGGACTTGAGGTCTTCCACCGTGACTCTTTCCATGTTCTCTAAGGCGGACCCGGAGTAAAGCACGACGTCTTTCACGAAAATGCTTATGGCTCTTAGCATGTAGGACACGAACAGGTGCATGTGGATGTAGTTCCTGGTGCAGTGTAGTCGCCTGGGGAGAAAAAACAAACCGCAATTGTCCATGGTCAAAAGATCGATCTGCTGAAAATTGCGTATTTGTTTGTGCGCGCGTAGGCTGGCCCGTGCTCGCGCAAGCTCGTGTGTGGGTCATTTTACGGACGCTGGCGGAAATAATACTCCTCCTAATTACAGACAGCTGGATTCCACCTTGACCACAACGCATTCTTAGGATTCAGGGGCTAGAAACTCACAAGTATTGAAACGCGCTGCTCAAAGTGGGCGGTGAAACGTGGAAAGTGCAAGCATGCGCTGGGTCAAGCGTGCACATTTCTGTGCAGACAAGCACACGTTTTGAAACGGTCAAAAATAGCCCGTCTGAGAGCCCACTGTGGAGTTTGCCTTTGAGCTCCAGTGGCTGAATCAATAGCCTCAAAGATTATCATTAGAGGGTCACATAAAGAAATGTAACGATACCATTTAATGTATCGTATGCGTGCCGTTTGACCGCAGTAAATCACTAGAATATTCAGAAAAAAGTATATAAAAATAAATAAACAATCCCAGAAAACCAATAATTGTCTCAATGAATCCAATATTAACTCGTCGAGGGTGTACAATGAGCTGAATGTTTGACAAGCAACCCCCAAGAAAAGTATTGATTCAGGGAGAAACGAACATGGTGCCCATTCCCCCTGTGAGAAGTGCTGAACATAACTGCTAATGTGAAATATCGCTTTTCTCCCCCTAGAAAGCATTTATGAGCCCGGCTGTCTGAAAGCTGACATGGGGAGACATGGCCGGAGCGCTCCGGTGCACAGTGCCAGAATGTCAGATGGGCCCCTGGGATGACTTATTAAACTCATTTGGCCCGTAGATTTCCTGGTGCCAGTTGGGAGCGTTCCCAAACCCCTCTTGACTGCCTGCCTGTACAGTAAGTCACGCTGGTGGGAATACAGGGGAACAGATCTTTCACATTAATTCCCAACACTCCCCGGGTGCAACAAAAAATAGACAAATAGTGAAAAAAATCTTTATATTTGACTCAGTTCTCCCAATTTCAAAGAACTCATTTAAGTGTGTTTTGAAAAAGTAAAAAAGGGAGGAAAGAAAAAAGCACACACACACACACACACCTCCTAGCTTAAGAACTGCGAGCACTTAAAGCTTGTTGGAATTACAAAATCAATATGCGAGCTTTGGTTAGAAATCAGCATGAAAATATCAACGGCGCTAAAGGTCAGACAGTGAAGCAAGGCCGGCCGCAAGCCTGGATGCCGGCTCCTCCTTAAAGGTAGACTAATTATAGTCCGTTAGGAGTCAAAGCAAAAGTCAAAGGTAATGTCTGATACAGTTTGCACGTTTCAATATATATATATACCTTCCAATTTTATGCACTAAAGGGTAATTGCACAATTTCGTGATGAAGTCCATTTTTTCCATTAAGTCATCATGAAATGAACATGCGCTCCGCTTCGCTGTGTGTTCACCACTGATGAAATGACAGAAATTGGCGTTTACGCCGCAACCATAGAAATCCATATTTAGCCTGCGCGCTTTGATCTCCATGGCTAATGTTTTCCCCTACTTTCCCGACCCTTTGTCCAAATCCCTTTTTCTACGGAGTGTTGCTGTGGAAATGATTGATCACACGAAACCCAGTGACAGCACGGACTCACCGGAAGTATCCCAAGATAACCACAGCCACCATGAGGGATCCCAGAGAAATGGAGTAGCCCACTGTGTAGATGAGATACAGACGGTGAAAAACCTCCTGTTGGAAGAGGATGCATTGGTCAAATTGTGAACAGGACAGAAAATGGATAAACAGATTCAGCAAGAGTGGGAGGACTACACCATATACTACTACACTATAGCTCTATGGCAGGTTTTAGTCTGAAATAATATTGATTACCCCCTCTTTCTCAAGAAATATGATAGAAGGCAAAAATAAATAAAAAAAATCTCTTCCACAGTCAGGCCAATCTACAGCACGCTTGGATTGTATTCGTTCATTATAAGAATAAGTTATGAGATCATTTGAAATGTAGGACTACATTGATGAAGTGAAGTGCATGTCTTATTACCGTGGTTATGTGAAGATTTGGCAGGAAATAATAAGGGAGTAACTGGAAAAGACACATTGACACTGTAACACAAACAAATGTCGCTGTATGCTAATGTTCAATGGCTCAGGCTCAGGAGGCATGGGCAACAGAAATGAAATGTCAACATTCAGTTGGTATAATCTAACAGTATTGTCTTCACAGAACACACAGTTTAACAGGTTTTTCGTGAAATGTTGACATATGCAGGTGTTATTTGATTCTGTTTCAATGACGCAGGTCATTTGGAAAACGAAAAAAAAAAACGAAAAAAAAATTACGAGGCTTGCATAAACATGCCGCGTGGATTCATTCAGCTTAGGGACATTACAGCAAGTTCACGTTTTAGTGACCACAGTTTTGGGTGATTTTATTAGAAGGAGCATGTTTTCCCCCCACATCAATTCCCCCCCCGCCCCCCGAAAGTTTAGCTTCAATCTAAACGCATTTACTTCGCCGCGTGTGAATACACGCCGGCGCCCGGTTGATGGACACGTCACAAGTACCGCTGGATACGGCATTTGACAGTGGTGAGGGAGCTGAGGGAGGCTGGAATGGGGCAGATTGATCTTCTTGCATCGAGCTGGCCGCCCGGGGACAAAGTAAGAAGCGGAATTAATGAGGCCCACGTGACGTAACCCGAACACTCCAGTGCTGTTATCATTTAGCGTTAGACTCCTGTGCCAGGAAATAGGGGCGCCGAAGTTGTGGCGGTGGTCTGCGGCCCGGCAGTTGTGCAGTGTGGGGCTCTCTCTCTTTGAATGCATATGCATTTGCCATCAAACGCTGCAACCACTCTCTCAGGGAGCCCATCGACCTAAACATCTGAAGCGACAGAGACAAGTCCAAGGGTGCCGTGATCAAAGCTACGTCCACGCCACATTGGAGCCGGCGGGAGGAAAATGTGTGGGACATGGAAAAGGGGAGTAAGAATCGGACCAGAACAGCCTTCCGTCATCCAGCGACCGATTCCACTCTCCTTATTTGCTCCTTATTTAAAGGCAAAGGTGACGCTTGAAGGTAACCTGCAGGTTGCGCAACTTGGGGAGGGAACTAACACGAATCTGCGATACTACAACTATCATTAAAAGCCTGTAGCCTGTGAGAATCGTAATCAAAAGAGCACTTTTAATGACTTATACAAGAAGAACTTGTTTACATGCATACACGCGTGCTATAAAATAAAGTGCTCTTTCTCTATTTACAGCCATTCAAAACAATTTTCCATCCTCTTTACGATCCCCAGTGGTCCTATTCACCGACCCGACACACACACACACAGACACACACACACCACACACACACACCGCAAAAGAGCAACTGTCACACAGCGCAGTGATGCTGGTAGTAAAAAAAACAAAAAACAGCTTTGTTTGGTTTATACAACTATTATCTCAAGGTGTGCTGTGCTGGGATGGTTATGTCAGTGTGTATGGTATTTATGATCCACAATTTGACTCTAGAATGCTGATTATGTTTTCATACAATGTTACAGATGGGTATGCTTCACAAAAACGAGCATTTCAGAGTTAGCACTACAATGTTTAAAGAGGTAATTAAATGTGACGGACCATCGTCACCATATTAGCTGTAAAAGTGTAATTATGCAATACCTATTATCAACTGTTATAACAATTGAAAATGAAAACAAATGAATGACATTGAATCACTTATTTTTATATTTTGTCACGGGGAGCCTCAGGCAACTCAAGTTACGTAGAAGGAAACATAAAACATGCACTATAAACCCCAGACTATTATATGTGACCATTCCTTCTACGATCAAAGGAAGCTCCAGGAAAGAAATGGTTTTCTTCGTTTGGTGACAGGAAAAAAGAGCAAAAAATAACCTTCCCCGCGCAGAGCCCTGACCTCAAACCCATCAAACACTTTACGGACACCTGGGATGAGTTGGATGTCTGACTGTGAGCCAGGTTTTATCAAAAAATAAATCCTTTCGCCACGTCAGCAACGCTCCCGTGGCTAAATTGGGAGCAAATCCCTGAAGCCAGACATTATTTTTGGAGATTTTGTCAACAACACGACATCACTACATTTCAACAGGTCTACACTTTTTTTTTTTTTTTTACGCTGAACGGAACGCTTCGCAATCGAGGCTAATGTGTAAATCATTCAGTTCATATTTAAATGGACATTTACCAAATCGCTCCTTCACATTATCACAAAGACACCACATTCCCATCCTGTCATTATCTTCCTCTTATCGTCTCACCATTTCATTGAATATGATCAAAGTTTATTCATACTTAACATTGCCGGGGGCAAACATTTCAGAGGGGGCTGTAATTGCAGGGGTAAAATGGTGCGATAGTTGCCTAAAAGGCTGCAATATGTAAAGGGTGACAAAATGATTACTCTTAATCATCAGGAAATAATACCCTCATTGTTTCAAATACTGTGTCAATGTAAATGGGACCAATCTCACCTTTTCATGACTGTGGTTGTAATGGTAGAGGAATTTTGCACATTCGTTATAATTGGCCCATGTCTTGTTGATTGAGGCCAGCTCCCACGTTCCATTGTCGTCGCACCGACGGTATGCTAGTCCTAGACGGGAAGAACAATGCATTTTTTTTTTTTTTTCCGATCACAAAGTTAGCCAGCCGTTTGCCAGCACAGTAGACTATTCTAGGGCCCGGTGCTCTTTCGCATACTGCGAATGAGCTCCAGGGTCTCAGCTGCCGACTGTGTCCGGGGCCAGACTTACCTTTATGGTTGAAGTCGTAGATGTACTCTGGACAGGCGGTGGATATAAGCTTTCCCGGGGGGCCTTCGGGCCAGCAAACGATGCCATCCCATTCCGGTGAGCAGAAGCCATCTGCCGAGACAAAAGCAGAGCTGACTTTTAAGGCTAGAGCCAAAGAGCATTGTTCATGCTCGGTTCCAGCATGGCATGGCCCAGGGGCATTCAAAAAGAGCAAGACTATACGTTGGTAAGAATTCCGCTGTCCTTTAAAAAACTAGGTCAGTCGCATGAACTTTACGTATATGTAAATTAGCGCCGGAAAGCAGGCTTATATTTTTTTGTTTCATAAAATAATTGCCGACTCCATGGCTAAGGTAATACAATGAAGACTTGACCATTCCCGGGGAAAAAAAAAAGCAACACACTGAACCTTGTGTTTCTAGTCCAATTTGTTCATTGGCTGGAGTAGATTTCAGTCTCGACAGCGACATTGGTGATGACATCGCGTTTAAATGTTGTGTGGATGTTTATTAAATGAGCCCCTGCCACAGTGGCTGCGTTGTACAGTAGTATCCCAAGCAATCTCATTAAAAATCTAATGGACCACAGCTCCATGTCAACATTGGTCCTTTTGCACGGTAAGTCAGCTGTAACTACTTATTAATTATCATATTTGTTTTTTTAGCTTTCAGGCTGATTTTCGCAAATTATTTAATTACTGACAAATTGTTCCTGTTGGGAATCCCCGGTGGTTTACATCTACTTGTATCAATAATTTAAATGTCCATATATTAAGAGTACTATCTCGACTACGACAACTAACGATAACAATAGTACCATCATTGTGTCTTCCGCCTATGGCCACATTTGCATTTCTTACCAGGTGAGCCAATTTAAAGAGTCAGGCATCGTCTCGTTCGTTTACTGGCCATGTTTTGCGTACACCACGGGATCGGCTCGTCAGATGAATGACATTCTAGGAATTTTAATTATGCCAATTAAGGTTAAAGTTAAAGCTTTTAAAGGCTGTGGGAAAGAACATTTTGAAAGTAACAACCCGAGCAACCACTTTAACGGGTAACCTCTCACTTTGCTCCTCGCTCTCGTCAAGATTTGCTGACTGTAGGCTTTTCCAGGACATCGCGAAAACGCTGCCGTCTATTTTCGTTGAGCGGCGCTCTCCATGAGAATGTGCAATAATGCATCTATACTTAGTTCAGACAAAGAGCGGCAGGTTCAAAGGGGAAATACGTCGGTTGCGGAGCACAGAGCATCCCTTAATTGTCAGCGAAACCAAGGACCTCTGAAAGTGGGAGCGAAAATCCCTTTCCCCACAGATTCCTGGCAAAAGTCTCCCTCATGGTTTGGCATTTATGTTGTATTATTGAAAACAGCTGCCCCACTTTGACCACTAATAACTAGCTAAGGATAAAACTAAAACTATCCTCTCGCTGCAGTAGATCCATTATTTTCTCGTTCCTGTAATCAAACATTGCAAAGAAACATCTGAGGCGGTGACGACATGCTTTTTATTTGCCTGTCACTTGAAGCGCAAAATTAAAGAGCAGACTGAGTGGAGCTGATTGATTCCTAAAGATCTCTGTTGGGAGAAAAACAGCGTTTAGTTTTGAAAATCACACTGACCACATACCCTGGAAGGGTAAAAGTAGAATTGCTGTTCACTTTTGCCATGGGTTTTATTACCGTAGGACCACCTACTAACAGGCCTCAATGAAACACCAAATACACACACACACGCACGTATACCCTTTCCCGTACATTTCTTGACCACGATTTAAATATAAACGTGACTGCCTGGCGACTTCGGTAATAATGATGTCACTGGGGTTTTTAATAAGGTTTTCTTTCCCTCCAACTCATTTGATTCTGACCTGCAGATGCAACCTTTTATAATGATTGCTGATGTTATTCTACACCCAGACCACAAACTTGAAGGCTGGGCTATTTTCACACTGCAAGGTCTGGGGCACTGAACCCACATCCCTCCACTGTCCTCTCCAGGCAAACCTCAGTGCTTCCCTCAAAGAAAGCCTTGTCTAAGCCGTGTAATGGAGACCTTTGTGTATTTAAAGCACAAATGGGGAATAAAAACAAATAGATAAAATGCTGAAACAAAACCCAAACAAAGCTTCAGGCTCACACGGAGCTCTATCGTTTTCTTTTTTCAATGAACCTGGAATTACACAACCGATTCATTACTCTGGACAAATCCTACCTTTTTGGCGCTGGTGGTGTTTTAAAACAATCATACCTCCAAATCTCCTGTAATAGTTCAGAACCCATGAGTTTACAGTGCCAGCAAAAAAGAAAAGGATTAAAAAAAATAGCCTTGGGGTGGACAAACACAGATTTGCCAAAGTTCTAAAAAAAATGCACACTAGTTGCTATTCTCTGAGTTTACCTCAACCCAATGCTGCACCACAATGCATGAACGATTACAAGAGGGAATCCTGTCCAAATCCTAATGACCACTTCAAGGAAAACGCTTACACGGGTCATCACAAGCAATGTTTTCCTTGAACTTTATCTCAAGCCTTAACCGTCGCCGTGATTGCACTTAGACTGCAGAGCGAAACCACGAGCCGAATTTTTCGGATTTTCACATTGCATAATTGTAGACAAACACCCAAGGGTTCAAATCAAGTTGAAAATCAATTGGAGCCAAAGATGGCTTTCATGCCGTCAAGTAAAAGGAAAAACTCAATCTCAAATCAAGCATGTTAAATGAACACATGTGCTTATCCAGGCACACACTCCAAGTACACAGGGGACTCCCGTTTTCTTTATAGAACGCAATGTGCTTACTTTACTTCCTTCAACTGTAATGCGATTGATCAGACGTGTGCAACCTTCCAAAAGAGGTCAGCAAACAGCCGCCACGTGCAAGATGAATCATGTCTGGGGTGCGCCCGCGTCAGTAGGTCAGTTCTCATGTACCCCGAAAACAACACCTGAAGCATTTCCCTGAATGCCAGTCATACATTCCTCGAGGGACTGGCGCTAAAACATCCTCACCGATGTGGAGACTGAGAAACGAGCCGCAGATTACTGCTATTCCTATTATAGCATTATTATAGTTTAATTCACAGGCCATGAAATTGTCCGTTTCAAGGTGATGCCCTTAGTTCCTTGTTCAATTTAGTTACGCAAAAAAGAAAAGCAGCAAATACTTTTAAAACTACACTTTTATTTATTGTTACGATATTGCCATTACCGCTGCTACATTTATACCAACGTATTTACTATTTCCTAAAATGTCTAACTATCACTTGAAGTACCAAACAATGAACAAATGTCAAGGACTATTCAGGGTGGTGTGAAATTACTCAAAAATAAAAATAAAATCTTCCAAAAAATAAACAGTTACCGCCCTATAAAGGTATAACTAATGTGGTTTATTGCCACAACCTTATTATATGTGTAAAATTGCCTGTCCCAAGAATTACAAAGGCAGCTGCAGATGTGTTGGGAGGTGGCTGTTTAGGAGTGACACTGGGCTGCCCAGTCACTACAACGTGTCACGATGGATTAGGCTTGATGTGGTCAGACGAGCAACAGAGTTTCCCCATCTGAGGCCAGGCCTAATGTCTGACTGACTGCTCTGCTTTTCATTAGCATCCATAAATCCCGTAGAAAAAAAGTGCAGCGTCGTTATATAAACCCCGGACATCTTACACAAGCCGCTGTCCGGCGCCTGCACTCCTCAATGGTAGCACATTTTTAAATGCAGTTTCAGATTTGTGGACATTTCTCCAAACCATGAAAAGTTCGGAAATCCCACCATCAAGGGGAAAAAGGGGACTCTCGGGAATGGGCAACAAAGGTTTTCTGTGCTCAGAGCCTGGAAGTAAACACTTTTAATTACGTGTTTCATGTACAAGAGGGGGGTATCGTTTGGAGGGTCGAAGAATCCAATGTGACCACGCTGTGCTGGGGTTTGAAGGGAAAATAATACGACTGGTGGGACGGAGGAATCCAGAAAACCTCCTCGGAACAATCAACTGGGAAAAGGACGGCAACCGCAATGAGATACAGTAGATGCCGGTGTCTGCTGGAAAATGGCGCTCCTCAGACACCCATAAACACACAAATACACCCCGGGATAAAGCTCCGGTCTCATGGAAAGCCGCAGGGAGGACAAGGGAAACGGAACAGCATTTTTCACCCCAGGGTCACACATTCGACTCTCCGGGTAACCGCTTTCGCGGCGGTTGCTGGATTCGAACTCGTCCGCAAAGAAAAAACGAAAATAAAACGCCGCTTTATTTTGCGAACGAAGCATCCGAGGCGGTTGTCGTCGAGTGCTGCGAGTTTTTTTTTTGCAGCTGATTAGTATCATGTCCTATGATCAAACAATTACGTTCCGGCAAGTCACCAATCACGTTCAATCACGCTCAACCAAGGCCGGCCTTTACCGTTTTACACACCCTTGTCCTCATCACGCTTCTACTGGTTGTTATGCTATTCACTCCTACACAAGTCCTGTTTGTACTGATTGTTGTTCCACCCCCCCCGCGCGCGCGCCGGCTCTCGAAACATCCCCTGCATTGCGTACTGTGAGAGTTTCGAATCTGCATACGCGACGTTCTGTGCTTGCGCGGCCCTTGGGGTGTTCATTGCACTCTCCATTGAACCTCTCGCTTCAGCTGGAATTCACCCGGGAGCTCCTACGATCAAACTATTTTTCTTGCCATAAATTGGCTGGGTCGCCTCTGATAGAAGCATTTCCGATCTTCTTTGTTGTCGACACAAACCTGAAGTGTGATCTTGCGGTCGAACGAGCACTACGATCGCACTGCCCGATTAGTTCCCACTGTTACGAAGCCAGGTATTTAGTCAACAACCCATTAACCAATGATGGGCAGGCTTATGGATTTGATCCGTTATCCATCCAACACACTCATTCAATTTGGACAGTGACGTGGCAAACAGCAGCACGGTAATCTCTTGGTCATTCTATTAAGGAAAAAAGAAATACATCCAAAATTCGACCAGCTCTTGCGTGATTACAGTCCTGGCAAAAAACATCCTATGATCAAAAGGTCTGTGCCATATCCTCGCATTATCGCTTTTATAAACCAAACTGGTGGCAGTCCGTTAATCTGGCACTTGGAAATGATGAATCTTTTGGACACACGGTGATCCAATGATATTTTGTCTTGCGCCACCTTGAGGTTGAGCGATGGTGAGGGAAATGTCTCCAGAACCACTGGATGGCTTCTGACGCAATCTGGCAGGGACAGCCATGCAGCCCACAGCTTAAAATTCAATAACTCTAGCGATCCTCTGACCCTTAATTTAATACCATTATCATGTCAAATAGTTGTTTTTTTTTTGTTATTGAAGTGAATGTGATAAACAGTATATCTACTTAATATCAGTATTTTGACATTGTTGTTCTGAAAACGTTTGGAAGCCAACGTCAGTGGGGTTAGTGCCAAAGTCAATCCCCACAGTCCGCACAGACTACAGACTGTTACTGTTACTCACCAGGAACCTTGTGCTTTGACATGATGTTACCCTCACACTTCCGCTTGGCTCTGAACAACAGGCCTATCTGTTCCTCTTTTGTGAGCACATCATCAGCGTAAACCTGCAACACACAGAAAATGACGACCGGGTTAGAGTGTTAGGGGCATAGACAAGATTAGCTGCAAAGCGCACAATGTTAAACTGTGTTCTACATTTTAAGCCCCGACAATTCGAATGTAATCTGTCTAAAGAGCCAAAAAATTAAAACAAAATAAGCACATTTGCGGTTCCAACTGGAATCGGAGGAAAGGTTCTGACTTTGCTCCTTGGGTAAGGATGAGCATGAAATGCATCAGTTGGCTCATATTCGGACGATTTCCTCTTCACAGCTGCTTAAAAAAAATCCCCCTATAACCAATCCATACAGTTCTTGTCATAGTGCTGCGGACAGCACTCTCTATATACAGTGTCCTCCAGTAAAATACACTACTGGCATTCTCCCAAATTAAATATAAGTGATAGCGACAGGGTGGCCTGGATGTTAGAAAGTCTGTTTTGTATCCGGAGGGTCAGATTGGCTTATAAAAGAGGATCATTGTTTTTCCTTGATTAAATAATATCATTTTATCTTGTTATGCATAGATCCAGTTAACATTCCTGTCGTTAAAGAATCCATGCAGTAACTAATCAGACATGACAACGTTACAAGGCGAATAAAAACAACATTTATTTTCCCCCAATATTTCCTCACACCTTTTACTTTTTATTTTTCTCAGCATTTGAACATTGTGTTTGAATGTGGCTCTGGACCTCAGGTGTGGTTTTCCAGTGAAGGAAACATTTTTTTTCCCCCCCATTCTAATAGGTCACACTGGCTGGTTTGCTGTTTGCCCATGGATCACTTTCAGGCAATGACAAACATGACTGTATTGAAAATGACAACATTTATTTTTAACAAGAGTTTGACAAAAAAAAAGAAAAGAAAAAAGGTGGAAATAAAAACAGAAATCCAAACCCGGTGCTAAACCCAAAGGATAGATCTGGGCACGGTTTACTTTTTATTTTTCTCAGCATTTGAACATTGTGTTTGAATGTGGCTCTGGACCTCAGGTGTGGTTTTCCAGTGAAGGAAACATTTTTTTTCCCCCCCATTCTAATAGGTCACACTGGCTGGTTTGCTGTTTGCCCATGGATCACTTTCAGGCAATGACAAACATGACTGTATTGAAAATGACAACATTTATTTTTAACAAGAGTTTGACTAAAAAAAAAAGAAAGAAAAAAGGTGGAAATAAAAACAGAAATCCAAACCCGGTGCTAAACCCAAAGGATAGATCTGGGCACGGATCACCGGGACTTTTCTAAGCAGTCTTGCAGTCATTTTCACGGTGCTTTGAGCCATACCCCAATATGCGTCCACAGAAGGAAACACTAACATGTGGTGTGTGTGTGTGTGTGTGTGCCGTGTCGTGTGCCTGGGGAGGAGCAGCGGAAAGAAAACTCCTGTCTTGTCTTCTCTTTGGTTCAATGAGGCAGCACAAACAGCACAAATTAAAGACAGACGTTTCCACCGAGCACTTGACTCCCTGGCTGCCCGCGAACTCGTCTGTCTGAGGCGCGATTGCGCGTATGCAAATGCCAAGGAATCTGATTTTGCCCCTCGAAAACAAGAGGTGCGCTCGTTCGCTCGGTGACGGCTAATTCAGTTTTTCGGCCGAAACGTCGAGAGCTTCAGGGTGATTGTTAAATTAAAATGCATCACAGCCATTATCAGGGTGAACATTTCGTTGTTCACACTCGATGCAGGTCACAAAACAAATGATTATGGAAAATGCATCTATTGCCCACACATAGTCGTACACAGAGCAGAGTCAGTGGGGGTGATAATGTAATCATAGGTAATTATTATTGTTGTAATATATTTGATATATTCTTTTTGGTCCTAAGCTACATGCGCATCCGACTGGTCATGGTAAATGAGGTTTTCATCTGACCGGCGATTTATTCCTTGATGTTCTAAATAATGAGGATAGTCATTCAAATGTGCGCAAGAGGAAAAGTGCTCATTATCTAGCAGCGCGATCTGAATTAATAACCGTGGTACTGTAAAGAGCGCGTTACCCACAAAAACGAAGCGGATTAAAAATAAAGAAAGTGGCAGAAAATACTCATACAGCAGAGTAATTGACTACATGTGCTTCTATCTGCGGGAAGCCAACGCAGCTACTGTGAGAAAGGTTCTGCCAACTAAGCCTTATCTTTATTTGTACATTTGGGCGCTACAAATGACACGGGAGCCGCATGCTGCAGCTGGGCAAACTTTTTTTTGATATTTTCCAGACTTTTTAGGCCCTCTGTGGTGCCTGTTTTCAATCCGAAATGAATTTCTTGGAAAACGTCTAAATCTGTACGCTGACACAAGGAGTCATTTTGGGAATACGGAGACGTGTATACATTGTCTGGAGTGATGCGAGTGCGTAATTTTGTGATCTTGAAATGAAAGTGTAAATACCCAGCCGTCATGGGTTGGCTGCACACAAAAACCATAATACCTCCATCCATCAATATTTTCACTACCCTCAGCCCAGAAATAAAGATGTCCAGTCTGAGAGATGAATAGGGTTACAGAATGAAGACGTTTATGGCTTTGCACGGTAAACAACCACAGTTGGAACAACATTGGACCGCAGGCGAACAAGGATAGATGCTACCTGTTTACTGTGCTAACTATGCCAATATAGAATATTCCACTGACAGCTTCTGCACACGTTGACACTATTTTCATTCAAATAACCGGCTGGTGTTAGTTTGGGTTCAAGTTGAGGAAACCAGGGACAGTGCATGTACGTGATAACTTCGACTGGCTGCCACATTTCACTACAGTTTATGACAGTTGAGCAAGTTGCATCCATTGGTTTTTAAAGTTTGAATGGGGATATTGATGATTTTATTATTATGTTATTTATCAATATCCACTTGCTGCATATATGTTTTTTTGACATCAGGGTCATTTTGAACCTAGTTTATTACACTTTTAAATAACAGAATAGGATGCCTGCTGTATAGTTAGCCTTTTTTCCAGTTCTTGTCTGCAACCCCCCCCCTCCCCGCCCCCCCCCCCCCCCCCCCTTTGAGTGAGACCGTTGTTCACGTTAAGAACAGATGTCTTAACCTTTACAGCACAGATCAAGCCCCGGTGAAACAAAAAACTAAAATGAGGCTGAGTTTATTTTCTCTCTCAAGGATTCAAGGAACTTCTCCTCCGTCTGCACCCTCAATGCTCGCAGAGATGTAGAAGAGGATCATTTACCATTGAAAGAAGAGAATCCTGGGTAATAAGTGTGCCCCCTGATTATTTCTGAAAACTGTTCCTCTTCCACTGGCCAACGTCCAAACCTCTAAAGTAAACACATCTCTCGCTGGGAGAAACATTGACATTCTTATTTAGTGCATTTCATCCAAAACACAGTATTCTTTTTGTTAAATGCTTTTGAGTGTGTGCCAAAATGAAAATTCGAAAAATATACACCATATAAATATGTGTGTTTTCATCACTGGCTGCTAGAATACAAACTCCACTTGAATAAACCACAAGTTTCTATTTGTCTTTGCAAACTGCGGCTTGATGACTTAAACTGCAGCTTTCTGCAAAGGATAGAAGACCAATATTGAAAGAACTGTATTTAGGCTGGTGTGTCAAGACAGCATTGAACCACCGTGACTAAATACTGACACTATACACTTTGAGAGTGGAGGCCCATTTGCAATTTCGTTTTGGTTTTCTAATTCCGGCATGTGCTTACAAAATTATTTTAGTCAACCAAATGCTGTATCAAGTTACAAAAGTTTAACTTGTCTAGGGCCACTGATGAATATCCCCAGTGTTCGGTTGTTGATTTTTTCCTATTTTGTTGGAAAATATATATTTGTTCAATATAGAAAAAAAATCATCCATCAGAAATTGTGTCATGTGGATAGACGCCATGCATACATTGAGTGGAGACACTGGGTTTCCGGTACATTACCAACCGTCTTGATTGTGGACAGCCCTGTGCTTTTTTTCTTTTTTCAAGAAAGTTGTGGTTGACCAAAGTCATTTCCTGAAATGCCCTACAGTGAATCAGAGAGTCAAAGGCTGGAGCGTGTAAGATAGACTTTCATTAGAAAGCACAAGACAAAAAAAAAAAAATGTAATACCCCAGTTTAAGTGAACTGCAAAAACACCACTGAGTTAAATGCAGTGTTATTCTCTGCAATAAATCAGCAATGCCTTTGAATTCATAGCCGGTACTCATTAGTGATATCTCAGACCATGAAACGGTCTCCTATATGCATAAAAATGAAATGACTGCCATGACTCGTAGATTTGATTAACACCTCAAGTGACATTAATATAGCGACCTTATTAAAATCAAATGAAAAGAATATTTATATAAATATTAGATACAAAATATTTATTTGAATAGAAGTTGATCGCCACAGATATTTAAAGTACACATTTGAACGCACAGCTGGCCGTGAGATAAGCATTTTCTTTATTAGTTCAATGGTTTAAACTAATCTCACTGTTGTATTCCACCAATAATGAATACATTAAGGAATATAGGTTAGGCCTGACAGGAGCGAAGAGGGATGTCACATTATTGAATGTGAATGAAGGTTTTCTAAATTGTCAGACTGAAAGTTAAGCGAAACTATAGCTCTAAAGGACCGCCGAGGGTCCTCGGTGACTCCAACTCTGACACCGACTGTTCTCAGCCGGTCAGCCCCAGCCAAAACAACAGTTGAGATGTCAACAACATGAATTGCACGGTGAAAAGTGTCTAGGTATACATCTTGTATTTGTATTATCTCTACTATTATCTCCTATTATTATATTATATATATATATATTATTTTATCTTCTATTATCTCTTCTCAGCCGGTCAGCCCCAGCCAAAACAACAGTTGAGACGTCCACAACATACGCTGAATAACACGGTGAAAAGTGTCTGGGTAGACATCTTGTATTTCTATCATATTATTAATGTCTCACTCTGATGTCAGTTGGAGATGCTGTGCGTTGTGGTCCCTGGCTTCTTTTGCAGGGTCAATTTCACATGATTTTGGAACTACGAGATTACCCTCAACCCACTATAAAGTTGTTTATACACAGCGAGGTGAAGGGCGAAACTGCGCGCCGTGAAAACAAACGCGCTCACTTTCTGAAGTTAAATTCTTTTGAGAGGTTTTCATTGTCAACATAAAACCCTCCGATCACAACTCAGATAGTATTTTTCCTGGAAACACAGGCCGTATTAGTTTTCCCTATCATTTCGGACTCTTCCAATAATGCCTCCCTCTGTGAGCCGATCCACCAGCGAGGATGGGATTTCTCAGTAAATGGTCCTATAAAGTGAGGCATTCCTTTCCAGATCACACTTCATCACATGGATGATAAATAATATACAATAATATTTACTCAGTTTGCTGTAAAGCGCCTCTATTATGGGAATACAGCTGAATGTTTGTTTTATGTACGTGTTCTGGTCATTTGCCATTCTTTACACCATAAGCTAACATTCACTTCCTTGTTGTTGGCATATGTTCAAAAATTTGATCCCAAGGTTTTTTCCTATTTTTTTTTTTTTTTTTTTTTAACTTTCCTGTAGTTTTCAACTCCACAAAATAGAGGGGGTCTAGAAAATTATAACTCCGCTGAATCTTGTTTTTAATGGCCTGCCCTCTATCTGGAAAAAAACATGAATATGTAACTTTTGACATATTGCACCGCATGAATGTTTTAGCGGATGAGGTTCTTGGATATTATAAACTCTATGAGTCAGTGCCACTCCTCTTCAACTGTGCAATTTGCATTTGATGATAAAAACCACACACCACAAGACTGGTTGTCCTTTGGAAATGCTTGCAAACCACATTCTGACTTAAAGCAGCATTTAGTTCCTAATTATACCCTACTCTGGTCGTAAGCTTGAAGAACACCACTTTTGTCCTTGATGGAAACATTGTGTGTGCTCACAGAGGCGGCGCACATCTTGTGGAGTCCACATAGTGGGGATTGCGTTGTTCTCTAAAATAAAAAGGACCGTTCGTATCTTATGTAACTCATTTAATACACAAACTATGGGTCGTTCTTTGCACTGCAAATGCAGCATTTTAATTTTCGTCAAGAGCTTACTGATTATGCAATGATCAAAAGCACTAGACATTTTATAATATCTTAATGGATGTCACAAAAGTGTCAGCTAATGACACTTGTGGCACACCGCTCGAAGGACAATGAGTTACAATCAATGCAAATATAGTCATTTGGTGTCTACGGATTATGAGGATTATAGGTTAAAAATATATATATTAGAGTGGATTTGTAATCCATCAGAGCATTTTTTTTGCCAGATGGGACAGATCGTGTGGTTCTATTGAAAACGCTGTAGCATTAATGTCATATGATACCCTCTCAGTCACAACTCTGAAACATCAACAGTAAGCCTTTAAGTCCCATCGGCTGACGATGAAAACGAAGTCGGTGTACATGTACGTGTTGAAAAACCATTGTTCCTTCATGACTGAGTTAATTAGAAGACACATATTAAGAAAACACATTTTTTGCCACCTTACAAAAAAAAATGATACATTGAGAAAAATACTATAACACTAACATTATTTGAGTTTACCATTTGTAAGTATGATTAATGGGTCCGTCTAATGAAATAGCTGCATATTGACGTGTCCTATCGTTGCTTTGCAGGCGAAATAGATGAGGTCACAGAAAGTGGGGCTCTACAATATTTATCAAGATGGACAGCAGGTATGTTCTAATGTACTCATCCATTTTTAACGGAGACCTTCAGAAAATACATACGGCTGAGAGAGAAAGAAGGAAAAAGAAGGCTAAGCCTTAACGCGCGCGAAAGCTTTCCTTTGGTCATTTTTCACACAAAGCGTTTCCCGGATGAATGATGACGGTGGTTCGATTGTCAGGTGAGGAAGACTTAATGCCTCAGGTTCAGTGCCCACGTTGCAAAGGTAGCTCTATGTTCGTTCAAATCCAAATAAACCAAACTCATTTTGCCAAAATCTTGTTCTCGCGTGGGAGCACCGTGTCTCATTGTCAACATTATAAGCCATTGTTATTCTAGAATAACACCTTCAAAAGTCAAAAGCGGATGCATCAACTACCAACCCCCCCCCCCCCCCATCATCGGGAACCCCATCATCAGATCATTCTGTTCTCTGGAGTCGGTTATGTCATATGGACAAACAATGCAATCAAATACTGCAGCACTACACGCAACAACTTACAATTCCTATCTCGCAGTTGTGCGCCTCTATAAAAGAGTCAAATTGCAGGAAATAGAGTCGGAATCTCCACTTCTGCACTTGAAGTGTCGCATTGAATAAGCCGCGGCTGTCACAGGCACAGAGGCATGCAAATTACCATCTGAGGCCATCTGGGAGCCACCATTATTATTTTTTGATATACTGTCAGGAACGGTTAAGCATTATACATTTCACAAGGCGAGCATTTGGTGTAAGGCATCTATTACAAAGATAGCACATGCTCAGCAATTACGGTCGGAATAGTCAATGAAAATTCAACTCCATTTATTTTCGTGTGCTGGGAATTTTTATTTTCTGTATGGCAAGCTATTCCATTCAAACTGTAAATTGAAACCACATATAGTATCATTTCCTCTTCACAAGGAAATTTACAATGCTTATATTATTATTCATTACATAAAGTCCATTTTCGCATATCCTAAGGTCACTGTATATATTGTGTCTTCTGCACTATATATTGTTTTTCTACTTTTGCACAACCTAAGTTTACTTTATTCTGCAGCTTTGTCTATTTATGTTGTATACTTTGCCTCCCACTGTTGAACATTAAAGGTTTACCTTAGCCTATCCTATCTTATCTTCTTCTTCTTAAACAACCAAGTATGCATTGTCTGAATAAATATGCATTCAGTATTTGTACCTGCATTATGCCGGTGTGGCAATGAGTGTCGTAACGAGCCGATCTAGTTCAATGGATTTATTCGCTTTACAGTTAATGTACAAGTTTTGTATCGCTACCTTAATTATTAATCAAATAAATATGCTAAATAAGCTAAAGAACTGTAAACATTCTCCACAAGCTTTTTCCACTATGTTGATATTTTATATGACAGGCTAACACATGTCAGAACCAGTGATTCTGGTTGATCTTGTGCTTTACCGCCAGATGCAGTAATGTCTGATAAGTGATTACTAGACTAAAGTCAGTGAACCCGAAAGGTACTTGGAAATGCCTGTCCACAGGAAAAAAAAAAAAGCACTCAAGACGCACCGACACACACGTTTGGGCGCAGACAGTCACACAGTGGGAGCTGGGGTGCAAAGAATGCGGTCAGTCAGACGGCACACGAGGACCGACACTTTGAAGTCCAAAGCCAAAACGCGTCCTTCTAACCACACCGACCCGAGGGGAGAAAGCAATTTTCCGCGGCGAGTGTGTTGTGCTTGTGTGCCGTGACCAGCGAGAGCCGAGGCAATAACGCAGCAATCAGTGCTCTGCGGACGCTGTTGGACAGCTGAGTGAAGACGGAGCAGAGTGCAAAAAAGGTGACGCATGTAAAGGGCAACACGTTAAGCAATCAGCCTCTTCCCTCACGATTAACTAAAGGGGGCACCAAGCAGCCTGCTGCCTGGGAACAACTGGGACAAGGACACTGTTTGTACAAAAGAAAAAAAAGAAAAAAACCCTAATTGCGACCGCCTCCCCCAGAAAACCTTTAAATCGTGTGCTAATGAGGCACCACTTAATCAACTAAGGTGTCTCTCTAATTGTCCGCTAATGTTCTAGCCTTCTTTTGATTTTCTTCTGCAAGAACAGACCTTGTGCACGCGGTCACCTTGACGGGGACGTTTTTCCACTGGGAAAATTGTATCGGAAGAATCACGCAGCAAAGGCGAAATCACGCCAAGGCTCCCTAATGTAAGAGGTCAGCAAAGAAAAGCAATTCAACTAATGAATGAACAATTACACATGCATCCTTCGAAGTGTAATTCACACCGTGGTCCAATCCCGCTTATGTTTTGGACAAGGTTATTGACTTTTTTGGGGGGGGCCAGGGTTTGTTTAGCTTTGTGGCATAATAAGTTGAAACTGTAAGTAAATGTAAAAAAAACACACACACACACACACGTGTGGCCTTTCCCTACTGATGTAAAGGTTGAAAACATCCACTATAAATCTGAGCATGACTTCCAGGAAAAAGCATGTGCGCCAGATTTGACAATTCCACTTCAAAAACACTAGTAATAAGGCATGATTAAATAAAAATTACATTGTGGCTGTAATCAAACGATTACGTGTTTTCAATCAGACATTAAGTTAAATGTAAAAAAAACAAACGCCTGTTGCTTTTGAGAGATATATTTCAATTCATATTCTTCTCACTCTTCAAATGCTGCCCTCCGGCCTGCTGAGTCTATAAAAACATTTTTCCCCCTAAATATCTGAGTCTATTATGAAGCCATTAAATGATGTGCTGAGCCATTAATGGATTAGCCACGGAGATGCATGCGGCTTATAGGTTCCAATATGACTGCATTGAAAAGGATCTAACACACATCTGAGACACAAGTGTTAATACCCGCGCAGTTTAGGTTGAGGCAAGCTCAGAGTGTCTGGCGGGTGAAGTAAGTGCGGCGTTCTCCCACAGCGAGGCCTCCGACAGCCCTGTCAGCTTCATCTTTCCACTTACGACGAGGTCACTGGTGCCGGGCTCTTTGAACCGTGTTTTTATTTGACTTAACATGGCCAGAACTCCGGAGTCCATTGCGAAAGGCAAACAGTGCGCAGACATGACAACAGTTCAAGTCAATGTCACACATTTAGTCCTTTGTCAACACAGCGGAGCGACGCCGCTTGCGTGATTTCACATTACATCAGTCGCTCGGTGGGATCACTGAGAAAACAAAGTCCTTCTTCACGGGCTGATTATGGTGTTTCCTTTACCTTGGTTTTTTCATATTAAAATTCTCCATCGTCTAACGCTGGTGGTTAGCCGTCTTGCCTAATGGCAAGAAATTCTTATGTCGAAATATAGAACATATAGAATGAGTGGTCTAAAGGAGTGCTGAACTGACGCAGAGCTGATCCGTGCCGCGTGAACGGATCAGCAGCACGTTTTCGGAGATTTCCTAAATCTGCATAATTGTGACTAATCCCTCTTCGATTTACCCCACACAGCCCAACTTCTGCCCCGTCGCATACATTCTAGACTGTAATCACTGCAATGCCGCACGTATGAAAATAAGCCTCACCATGCACTAATAAGCCGACATGCTTCTGCTGTGTGGAAACATCTCATTGGAATGGAAAATGCAAACAGCAGCAGCATTAAAGCAGCACAACCGCCGAAACAGATCTGCAACCAATGCATGATTATATAGGCTTTTCGATTTGAATGCGTTAATTGCCTTGATCGATCATCCATTCATTGATTATATACACGAGCCACTAAGCGTGTAGGGCTACGGCTTTGGGGCTGGAGTTTGTTCCTGCACACATGTCACCAGTCTAACGAGGACAAGCGGCGAACAACAACGTCGCGCTTTGGAAGAACTCATGTCGAACTTAATGCACAATTACCATGGTGAATGTCAGACCCGGACATTAATCACGGCCTTCGCGAATGTATTCGTAGGGAGCGGCCGACAGAGACCCTTGCATGCGGCGCTCTCATTGGCTCGTGTTAAATTTAACAAAGCTAAGCAAAGTCCAGCCAAACGTCACACTGTCTTCACACTGAATTTAACACTGGCTGAGATTTCGCCTGTACTGCAATGGGAGGATTTTTTTTTTTTTTTTCTTCTTCTTATTAGTGGAAAATCTAGAGCTGTGAGCTGCATACTTGCAAACCCATAAGCCCCGGAGTTCTGCACTGAAACTAATAAAGGTCCTTTTAGGCTCTCGCTCGCAGCTATAAGCCATGCGCCGGAGGAGTACTTCTGGCCAAAATCCGAGGGACTTCCAACTCAAGAAAACAACGGGATTCGAAGTGTGAAATCCTACTTTTCCTGCTCTCGATCATTTCGGGAATTGAGAGGGACCCATCTACAAAAGTCAACCCTTGTAGCATTTAGGGGAACAGCACGAGTCTGGCAGCTTTTTGTGTATTTGAAACTCAAGCCGCTCTCCAACAGTGGGGGTAGGGCCGAGCAGAACCACCGGTCAAAGGAAAAAAGGCGCTCTACATAGCTGAGAATTTTCACATGTCAACTCGACTGAGGTACAGTGGGATTCCGATCATATTGCCCGCGAGGACGTCTGCACCACAATATTGATACAGCAGGTAGCTGCTGAAAAAGGACCACAAAGAACACAAACTCATCCCGCCACTGGCCATCCATCAGCGTGTCCCCGATTTTTTCGAAACTACTGACGCATTTCCCGCTGCCATTCCTCTGTCCAACAATGCTGTTGCGCAATGTCGTCGCGCCATATCAGACATGTCCAACGATCCGGGGGTGGCAGACAGTGGGAGAGGAGCATATCTCTCTGCAATGTGTCAAATGTTAACTTCTCTGCGATAACCATCTCCACACACGGCATGTGTCAGGTATTCAGCTGACATGTGGAAAACGCCTGTCCGCAGTGAAAGAAAAAACATTACATTTATGACGGCAACAATGCCAACAAAGACGGAAAAATTGGAGAGATTACGTTTGGGAGCGAAACAATGTCGTTGGCCTCCGCTGATCTTTCTCAAACTGCTGCTCATCATCATTTTAGGATGCATCATTTACACAATGACCAATAAGCTGATTTAAATCATCGCAAAGACATGAAGTTTCGAACATGAAAGGCATTTTAAAGAAGACCCAAAAATAGCCAAACAGCAGATTTGTTATGCTTGAGTTCGTAGGGCAAAGGAACATCATTAAAATATCTGTCAGAAGTGTAGGTTTTTCTGCAAGGTGAAAAGTGGCCTTGAGTTACACATACTCTCGCATTCTTGGAGAAGCTAAGAAAAAAAACACAAAAAAAACCTAGAGGTCACGGTAAGTCACGAAAACAAGCCCTTTCCTGAGTCAAACACAGCCACGGTATAACCTTACCACGCTGGTGAAACTGAAGCCTCTCCTATTAACACACACGTTAAGAGTCTGACTCACGGGGCCCTCTACAAACCCAGCAGTGTGTCAGTCCATGCGGGGGGAAAAAAAAAAGATGGCCACGTCACGAGGACGTCTGAGAGAAAAAGTTAATTTAGAAATGAAGATTGCTCCTCGGCTATCTCGGGAATTCCCTCGGCTACCGTGAAGCTGGGCAGTGAAGCACGGAGCATAATGACACGTGTGTGAGGGGTGTTTTCCCACTACAAGTTGCCTCTGTTAGTCGAATCCCATGCTGATCCCAGGAAAACTCAGGCAAACATGTTAAGTGACCAGTGACGACAGCGAGTGACTCGGAGTCTGCAGCAACAAGGCATGCGCCGCAGCTGATACGGCGTCGACGCCGCTCAAAGACACGTAAGGTCCTGTGGAAATGCATTCCAAAACAGGACCGTGCCAATTCCGCACAAAATCCCATTTGGTCGAAGGAATTACATTTTAACCAAGGTGGCAATAACTACCATCTGTGATAGAGGCTCCATCTGAGCCAAAATGCAAAACACCCTTCAACTGTGCACCCGACTGCTGTTTTTGAATGTCTTCTTCTTTTACAGTCCACGCTCAAGTTCTCCATTCTCTCTCCAGAGCGTGGGAACGTTCTTTTTTTTTTGGGTGCGTTTCTGTGGCTCGATGACGGGACATTTCTCGCAAGAACTAAGCGCCTGTATCTGTGGCCCATCTCCCCAGAGTCCAAACACGCTGTCCATGTTAGAGCCATTTTAATATTTACGGAATAGAATAACATAAATGTATTTTGGTTCTTTTTTTAATCCGGATGTTGTGGGCCCTGGCTGGTTATTGGTGGTATAAGCATACGTCACGTGCTCATTACCATGTTTCAGTTTCGAAGCCTGGATCCTGGCGAGCACAATGGTTTTTGACCGTGTTTGCGGCTCTAAGAATCCGTGTTTTTTTTTTAAGACGCTGTTCACCTTTAAATCTTTAAGCAAACTTTGAAATGAGGAACCCGCAGATTGTCGACCGCTTTTTACTGGAGCACGCGTCAACTATATGCACAGAGTCTGGGCTTGAGAGTGGACCGTCAAGATTTAGAGGGAGCCCCTCTTACAGTCCCTAAGTATTATTATGAATTTTCACGTTAGACCAAGACCACAAACCCGAGCCTGGTGGGATCCATTTTTGTGTTTAATTCCTTTTTTAACAGTTCACACCCAGCCAGCAGCCTTTATGAAGACCCTGTAATCACTGTCAGCATTTTTCCCGAGAGATGTCATTTGAATGACAGAATGAAAGCATTTGTATGACGTTATTTTTGTTCCAGTACATCCTTCTTAATAGGGACCTGTCAAGAGCCAGTCATACCGTCCTAAAGTCACGCTGCCACCACCTCATCTGACAATGTAAGACTCATCACAAGCCCCGTCACACAATCCCCTTAGCCTGTTTAGCAGAGCCATGTGAACCCGCTGTTTTGCATAACAGCGCTCCAGACTGGAATTAGCATGAGCAACCGGCGCATTGTTACACGCACACACTCTCAAAAATGGCACCGATACGTGTCACCCATAATTATAGATTAATTGTGAATATTACCGGAAATTTCAATACAATGTCCATTTAAATACGTCCGCTTAGAGATGAAAGGGGGAAACGCTGATAGCTAATTTAGCATACGCTAGTGGAACAATTTGCAGCGTTTCTTTTTGACTAATATAGGTTGGATGTAAAAAGAAGGAAAACATTTCGTTCTTTTTAGATGCGCAATGGAAAACAGTGAAACTTCAAAAGACACAACAAATGAATGCTTCAGGATAGTACAAGAGCTCGCTCTTTAATTCAGTGCAGTCCTTTTTAATGGACAGAGCAGTGTGAAGTGGATACACCATGAAAGCCTCCGCCATCTTTGAGGGGCACAGGGAAAAATAAATTTGCTTCGAGGCCAAGTTTAGAGTTTTTCTCTTCTCAGAGAGCTGTTGCACCATGTGGAAAAATGGTTTCATGAAACTAACTTCGAAAGTTGAGGCACACATAAATAAACTAAATTAAAACTTCCTAAGCCAACCGATATAATTGTGTATCATCACAATCAGTGCCCTGCATTATGGAACAACAGCGGGACCTCCCGGTTTGATGCAATTCATTCACTCTAATCCTGATGAAAGCTGAGAGGTTTCAATCTTCCCCTGCCAGAAGTATTATCAGTAATATCAAATTGTCCAACGTATCACAAGAGTGAGTTTTAAATGTCATGGCTGTTTTGTATGTGAAGTGGAGCAAATATTACATTTATCGGAGCAATGGCAATATAATTAGATATCAGGCATTAATGAGGATTTTTAACATTATTTTAACATAACTACAGCCAACAATCCTGTTATTTTGTACGTATTACACATACACATTTGTATTGTCTTCCAACTGCATGTGTGCAGTGACTCACATCATTATTTTTAGTCCAATCAGTGCAGTCCTATCACAATTTAGTAATATGTATAGTAATATATATATATAAATATTCCAAACAATGTTGTTTGTGAGCCTGTATGGTAGCTTTCTTTTTTTCTTGTGTGGACATCGGTTCATTCACACGGCCAGATGGCCACTTGCCCCTTGGCCTGTTCTGTGAGCCTTATCGTGCAAGGGTTCACTTTAGTTCGAGCTAAGCAAGAATTGGTCATTTGCTCAACTTGCACAGGAACAATTGTTGTGTCCAAATTATAGGGGTTTAAGTAAAGATAATAAATAGCTTCAGACCTGAAAGCTTCCTTTTTTATTTTATTGTTTGGTGAGCAGTACAGTCGGGGCTGATTGGTAAATAAATAGGCAATTTTCTTCAATAGCGTCACTGCATCGCTGTCAGTAAAAGCTTTGTGGTGCTAACAAATCCCAGCGGAGATAGGTTCAGTGGAGCATAAAAGCAAACCAACGAAGGATTGTTTCAAACGAAAGCATTGCTTGAGTTAAAGTCTGATCATTGTGTCTGAAAAAACAAAGGGCAGACAGCGAAATTCAAATCATATGCTTTAGTCCTGATTTGAAGCCTGTGGTCATTCCTCACCAGAATTGGCCACTTAATCATTGTTGACACACCTCCTACTGCTTCTCTTCTGGCTCTCGGGAGCAATAAAGGTCATAATATGAAGCCTGGTCTTACATTACAAAAAGAGAGTCTTTTTAGTAAAAAGAACCCTTGGAACAGGCAGAAAACAATAATAAAAAAAGAAATAAATAAAACAGATGATACAATTTGTCGTAATTATGGGGTTTACTTTTATGAAAGGAATAGGACACGACACACACAGTTGACAGAAATGTTCTCTAAGTGGAGCAAATTGGTCCTGGCAGGGCTTTGTTGTCCTTCTGTGTCTTAATGGGGCCTGGTCAGTGAGAGAATCAAGATTAAGGCCATGTCCCATTTGTTTGAACTCCAGCAGGAAATAATGGCTACGTGTGCTGGTGGTAGCACTCTACTTTTGAGTCTTGTCATGCATCAAACACACACATACATGATCTGTTGATCTGATAGATTGTCTGGTTGCTGATTTATATGACAACAAAGTCACAATTTCACGGGACAGAAATGAAGCCTTTTTTTTTCCTCTTTTTGAAAGCTACCTTTGATAAATAATTGAAGAAGACAGATCCTCCTTATGCAAATGTCCTAGTTACATTGGTCGGCGGAGACACACTAACTGACAACAATAGGGGCCAGTTGAAGGAGGATTTTCTTGTCACGTCTCCTGTAATATGGTGTGATTTGTTGTTCAAATGGACATGAATGGGTGTCGCATGTTGAATCGGCACACGACTGCACCTTTGTCTGTTTGAAAGGCGATTAGCTCAAAACACTCCCATTGGGTATGGACAATGTGGACGAAATTACTGGAATAATAATTGCAGGATGAGCAAAAGGCACATCCTTTTAGAAGTTCAGCTAAAATACTCCGAAAAGAAGCACATCATAACTGTCCCACTGGGTCACTTAGTGATTCTTAAAATGTGATCATAGTAGCCAGTGTTTGTCACAAGGGGCATAAATCGGGATATTGAATATAATAAAACATGCCAGATGCTTCATTATTACAACCAGTGTGATGGTTAAATAACTCTCTGCATGAAGCCACAGACTATGTATAATTACAAGAGGCAATCACACAGAAGTCTCCACAGTTTTGTCTTAATCACTCGTGGAAACTCTAATCTGCGCAATGGATTCAAAGAGGTGCTTCATTCCGTACGACTACGAAAGACAAAAACACACCCAAGCAAACTGTATTTCCCAAATGCACAGGCAGTTCATATGAATTAGAGAGATGCTATCTGTTGCCCCTAATTGCAAAAGACAGATTGAGATTAGATTATTCCGCACTCCAAACTGAACTGTGAAGTTCCACTGAGTATAGTGCGGCTGAAATGGATAAAGCTACTCTGAAGTTCGAGCTGTTTGAGTTTTTTTGGAGACTCCTAACGGTAAAGATGATGAACTAAAGGGCGATGGTTACAAAAATCCAATTGTCCAAAACAGTATTGAATTTACGATTGATTTTCTGCCACAACGAAGAGCCGAGCCATTGTTTGTGTCTAAGAAGAAAAAAAATAACGAAAAGAAACAGAAAGCTCTGGGGTTAGGTTGTCAACAAGAGACATTTCCACATCTAGGCAAACAAGTCAAAAAATGCCCCGCGCGCCCAGACAGTCCTCGCAGTGGCATTTCGTCCGGAGCTGACACAACGTTTGACTCAGGGCGGGCAGATAGAGCCCCGAACCTTCCGCCGAGGACCCAGGCACACGCAAAGTCATCACGGAGGCAAACACATGGGATAGAAATGAAATGCTCCCTGAGGTCCCCGAAAGCTGCGCTTCCGCTTAACAAATGCAATAACTGAGTCAGAGAGGCAGCTCAGTGAGGCAGCGCGTTGTCTGTGAGCTGTCACTGCAGCATGCCCGCTGAGGTGTAAAACACGACGGAGAGAGCCCTTTTCTTTTCCCGTACCTGCCAATTCCCTTCAGGAAAAAAACGAAGGATAACAGTGAAAGACCCGAGCCATTCTCGGTGTTATGCAGGATCATATTTGCTCCTGCTGGTACAGGGATTTCATCATTGACATGCTGAGCCTCTGGAAAGTGGCACAACCCAGTAGTTGGACAACTGTATATCTCTCAAATTAAAAAGCGGCGTATTCTTGCTATAAACGGAGACGCAGACTTTCCACTCCGAGCTGTGGCTTTCGGTGAAATCATGTCCCGTTTGGTCACAGTGTGGAAACAAAATGACTTTTTTGTGGAGCATAAGATTAAGCAAACACCGAAAAAAAAAAAACGGGTAAACACCGTCCACAGACACAGAGTCTTTTTAACGACCGAATGTTGAATCAGCTATAAATACACAGCTATGTTATAATTGTTTTCCTCTGCCATCTAACCCATGAGCCCAGAGGTCCACCGCGGTACAGTGATGGACCACATCACTGGGAAAATGCACTGTACCTCAGAGCCTGGGCGAACTGCCTGTTGAATGCAGAACGGCCTCAGCCAAAACACACAGAACCAGCTCGGTGTGCAGTGTGTGTGAGTGTGTGTGTGTGTGTTTGTGCAGCCGGCCCTCTGGAAATAGCTATGGCACCGTTTGAGAATACAATTACAAATCACAATGTCGGAGGCAAAACGAAATCACCGCAGCTGCGAAGGGGAGAGGTGTGAAAAGTGTTCAGGTGCTGGCGCTGGAGTTATGAATGAAATATTTAGTCCCACTCTGAATAGAAGTGCCTCCGTTCAGCCGTCCAGGCAAAGCCGCGAGACAAATCGTTCGTAAGCACAATGCAGCGTTGGATCCAACTGGAATGCATTGCACTTTGACACCATGTGTGTCTTAACAGTGGCAGGACGCACTTAATGGAGCTGGAGTGCAGTCACTGAAGATGGCTGCTCGTTAAGTGGAGCCTCGTCGACCTGTTAAGTCCAGGTATGAAGAAGTCAATGTCGACACGCAGCGCCTGTCTCCTGCCATTCCAGCGCATTCACACACAACCTGTTCACAGGCGGTCAATCGCAGAGCAAGCGGAGGACGTTAAAAGCGCGGAATACATTGAGGAGCCTTCTGCCCTGGTCTTTTATTGAGTAATGTTTCACTTAAAAAAAAAAAACACTGAAACAACGCGGGGATCTCTCACAAAAAATGCTCCAAGTCTGCACAGGGTTCCAAGGAGCAAATTTTGAATGGACGAATACAGTGAACATTGGCACAAATCACAAGTTGTCTAATTGACCATTTCTGGAGGCTTTTTTTATTTTTTTTTTTTTGTCACTATGCTACTTTGAAGTGCTCCAACAGCAGACGTCCCTCCCCTTGCTCACACGAACATAGAAGTGACATGGAGCTTATTAAGGTTAAACAACAAAACAACACGGACAGTTGAAAGAAAAAAAAAGGGGGGGGGGACTCACCAGGCACACGGTGCTGAGCAGAGAGACGAGGAGAAGGTCCAGGTTGTGGAGCAGCAGAGCGGATCCCATCCCCTCAGCCTCCGGGAGTCCTTGCGCCGGGTGATGCTCGGAAAGGGAAACTCTCTGAATGTTGATTTATCTCTCCCCAAAGTAGAGATAGCTGTGTTTGTCTACTCCATCTGTCCGCGCCACGCTTCCGGCGGCTCGTGAAATCATAACTCTGTAATCGCCCTCGCTCTGCCCTCGATTTAATTTCCTATAATCTCACTCTATGCGCCCGGGCTGAGCGCGCTCTCCTTTATTTCTCTGCATCTGTCTGTCTGTCTTTTTTTCTTCTTCTTCTTCTTCTTCTTCTTCTTCTTCTTCTTCTTCTTCTTCTTCCTTCGTCTGAAATTACATCCACATGTCAAAACTATTTATGTCGCTCTGGCTCTGCGGTGGGAAGTTCAAATGAGTCTTTGTAGGGGAAGAAACCGACGTCTGTATTTTTAGGTCTTTTAAATTTCCCCTCAGACTAACTTAAACACTTCAGTGTGGAGCCTAATGGCCTATTCCAGTCCCTTCTACCAAATGCTGGATCGGTGTTGAACAACAACAACAACAACAACAACAACAACAACAAGGGGACGCATCATTCCATCATCATCTTCATCGTCTTCATCATCATCATCAGTCCCCGTTGGATTTCACAGGCTGATTCCCCCTCCTGACACATGTCACCATCCAACGCCGGCTTTCTGCCGTCAGGGTCGCAGTAAACAGAGTGTACACCTTAAGCACGAGCTAGTAAATACGAAACCCACGTGACGGAGCAGAGAAAGGAATCATTCATTATCGGTTCTTCTGCTGAATTCGTTTTATTTTATGATCTTGTTTCACGCCACTCAATGCACTCCACTCTCCTCGGCTACGCTTTCTATCCTACTCCCCAAGAACACAACGTGCTGTTAAAAAACACGGACACAATCTTGGCGTGGCTAGCTTAAATGTGTGAAACTCCCTTGTTTCCCCCACCGGTGATGTTGAAAAAAGCTCAGAGGGAAAGAGAGAGAGTGTGTGTATGACTGAGAGAGAGAGAGAGAGAGAGAGAGCGAGAGAGACGCCAACTTGGCTTAAAGGAGCTCTACTTACTATGGGGAGATAGAGAGCGAGAGAGAGAGAGACGCGCAGACCGTTCGCAAAGCGCCGGAGTGTTTCTGTGAAAAGGCAGCGGCAGAAGAAGTTGGTCGTGGCTGAGAAGCGTCTCCAGATGTGGCAGACTGCAGGTCGTGTTCACCGCGGAGTGTGTGAGCGAGGGAGAGCGTGTGGATGGAAAGGACGGGTGGGGGCGGGCGGGGAGGGGGGGGGGGGGACCCGGAGAGGAGGCAGGTAGGGTGGAGCGTGAGGGGGGGGGGGGGGGGGGGGGGGGGGGGGGGGGGGGGGGGGGGGGGGGGGGGGGGGGGGACCCGGAGAGGAGGCAGGTAGGGTGGAGCGTGAACGCCTCTGATTGGTGCGCCCTCTCTTACGTTGGAATAAAACCACGGCTCCCTGAAATGACATATTTTCTCACCCCTCAAACAAACTCCGCATTGAACGGATCGCGGGGCCTCGGCCAAACCACTTTTTTTCCCCCTGCAGTTTCTCAAAAAGTTGCATCCAGTAGGATTGGATTACCGCGACATAATGCAGGAGACGTTTCTTTTTCTTTTTTTTTTTTTTCTTTCTTTTTTTAAATTTCAGGCACCGTTGCACTCTTTTAACTGCCCAGCTTTAGAAACATCCACAAATGTGTTTGAGACCTCCTAAATGTGTCCCTGTGTTTGGAAAATGAAACGCATGCAATGCACGGATCATTTGGCATATGCAGTGTTGCACGTATGAGCAGTCTCAGTGCAAATGTATATATTTTTTTTTTCTATATATATTTTTCTACAGGGGTATGTGTTTTCAGACACTGCCGCCCCTGACCTCAATAATTTACTTCTATATACGGGAAGATAATAATAATGATAGCAGTAATGGTAATTGTAACACAAACCAACCCTTTTCCTTCAAATTTGATCGTGTTTTTCGTTGGTGTCACCGTAAACAATATGTGAGACACGACAAAGGCACCGATGATATAACAAAGAATGAATTTATTCGGGAGTGAACGAAAATACATTCATGTTGTCCTCTATAATGATGTTATTTTTGTTGGAGGGTCATTAATTCCCCAGGGAATATAAACTCTATACATTTGTGATAGCTGACGCACAGGTGTCATAGAGCTTCTCTGGCAATCTTTCACACTGTTTGATTGTGCGTGTGCCTGTGCATGTGTGCATGAGTGTGGGTGTGTGTGTGTGTCTGTGTGAGCGGTTGAATATGGAACAGCACTGAGACCCAAAATAGAACCAGAATACAAATTAATATGAATAATATTTTTTTCAGAGGTAAATGGAAAATCCAGTTTTTTTTCTTGTGATAAAGAAAGTGTTGATTTAAAAAAAAATTGAATCATGCCATTTTTAGGTTTCTGCAGCCCTTATCTGCAGCTCTGCAGATCCTGCAGTCAGATGTCCCTGTACAGACCAACTCAAGTGTGATGGTATTTTTCATTTTCTGCCGGTGATGCTTCCACTTCTTTGGGGGAGAACATTGACAAAACTACGTGTGGCGATATGAGTGACATGTGCTATTACGTTAAGCAGGGCCACAAGTATTATAGCAGAATAATGGGCTATATTGTAGACAACTCAGAGCCTACTGTTTATAGTGGACCCACGTGCAGCAAACAACGCTGAAAATAGCTCTGGAGTAAAAGCTATTTTCTGCCAACATGTAATGATGGATTACTGCTGTGCACTGAGAACGTATACGGGTTATCCAACTGAAAGAGTAATGTTTCTGCATCCAAGTCATCCACCGCCATATGTTACTAGCACAGAGAGAGAGGGGATTTGATGCAAAAGGGACTCCTCTAAAGTGCCATTTATCCTCATGCGGAATCTCATCACATGATTTTCAATGGCAAGTTTGAACGTGCCTTCAGTAACAGCGTGACATGTGAAGTGACCCGCTTAGAAATGCACATCATTTTGACATATGAGCACTTACAGCCTCCGAAGTGATTTTAAAGGCGATCACCAGGATGCTTTTACCCGTACACAGCAAGTTGCTATTGCTATGTTTTCCTATAGGATACTCATTACTCAAAATAAAACAGGAATACAATGCATCAACTGTGTTACTGAATAGTAAACCACTACAACGGTTTGAACGCAACATTCATTGAATTATTGATTGATACAGCTGTGTGTGTGTGTGTGTCTGCCTCGTCCCCTGTCCTTCCTCTGTCTCCTCTTTAAATCCACCCTGCAGATGATAATCAGATGAACGGCCAACACCTGGTCGGGTCTCCTTTTTTCGGCGTGTCCACCAAGGTTTATGTAATTTTCGGATCATTTTTTCTCCGTTATTCGCCCCAATATGACCACAGAAATGTGGGGCCAAACATTGATATCTTTACAACACCAGCCGGTAGACTCAGCCTCTGATGGACTTTGCTCTGACCATTCAAGTTTCCACATTTGTGTCATGAACACAGTCCATGAATACAACAAAACCAACAATGTGTTGGTTTGTCTCCCAGTATCACTCTGCAATACACAGCCCTAATCCTCACTAGAAAAGACATAAAGCTCTGAAAATGGGTCCTACGTGGGAATTAGCAGTTATATTGGTCAAAAATGGAAAACAAAACTTTTCATCTCACACTCCTTAAATAAGAGTAACAAGTCTCAAACATCAATATTTGATTCAATGTAATGATGATGTATGTTAACCAAGTATAAAAGGGACAGTTCACTGTAATTGTTAGCTGTGTATAATTTCAGTCTGCCAACATAATTACATTATTTTTACCTTAATTATGCATAATAATAATAATAATAATAATAATAATAATAATAATAATAATAATAATAATAATAATAATAATAATAATAATAATAATAATAATAATTCATCACGATTATGTCAGCACTTCCCTCTCACTAACATGTGTGTGACAAAAAGTTTGAGCTTCTGTTACACAATTTTACTATCTTTCCATTTTTTCCACTCCCCCTTTTTGTAAAATTCCTGTGTACTTGTACATTTGGCGAATAAAGAGATTCTGATTCCCCTTTTTTAAAGCCGTGCACTTATATTTCCAGAGTCCTGGTATTCCTGGAAGTGTCCAAAACCATAATCAGTCTTAAGGCTGTGGTCCTATCATGAATAGGCTATCCCCGGAGTGAGGGATAATGTTCAATATGAAAGCTGTGATAAACAAACAGCCAGCGTCGGGCCACGTGACCACAGATTCACTCATTTACCACTCAGATGCTTGCACCCCACTCTGTCTCCGTGGGAAACTCGTAAAACTCGTCAGCTTCAAAAGATCAGGGTAGACTGTATTCATGGCACGTGCTTGATATTTTCTCTATCTGTCTCGTTTCTTCCCGTCAAAAATGAAAAAAGAGGCAGACAGGACAAGGTTTTCCGTTGAAACATCCCCTTTGGAAAAGTCAAATTCCAAAAGCACCTTTACCGCATCTGCACGCTACTATGCCGTGACATTTATCCCATGGCTCTAGAAATCTTCCTTTCTCACCTCATGACCCCGTCCCGCTGCCTCAACAATTGTTTTCCCCACAGCAACGCATGTGATCTCTGACACCCATCTGGAATGATTAATATCCACCTGCTTTAGGTTGTTATCTCTAAGTGCCGGGCAAATGCCATCTCAGCCGGCAACCAAGCCGATGAGAGCACTTTAGCACGAGACACGTCTGTGGGGGCAGTTTTCTTTTGGCAAAAAACCAGGGCCGCCAGAATCCCATTCGGCCGCCTGTCAGTTTGTCACTTTGTGGGTGTCTTTTCTCCTTTCGTTCACGTCACCTCGATGATAGGAGTCAGATGTTAGTGTCGATGTATGGCCGCCGTCAAGGAAGAGAGCTCGGCAGGATGCAGGTTCATGCCCGGAGACGGCGAGAAATCCAACGAATATACATTTTCATTGGCGTGTTTTTGTCATGATTTATTATATTTTGGCACCTGTCAAAAATCCGCCCACATTGTTTTCACGCACGCATAACTTTTACTCGACACGCCCGCCGGGAAGAATCAGGAAACACGCACTTGACCCCCAAATATCCACAAGAATGGGGACACTGAAACACGATAGCCGCGTGACGCATTCCCTAAACGTCTGTAAAAACCCATATAGAAATTCAAAGCACATGTATGTTTCAGACACATGATGGTTTACATGTGTGATCGTTTTTTTTTTTTCTTTTTGACATTCTTACGGTTTCGTGTAGCATATAGAGTGTTACTTCAGATGTGACCGTTTCTATTTATACTTTGAGTTTTATCTTTTCCATATGATAATGTTTTCACGATCCCCCCGGCATATCCGGCAACCCCAGACAAATGCATGTGCATACTTAATTGGCATATAAAAGCTTTACATACATGACTTTGATCATGCTCATGGGAAAGTTCACGTGACTGTGACCTCCATGCCCCGCAAAAAAACACAAAAGCCACTGGAATCACTTCCTCTTCTTCTCTAGATCTCTGATCCTTTCCATTTTCTGCAGATGTGACATGTCTGCCGCGCACGTACGCCATACACCATCCATCCAGTGCCCTGACTTTGTCTCAAAACAATTGGTGATACCCCCCAAAGGCGGCTATTTCCAGCTGGATCATGGTCAGCCCATCTCCTCTGAAGCAACACTTGTTTGTTTTGGCAGCTCACCCACTCAGGTCTCCCACAGGCGTATCCTAGAAATAGAGTGAAGGGACAAATCTGGTCAAAACAACGCCAGACAGGAGTGACACAAGCGCACCGCAGAGGTGGAGACCTTTAAAATAATCAAATTCATTTTTGCGGTCGCTTTGATCAAACATATGGCTCAGGAAGATAACATAACTAACGACTTCTACCGACCAAACAGATTACTGGTTTGTGACGCACTGCACCGTGACTTGAAACGACACAGATAGCAGTCATTTTTTTGTTTTTTTCCTCAGGGTTTTAAAGACATCCGGGGAAGTCTGCATTTTAAGTTTATAAAACCCAAACACCAGGTTTACCCGTAAGTATGTTGAAGTTTAAACAAGTTTCATTTCGTGTTGGAAAAAGTCTCTCTGAAATTCACGGAGAAAGCATGTATACAGTACAGGCACAAAGATACAGCAACTGCACACTCAGAGTTCAAAATATGTTGTGTTGTCCAAAAGAGGTATCAAATGAGGAACCAAAGTTCTTTGTCGTGCCACAGTGGTGGCAGAAAAACAAAAGCCCCAAACCAAACCCCAAAACAGAGCTTTGAATTCTTTCTTTGCTCTTTCTTTGGCCTTTGGCCAGCAGTTGTCATGAAACGAAAGATTTCCACCCTTTTTCCCTTTCTCCTCCTCCTCGACAACTTTAAAGGCTTATCTTCATTGAACCGAAAAAGCCAAGGTTGGAAGTCGGAGAAATCAATCTCATCAAGCGTTTGAAGCCCTCCAATCATGAAAAGAAGTCCAGGCCATAACAACAGCAACAACAACAACCCAGAAGTATACTGTATATCGCACGGTTAAAATTTGAACTTTGAATATGATGTGACATATTTAAAGCATGACGGCGTGGGGCCAGCTGTGACAAAAAAGTCTAATCGTAGAGAATAAAATGACGGGGATAAATACATATAACAAGCCTGAGTAATTATTCATTTCATATCAAATGACTTAATAATAAGTTGATTGGAGACTGACCAAAGGGGGGCGCTGTGGCTCAGCTGCTGGGTTTGCTGTTGTTTTGTGAAGACACAGTAGATGACAACCCGTAACTGGGGCCTGTGGGCTGACATCCTGCCCCTGAATAAATAATACTTCCTTTGTGAGTCTAATCCGCTAGCACAAACTCTGTGTGAACACCTAGGAACGCACGCTGATGTTGGAGGTGTGTGGTTGAATGTGAAAGAATGGAAATGGTGGAAATTCGTCGTTTGAATTGCACCTGAACCTGAACGATGTTTGTTACAGAAATCCCTGCTGTGAACCCCCCCACCCCCACACAAAACGTGTTTATATTATCTTTGATAAATACAATTTTCTGCCAGCACACATGGCTACCCAGTGTACGTTGGCACCGAGCCTGTGCAGACTGGCACCATCACCACTTCTGCACACTAAACTGGATACGGCATCGGGTCCTAGTTGGACAGGGGACAGTTTAATTACACGCTCACTCACTTCACTGACTGCCTTGTGGGTTCGATAATGAACACGTCGCAGCTACCAGGAATCCAGCTGGTGTATTAACCGCCTTATTAGTATTAGCATTGGCACGGACACGCTGTAGCCAGGGTGCTGGTAAATGACAGCGGCGCAGTGTCGCGACAGCCCCGCAGAGAGGTATTACAGAGTCATCGGGGAGTTTCGGTCCGTTAACGCAGCCAGAGTGCGGCGCAAACTCAATACCGCTGTTTATCGCAATCTCAATGTAAACACGAGGGTTGGCCAAGACTGGCACCTGCCGCCATGTCTGATTGACCGACAGCTACTAACACACAGAATCTACATCCAAACAGTTGGTTGCAATGTTTTTTTCTCAAATAGCAGGAAATAGGCCGCTATGCTGAAAGACTAATCAGCGAAGGAATTTTAAATGCAATGTTTAAATCCAAATCATGTAAGTCTGGTTCAAATAAGCAAACTGCTATTTATTATTATTATTATTATTATTATTATTATTATTATTATTATTATTATTATTATTATTATTATTATTATTATTATTATTATTATTATTCACATTTATTTAAGGATGAACGAACCCCCGCCACAAACAAAAAGAGACTCCACCTCTAATGCCCTTGAGCAAGGCACTTACCCCATCTGCCCCCCTGGGCGCTCTCCCCTGTCCACTGCTCTGTGGCCTTGCAATGCGCCACGGATGACTCAAAGGCAGAGGACTAATCTCCCCCCCCGACTTGCGTGTGTTTGCATGTGCATGTTTGCGTGGGAATTAGGGAATTCTAATTCTAATTCTCACTCTAATTCAAACGCTGGAGTCACCTTAAAGGTCATATTCGGCACGGTGCTTTGTCAAAATCGTCCCGTTGTTTATTCTTGTCGCTCTCACTTTCATCATCCACCTCCTCCCTCTCAAAAGTAAGGTTGGGCAGGTTATGGTATGTGCGCTATGCATGGAGGTAACACTAAATTGATGATGTCAACAGACGTCAAATTCCAGGGTTTATTGTTATTTCGTTTATCTTTCAGCCGCAGACACTTGTGAGGAATACCGGTTATGCCTTGTCGGAATCAAACCACCAGTTTTGGGTGCTCCATTGTGTAACAGCCCTGCGTTTTTCTCCAGGCTGTTAAGCACTGCGTACCCAAATGACCAGGGGCCGTGGCGAAGGTCATTTGACGGGCCCCAGTGACAATTGGCATGGGGTACATTTGGAGCTTTCCCAAGGTACATGCCAGTCACACAACGGACGGACTCCAAAATAGCAAACTGAACAGGTCCTGGATGTTTCAAGAGCGTGACTGTATGAGGTTGGTCATGTCGTGACCTGCTGCTGCAGCTTGTCACTGGCAATCACCTGGTTGGATCGGAAGTGTGTGTGTGTGTGTGTGTTGGGGGGGCGGGGCTTCTGGGTTCCGTAGACCTGAATCCATTTATACTCTCAACTGACATACGCTGTTTCCCTCTGTCGCTATGTAGGTTACTAACCAGACACTGACGACTTCGGTCATGTTCTGTTTGAAAATAATTAGGAACAAATGACTATCATTTATCCAGCTTGCACTAATCCGGTGATTATTTCCCGCTCGGCTCTCCCATGTCTGCCAGTGCAGCGGGCCAGGGCCACGCTGAGCAAGAGCAAGAGCAGCAGGGCGAGCCTGAGTGTTCCTCCCCGTGCGTTTCTCCTAATTGTTTGGAAAAGGCCGACGTACTCTCCAACTTAGGCGACGGTTTGGCGTCCTCTCACGCGCCGGCGAGCGATTTGAGCCCGCTATGGCATCCAGCGGCCCGTCTCCTCGGCAAACAATCTCGCCGAAAACCCCGACCTTTGGGCCGCCTCGCTCCAGATCATAGTGTCTGATGTCATCCAGAAGGGTTTTAATTGAACCCTACAGTTATTTCTTCAAGGTTCGGTGATTTGGTTTTGATTTTCCTTTTGACATCGGTCCATTTTCCAGCATATACTGTATAACAAGTGCGTTATCGTGGCAACACCGGAACCAGCGTGTTCAGACCCCCCCGCGCGCGCTGCGTGGCCAGTTTTCGCTAACCTGTTGTGACAGACCAAAGCTTGTCGGAAATCCCCGTCAAGTTAGAGGTCTTTGCTTTTCCGTAACCTCAAATCCTTTCATACATTTACTACGGCAAGGTTTAACTGCAAATGGGTAGCCATGAGAGGAACGTGTGTCATGCAGCGCTGCCAGGAAGGTCGCGTCGGGGATGTGTCCTCTGACAATGGATTTGCCAAAACTCGCCATTTGCCACCGCTGCCTTGATTCCTTGCCACTGTTGTCACATGAGATGAGCTTTAAATACAAGCCAGACGCAGCTGTCGAGCACTATCTCTCGGTGCAAAGACAAAAGCATAAAATGAAGCCTCTGTGGTTATAGATGACTGAGCTGCAAATTACGACGGACACAAGCGCATCAGCCAAAGGGCACGTTGATGCAAGATGAGAAATCAAATGAGCATATAGCAACAAATCCCAAATACTCAACTATTGAATGTAAAGCACTGCGCATTAGCGCGGTTGCACACTGTTCACCTTCAACAAGAATTGCATTTACTTGTTTGCCCTTGTTTGTTGAAGGATAGGTCATATTTCATCCCGGATTTTTCAAGACATTGACAAGCCACACAATCTAAATGGATTGCAGCACCGGCACACACGTCAACATGTCATTTTCAATCCATACTCAATGTAGTCCACAGGCAACCAACCAAAAATAAAAACACAGACTGCAGTGAACAATATCTTATTTCATCTTATCTTGTTATCTGGTCCCGCGAATGATTTTTAAACTTGCACCCCACCTCCATTGTTATGCCAATCAAGATGACTCTTTATTGTTGAAGCGTGACCTTTTGGGTGTGTGCCGTTCATATTCATGGGACGAGTTTTGTCTCCAAGTCGGTTTCATTTCAAGTTGGCGAATGGAAGCCTCGCAGAGTGGCACTTAGTGTCACCCCAGATGACTTTCTTGACTTCTGTGATCATTCCGCTCGAAAGGGGGGCTTCGTCCACCTAGGATCACACACACAGGAGACCAGACAGAAATAAACATTCCATGAATCCTATTTTTGGGTGGATTTGGTTCTAATGCTGTGCAAATCCCCCCCTCCCCCTATCAGACCGGATAAATGCTCATCATAAGCATTGGTCCTGGCACGGTGAATAATGCTCTTTCATCAGCTGTAATTTTAAATAATAATCAAGGATAATTGCTGGGAATCGCGGTTCATCATACCCCATTGTGACATTGCCATTTCAAACGACTTCACCTCCCTCTTGTCCAGCAGCCATTGACTTCGCCCCCTCCTCGCTGATTGCCACCGAAATCCGATGAACAAGGTCACCACTCTGGGATCAGGAAGGTCAACCTGGCTCGCACTTGTGCTGATGGAAATAGACCAATTAACGCAGGGTTCTTCTAGGCCCTGGCATTCCCGCTGATAGAGTTTTCCGTCATTCATATTCACATCTTTCATCATGTGAGTTACACACACACACACACACACACACACTCACGCACAATAACCTTTGTCTTAAATAGAAGCACAAAGGCATATCCTTTTATAGTCCTATTGTTGTCCGGATGGGTATGGAAGGGGTGGGCGAAGATGACACAAGTTGACAGTGGATAAAGGGAGCTAGCCGTCCAGCTGCAGTGAGCTGGATCCCATCCGACTCCCGACAGCTTCTGGCCATGGCCCCTAAGAAGAAGGAAGAGCCCAAACCTGCGGCACCGGTGGCCCCGAAACCACCAGAGCCCGAGCGCCCCAAGACCCCGGAATTTGACGCCACATCCGTGACGGTAAAGTAACCGCCAGCGGGAGACTGCGAAACCTTTTCAGATTAAGAAAGATTGGAATTATTGGGAAACTTAGAATCTACAGAGTTGTTCATTAAAAATGTGTTAAATTGTACAATTGCCATTTAAAGTTCAAAAAGCGTATTGCTGACGGGGCTAAGAAAGAGGTCGCCCAATAGTTACACGGAGGGGAAGTCTCGAAAGACCATCAGAGACCCCATGTGACCTTAAGATGGCAGTGCAAGCAAAACAGGACGGTACACCCCTTTGAATGGGAAGCGGTCATTTGTAAATTATTAATAGGTCCTTTATTTATTTCTTTATTTTTAAGTTAAAGTTTAAACATAGATTCAATCTGAAAATACAGTTCAGGAAGTTGTGAGTTCTTGGTGAAGTTCAGGGGCAAATGAGCTGATACCACACATTGTGGAAAGATCTTCTGCTGACTTGGCCCCTTCTCAATGGATAAACGTTTTCCTGGTTAGTCGAGCCGAAACGTTACAATGCAGAGCGGTTAAAGCCACGAAATATGGTTTTTCATTATGTCGGTGAATAGACCACCCACACTATTCCTCCGAGGGCAAAAAAAAAAAAAGGGTGGAAAAGCCAGGAGCAAGGAAAATATAGATAATTAGATCCACCACCCTCCATCTGCTAAGCATGCTTAGATAAGTGCTTCGATAATATTTTTACAAAGCGAGGAGGAAAGGATGGGGTTTGTAGCCATGCAGACTTCAGACAAAAAGTGAGGGCGTTATCTGATGGGAGTCCAACAAATACATTGGGTAAAAATAGTCCACATTCATCATGGGTATTCAGCATAGTGATTCGATTTTAAACTTTAGAATAACACATTTAATGGGAATTCCCTGCAGATCATAAAACAAAACTGTCCTACTCAAACAGTAGCTACTGAAGCTAACTTTAGTTTTTTTTTTACTTTAACATCACTAACATGCTACTACTCTGTAGTGAAGTGACCTAAAATGAAAAAAAAATGAAAAAACATCTAAGCAGCAGTGTATGTTTGTAATTCAATGTATTGCAGTCATTTTGAAACAAAATGGTAAAGGCCTGTGTCGTTTATTAGCTACATTATTTATTGTTAATATTATTACACATTCCTACGAAAATATACCCAACCTATACCAACCAGGTTAAGAGTTACTGACCTTTTTTGGTGTCTGCACTCCCACACATGCTTCGACCCATATTGTATCCAAAAATAAACAGAAGAAACGGGAATCTGACTGAATCTGGTTGGTGGAAAGATGGGGTTATGCCCAAGGTCACGGATAAATAAGGTACTATGATCAGAACAGATGTAGATTGTCACTTGATCTGCTGGCATGATGAGGTTCGGGGGCAAGGGGTAATGCACAATGATTGTTATGTTTTGGGGGTTTTTTTTAGACCTCTTTCTTTCCTATTCACTTATCTGGTGAGCTTCCATAATTCCTGAAGGAGCAGCAGCGTCTAACTACATGATTTACGTTATCTCTTTTCAGCTGGAATTCACCCCTGAGCAAATTGAGGGTAAGGTCGAGATCGTTGTTGTTATCCTTGCCACTTGTGTCGCACTAACTGCGTTCTATTTATAGCGGGGAGTTAACGGTTTTGTGTGTTGTTGCGCTTGCCTTAGTGCCTGAGAAAGGGCCAACAATAGCGGGCGATACAGTGGTTGAGAAATGTGCTACGGTAACACCTCACCTTACAGTATTGCAGAGGCCTCTACGCATAGATTCTAGGCGGCTGTGAGAAATGAACCGCCACCTTTTCATTTCCGTCCACAGATTTCAAAGATTCCTTTCAGCTCTTTGACAGGACCCCGGCCAATGAGATGAAAATCACTTACGCGCAGTGTGGCGACCTAATTAGGGCCCTGGGCCAGAATCCTACAAATGCAGAGATCATGCATGTCCTTGGAAAGCCCAAGCCCGAAGGTGGGTAGCAATAACACCAGAGTGACTGTTTGGTATGAGACCCATAGATGTGTGTCGATAACCAGATAGATGGGAGGTTGTCTTTAAACCAGACAGGTTCAAATGAAATGTCAGCATTGGCTCCTTTTTTTGTTTGAATTTTTTATATACCCTCGTTAAAATCAGCACTTTTTATTGTTTTCATTTCCACAGACATGCAGACCAAGATGCTTGACTTTGACCAGTTTCTTCCCATTCACCAGCACATTTGCAAGGCCAAGGACCGTGGTACATATGAGGACTTTGTGGAGGGTCTAAGGGTGTTTGACAAGGAAGGGAATGGCTCGGTCATGGGCGCAGAGCTTCGGCACGTCCTGGCAACACTGGGTGAGTTGAGCAGTTTCCCCACAGAATCTGGAAGCTACCGTTCCGTGAATAAATGCTGACCTGACAGTTCTGGTTCTGGTGACCACAGGTGAGAAGATGAGGGAGGACGAGGTGGAGCAGCTCATGCAAAACCAAGAGGATGCCAATGGAAGCATTAATTATGAAGCATTTGTAAAACACATTATGGCATCTTAAAAAGGGGACATTTGTCATTCTGGCGCTACATCCCTCTGCCTCATGCTCAATCTATTAGGAGTCATGCCTTAGTGTCTCCTTCACTAGAAAAGCAAGCCCCTGAATGACCCTATCCTCTATGTATAAGGTATATTTCTCATTTCCATGCTTGTCAAATTGCATACAACAAATTAATACTTCTCCTTTTATTCTAAGACTGCTTGTTTTAATGCAGTGGTTCACTATCCCTGTTAATATTGTAGATTACACGAAATAAATGAAATGCCATTGATGTTGAACTGTCTTTTTTGATATGAAACAACTGTGTTCAGTTGTCGGTATGCTTCAGAGGGAAGAAATTGCAATGTCTAAAAAAAAAAAAGATTTAGTTTCCGGCGGAGTTATCCTCTAAAAATGATTGAATTATTATATGGATTACGAAATGGAATACTTTTATAAATTATTCGTATCATAGTAGTGAAGTACAAGTTGTATACATGGAGATGCATGACTTAAAACAAAGAACGATATTACACCAGGGACACAAAAAAAGGAAATATACCTCTGACCGTAACGCAAGGCAGTTAATAACATTGAATTAACCTTGGTTAACATCAGTACCGACATTTATTTTGTCAGTTGACATTACACATTCATTGTTACAGTCACTAGTTAAAGTTTTGCGCAAGCAAATGCTTAACAATTTACCTCTTAAGGTGCATCATTTAAAATACCGCCATATATCACATATCCCCATAAAACGTGAAACAATGGTTGTATTTACAAACTCCGGCCAGCAGATGGAGCCCTCGATCAAGTTATTTTCGTCACTAACACTTTGCTGACTTAATTTCAATCCAAATACATTGGATTTGTGTCCGTGTGAGGCTGGTGGTTGGTTTGAGAGTTAACAGCAGCTACGTGTGTTTATTTCCTAAAGGTGTTTCGGTTTAGATGGTAAAAAACATGGAGGCCCCCCACATTCTTGCCCAGTTATTTCCCTTTCACACAGGGCTCAATTTGATCAAATCACCCTTTTCCACAAACTGCACGATATGTAGGGCTCATCTCTCTCCCACTCTCCGTTAAAGATAGAGCATGACGGAATGTCGGCTGTCCCTGATAACCCCACGGTACCAGCTCCCATCTCTCTAGCATATCCCCTGAACTCAAACACTAACCCGAATTCCACTTGTGTAAATCCCCTAAAAGTGGACTCAGAAAAGGGGAGGTATGTTAGGGGGGGGGTTCATGCAAGATGTTTTTGGATGCCCCCCCCCTCCCCTTAATAATGATTATAAATGACGACGCATTGTTAAGGCTGCGGTGGTAGCCTCGGGACGCCACGCCACTTACTTATTTTTAGCGGAGGTAATGACTGGTGAAATGCAGTTGGGCAATATATATATATAAAACACAATGACACATTATTAACAGAGACATTAGCTTCCTTTTCACAATTAAAATGCATTTCTTGGAGTTTGTAAGGCAACATGGGTGGTTCTCAATAAAATCAGTAGCTCAAATGTACATCCACAAATCTGACATCACACTTTATGTACATTTATGAGTCTAGAATAAATGGTGTATAAAATAATACCGACAAGGTTTGGTCTAGAAAGTGCAGTGGGAACAATATGAACACAATACAAAAAATCCCTTTGTTGGTTAAGCGTGGTTTGTCTCTTTGGTGAGTTTTAAATAAACGATGAATTCATTGTTTATTGTTAAAGTATGAAAATACTTTTCACTATTTAGTAGTGTGTATTTTTTGTGTTCATGACGAAGCCATGAAAGGACGCGCAGAGTATACAGCTGTGTAAGATTTTAAGCTCAAATGAGAAAATACAATATTTACATTAAAACCACGTGACCAACATTTGCCAATCCGTCTGCTTAAGCAGCACATCATGTTTGCAGTGATGTAACCAACATTTACAAAATACATATTTAAAAAGTACATCGCAATTTTCAAACAAAGCCTGATGAGATTTGTGTGACAGTGTTATTTGTTTTTCACTCATCTTTGAACCAGTTGAAATCAATCCTGTATAAAAGGATTTTAAAAATAAAGTCTGAGAATGAGAAACAAATAAATAGATAAATACATAACCAAAAAAACATATTTCTTTTTTAAAAACATTGCGGGATATATGATTATTGACATTCTAGACGAGAGACGAGAAGGCCAATACCTCTCTCATTTTGGATTCTGTAAGAGCCATCTATTGGACTCTTTTTTTCCAAATAGCGGGTACCACAAAGGAACATCTGCAATGGCACTTAATGCAACACAGATTTTTGAAAACAATGTTCTCCTTATCCTGTAGCAGTTCACAGTATCGATATTCGACGCAGCCTGACGGGGGTCGGTGATCACTTTATCAAGCTTCCCTTCACTCTAACCAGCAGCTTAGTTGTGTCTGATTACGAGAAAGCTGCAAAGATCCTAAAAGGCTATAATCTGCTTCCACTGTGCCAGCGCGATAGACTCACGCAGGGCACACGACCCATAACGCGGTCCACAGGACATCAATAACTTTGAAAGAGGATTTGAGTCCTGGTCCTCCGTCAGGATTTGGGGAATTCATCATCGAGGCATAAAATCGCTCTGTGGGCGAGCACCCTCCGTCTGTACGGAGAAAGGCGGCGGGAAACAACGCTTGAGAAGTGGCAAATCAATGTCAGAAACAAAACAGCTGGAACACGAGCGTGGCCTGTGACGAAGTGTCTTCGTGATGTTTAGAAGAACACCTTAGGGGACTTAAAACGTCGGACTCGTATAAAGGACCACAGACTCGAAGGAGACACTCCTCTCACTATAAAAGCCTCATTAGCATGGCTTCTTCGGCAAAACAAATACAAAACTCAGATTGACCAAAACGGGCACCGGTCCAGATTGCGTTTTGCTGAATAGCAATTATTCACTTCGCACGTGTAAGACACTTTAAGGTCATTTGTCTGTTTTCTTTGCAGCTCGATGCAAACGAGCCGGGCCGTAAACTGCAAAATGACAGCGAGGGGTATTGTGATCATACGCGACACTTGTGAGGGGACATTTGGATCATTATTTATTTTTGATGTCTTTTTAAAAATGCCAATCTCCGGGGAAACTCAGACTGGTCTCGCGCTCACTAGGTCCACAGGCCCACCAACCCCTCCCGCAACATCCCTAGTGTCCGTCTTACCTCATGAGTCACTTTAAGTGCTATTTATTTCTTACCCTGGACCCTCAGTGATTTCGAAAACAAGCCTCTGGCTTTGTCAGAGGACTCTACCTGTCCTGTGAATCACTTCGGCGTGTTTCGAGCGTCTGTTCCCCTCGAGACGCCCGAGAGAGGATTCCAGTCAGTACGTCACACGGCCGTGGTCTGTTTGATGCTGTGGAAGCTGATCCTGGTCGGAGACGTGGGGATGGACATGGCTCGTGCCACTCGAACTCGAAGCGCGTGGTTGTCCTGCCAGCGGTGCCACCGTTTCCTCACTGCAGAGCGGACCTTGAAGGTTGAGAGGGGTGCAACTGTTCTCATTGTGATATAGGAATGGTGACTGCCGCAGTTTCATACTCGCGATTCGATTTTTCCAAGGAGGGGTCGGACAACCTTCTTGAGTAAGGGGGAAGACAATTTTGAAATTGACATTTTTGCCCGGTGACTAGCGAGCTATCCCCTTGGCTTAGTAACAAAAAGGCTCAATAGAGGAAAATGTTAGGTATTTGACTGACTTTGGGAGTTATTGTGTGTTCCTTTATTCTGTCCCCCATTATATGCTCTACTTCCTGGTGTGTCTTGTCCTACTTTCTGTTTTATTTTGTAGTTACTCTTCCTGGGGTGTCTCTGTTTAGCTTTACTTCCTGGGTTTGTTCAGTTCGCCCATATTTTTTCCCAGTTTCTCCCATATAGTCCAATATCCCCTTAATATTAGGCTTTTCAGTGATTTTCTTCATAATTCCTCATTCCTCATCAAACACTCCACGACTGAGGTACAATTATTCAAGGGGCTGGGAGAGAGAGCTCCAAGAGAGTTCTTCATTTATCACAATCATCAACATGTGTAAATGGAAATTACAAGCTATTTTAAGACCATCCTACAAACGGCTGTAATATGTAAAACTTTTGAAGACTTTAACGCGTCTTTTCTTTTACAGGAAGCTACTTCATGACAGCTGTTTTAACTTTAAGTGATCAAAACACTGAGCGAAATGATTGAATAAAATAAAATCAAAATTGATCCAGTGACTCACCTCTCCGTTTAGAAAGCAATAAAACACGGATATGAAGAACCCCTGCAGAATAAGACACACAACAGTTATGCGTAATAAATGTGGCAGCATTCTGCACTTATTACCGATGGCACAGCATAAACCACATTTGGGGTCGTTCCGTTTCTTCCCCATTCTTGACCCCCAAAGCTATGTTACGCTGAAAGGCCAAATAAGTTTAAAAAAAAGTTTTTTTTAAAGGCCAGAGAACTCATGCCCACATGGGCCCCTTTATTCCTGACAGCTAGGAGCAACATGAACATGATGCAGAAGGGACGGGTTATGTGCGAGAGCGTCCTGGATGCCAGTTGGAAGCGTGCTCTCCCGGCAAGACTCGCAACCTGGGGACACTGTCACGCGAGAAGTGACAGGACTCGGCGCCGGACGGAGATCTGCGTGAATTTGGTCGAGCGTGTGCCGGTTTTGTGGGTCGGAGTCTGAGCGGTGTGGCTGCAGTTATTCTCACCTGAAAGGACTGCAGAAAGGAGTTGAAATAGATGAAAACGATTTGGGAGATGTCGTCCTCCCCCGGGTTCACAAAGAACAGCATGTAGGTGATGCCCAGCAGAGGCAGCAAGACCAGCGTTGCTTTCACAGCTTTCCTGTGAAGTGGAGAGAAGCAACACCGTTTATAAAAAATGACGAATAGAAGAGCGAGGATTTCTCATCGCTGCTAAAATACACCCGCCCACCCACCGGGACTTTGATTCGCTTGCCAGTTTGCCAGTGTTTCCAGTGTGGATACCACTTTCCGCCAAGGGGTTTATGCAGCAAATCTGTCCACCCGGGAACCTACCTTAGCTCTCCTCTGAAAAGCCTGATTCACTGGACACAACCCCATCATTTCAAAATAATAAAGAAAAAATAATAATATATATATATATATACACTAAACCCAGTTATATAAGGTGAGGAAAAAAAGCTTGCATTTTTATTTCATTTTTTTGCGGTCAGACGCACAAGGTAACGACAAAAAGTGGGGCCGCACACTGCTTCCCACTCTGAGGCACGAAGCAAATCTCTGCCATTAATCACCAACCAAGTCGGTGAAATGCAAAGGTTGTTCCTGGTGGGGCAATTTCATCATCTACACTTGACACATCTTTGGTAAAAAATGTCATAACTGAGCCCAGTGTCATTTTTATTTTTCCATTAATACTATGAAGTTGGAAGTGTCGGGGTAGACAGAATGAAACCGCTGCTTCATAAAAAATACCAACGAGTTAAGAAACAACCGGAGGTTTTTGGAGACTTGAAAAAAGACGTTCTACCTAAAGAAATAGGCTCCTGGGCAGTGAGTGTGATGGATTGGTTTCTTTTCATTTACAGATAGCTTCTGAGTGAGAACATATATTCAATCTCACTCATTTGCACGAAATGACCTTCAGATTGGAAACTACTGCCAACCATAAACGCGCAGATTATTGCATTTGTTCACCGCCCCCTAAATCCCAGCGTAAGGCAGAAGGAGGAGGAAGAGTCTCGTTTCTTAATATTGCATGGAGTCGCGTGCCGAATCCACTCACCTGTACTGTATCGTTTCAGATGTAGTCGAGGCTCTTAGTTTTGTCATGAGAATTCTCACTATGTTGAAGAGGAACACAAAATTGATCTGGGGGGAGGGGAGGGGGGGGGGGGGGAAGACAAAATAAACAATTAACTTTCGACCACGTGCCATTCTCACTCGAGCTGAAATGCACCCGCAGCAACTTTCTGCTGCCAGCCATCTTAAAACTGACAACCAACTCATTAAATGCTGAGTAGAAGGGACCACACGTCAAAGACCCCCCCCCCCCCCCCCCCCCCCCCCAAGCCACAACACGGTGTCCCCTCTCAACAAGCTGGTTGCACGACGAAAATAGCTTTCCGTTATGAAACCATTTTCATTTTCAGGGTAAACATTTTTTCAGTTTACGCCTCCAAGCAGACATTAGTATTACCTTGGATGTCAGTGTGGCCTTATACGAATGAGAACAGAATATAATGGCCCCCGGGTAAATCGGGTGCAATGGCTTTTTTTTTCGTCATTTTCGCTTACCAGAAGCACAAGAATAACTGGTCCCTGGTAAATATAATCCATATACTTTCCAGGTTCTTTCCCGAACCAACATCTGTTGACAGAGAAGAATAAAGGATCATTCGCGAACCCACGTTAGGACATTTCAGGAAAACATTCCAGGAGCTTGGCAATAGATATGGATACGTACTGTTCATTTTCATAATACAACTTCCCAATGGCCCAGGCCACTATTATAGGGAACGGTATACCTGTAAAGAACACAACAAGTAAGTCAGGGATAGAGGAAACTTTTCGGTGTCACAGTTCATCCGTGCACTGATATTATTTCGGATTCAGACACGTCCTCCTGTCTTTCACCCACCTGACTCTTCACCGCCCTGACTTTGCATAACGCTTTGTCTCTGCCAACTTGCGTCTGTTGGGTCAACAAAGGTCAACTGTTTTGAATTCTTAGTGGTGTAGACTTGTGCTGACCTAAAACTGGCCCCAATGGCAACAAATAAAATGAAATAGAACTCTTGATAAAGCTAATGAACAAATGTAGTTTACGTGTATATATATAGCCTGACCATGGCTTTGCAATTTTTGAAATGCACATCAAAGCATCAGGCCCTGGTTGTTGCGATCACACGATTTTAAAAGATGCTGGCCGCACACTTGGCTGCAGGGATTTACTCGTCTCTGACATCAAAACATCCTCATTTCAAATAAGCCATATATATATATATTTGTACACACACAGACACACACACGCACACACACAAACACACACACACACACTTGTATCGTATTGACTTTGGGTCTGCACTTACAGGCCTGCACTTATTTTACCAACTGCTTTGAAATGGTGCTTTGTCTGAGCCGTTTTTGCTGCTTTTTGCTGCCTTTTCCTCACAGTGGCTTTCTTTTATATATATATATATACACCACGGCACTAAGCAATGTTCAAGCACATTTTTTTAAACCCGCAGTTGCTTCCTTCACTTGCCACCGTGCCAGTGTGCTGACAAGCTAATTGAGCAAAACATCTTCCCCGCTGAAGTGCACAAATCAGCCAAGGTGAACAGTGTGGTCAGACCACTGTTAAAAAAGTTTTGCTTTTAAAGAGAGGCAACGTTGAGTAAAATGAGTTTAAATCTGCTTACATCGGGACTCTGGTAAGATGGTGGTATGATGCACAGCTCCTATAGTCATCGTGAGAAAAAGTAGAAATGACTCTACTTATAAAAATAAGATCAATATGTGTGATATGTCTCTTTGGTTCGCCTCTATCCAGCCCATAAGAGTTCCCCAATCACGTCATCCAACTATCATTGCCAATTATATGATATCTGTTAGTTATCTATCTATATTCCATCTGTGTGTTCATACAGCCACTTTATTAAATGATTTTGTTTGTGAACGGAATCAATAAAGCATATTTTCAAATGCATGAACGGGATATATTCTTAGACTGGTTTCAGTGCGATCCAACCTTGCAATATGTGTCTCCTTAATAAATTCATGTGGATTAATTAAACCACAAGACGCAACATTTCCCTTGTGCTGGAGCTTTTAATGAACATCTTATCTTATTCATAAATATAATGATATAAATATATAGATATACATGTGTGTGTATGCATGTGTGAAATGTGCTTTTCATGCCCGCATAGCAAACAGTTTCGTGGTCCATTGCTTTTTCGAGGCTATATCCCATATCATTATTGTCATTATTATTATTTCATTAGTAACACCGGAGCACAGCAGTGCGGGAGACAGGCATCGGACCAGAGGGCTGCCGGTTCAAGGCCCAGTCGAGGCGGTCTCCATCGGGAAGGACGCACGAACCCCCGCCACAAAGAGGCGCCACCTCTAAGGCCCTTGAGCAAGGCACTAGACCCATCGGCTCCCCGGACGCTCTCAGCTGTCCACTGCTCTGTGGCCACGGATGGGTTAAATGCTGAGGTCAAATATCCCCCTGACTTGGGTGCATGCTTGCGTGGGACGATGCACAATTCTAATTGTAACTAATGAACCGGCATGTAAGTAATGAGAAATGATGCCAAGCGCCAGAACCGGATCTAAATACACTTGGTGAAGTGGTTTCATCGTTTTCTTTTTTCAAGGTTAAATTTGAACCCTGTAAATTGCAACAAACAACGCAGAGATGAGTGTCAGATTAGCGTGAACATACTCACACCACCCGATGAAGAGGAAGACCCACTTTCTGAGCTTGTCAGTTGAGTAGGTCATCACAATGGCCGTGTGAAGGTAACATCCTTCGACGAACATCCAGAAAAAGTTTGTCACCACAAAGTAGTTGTAGATTGTGGTAATTAACCGACACCATGGCTGAAAAAGAGAAAACGGGGGCAGTTTGCGAAGTCGTTCAACGGGGGAACACAGCTACTCGTCATGCTGATCAGGTGGCTCCTTGTTCACGAAGAACACCCCTCGCTTATCAGGAGTTCATAACTGCAGAGATCATTTTAAAAAATACATATATCCGTGACGTTACCTCATTGCTCTCGTGAATATTGTGGTCGATCAGCTGAAGCAAAAACCACATGACATTCCTCAGTATGAAGGTGGTGATCAAATTCCAATGGATGATGTTTCGAAGACATCGTATGCTCCTAAAAGCGCGAGCCAAACGGGAGAGAGGTTCATTGTCATGCTTTGGGGGATATTCAAATGTACAGTACAATCTTGAACTATTAATAGGCAGTTCCAAGTCTGCGCCGTATCCCCGAGGCACATCTGCCATTTGCATTTTGCAGGAAAAAAGGAGGGTTCATCATTCCTCTTGTAAAGTGTGAATAAAGTGCGATACTTGTCAGTGCTGATGTGTAACCACGAGAAAGTAACCTTTCAACTATCACCAATGAGAGTTTTGACCAATTCAAAAGACACTTGGCGATGCGGTGCGGTGTGTGCGCTGAACCTACATAAGAAGTGCTGGGAAATACACATAATGCCTCTCTCAGCTGAGCCGAGCTGCACACGTCTCTTACAGCGGACCTAAGTGAGTTAATGATAAGCAGACAAAGGCACATTACGTGGATTTCGCCGATTGTCTTTCTTTGATGCCTCATGCGTAGAGGACACATTTAGATGTGGCACTATTTCTGCACTTGCCTCAGGCACAAGAAGAGGATGAAGGCCACGACCAGGGCTCCCACGGAGATACAGTGGCCGAGGTAGTTGATGATCAAGGCTATTTTATAGTGCGCCGGATACTGTCCCTGAAAAGACAACGCCGGCGTTACTTGGGTGCACATCCAAACAAAGACGCCAGGGTGAGGGCTCCGCGGACACGTGTGAAGAACCAGAGTGCGGCTGCTGTTGTGTCGAAAGACTGGGTCATGGACACGCTTCAGATGAGGACGCCGAAAAGGATCCGACGAAATGGAGCAAGACCCAGAAATACACGTAATCAGGAGACGTGATGTGAACTAATCAGGCCAAAAGTCCTCACGTAGGATGCATCGTTCTCACACTGTGGCCTCAGGCTTGGTTAATAGGAGCAAAGGCTTACCTCATATATACACGGTATGTAAAGTCACGGGGAACCAGAGGCTCGTTTTAATCAAAAAGCAGTTTCATCTGATTGGTTCTCCACGCGTGTCATCGGTGCAACGGTGGTGAGGTTGTGATGAACGTTAATCTGGGCCGATGAACAGATTGCGCGAGAGCAAAGCACGTGGCGGGGTATGCACCAACCTTCTCCTCCAGAATAGGTTCACAATTGGAGTAATTGCTCCTCAACGCCCAGGTCCCATTTTCCATGCACTCCCTGTAAGCACTCCCTGCGAAAAAAAAAAGAAAAAAAACAACAACTTGTTTCTGTCAACAAATTGTGATACGTTGAGGTTTGACAGTTCAAATCCTGCATCTGTAAACCCAGTATTTGTGGCATGGCTACGGAAGCGTAGGTACGCTGAAACATCCTTGCAGTTTCTCCTGAGCTCTGTCCAACTTGAGCACCGGTATCTGTCTGAGTCACACACGGAATACAAACTCGGCAATACAATGTTTTTATTTGGCGGGGAAGTGCGAATCCCCTTTACGCTGACAGTTGATTTGCATATCTTTCAAAACCTGCTTTCCCTAATCAAGTTTGAAGCAAACATTTCATTTTGCACTTCCTCACAGGGCCGTCAGTCACTACTCATCTCTTTAACAGGGGAATAATGACATAAAGTGTTGGGGCAATAAATCTGCGAAGGTTACTTTCATCTATTCTATTATGATCGGCCATAATAACCACTCACGCTATTACTAAGATACACATCATATATTTCGTTTTTCAAATGGAAACGTCCTATTAGGCATTTATGGGACATTAATAAACATGTTTATCTCAAGACTCATCCATTTTACATCCATTCACATACAAAGCATTCAGCTGGGAAAAAAAAGGGAAAAAAAATGCGCAAAATAATATAGAGCAAATAAAAGCACATTGGAGATAAGCCGATTAGACAAATCTTACACATAGAGTTGTTTTTATCAGCTAATCCTGATTCATCAAAATTGTTGTAAACCGCAGTGGGTTAAACATCTACGAGGCAGTGACCCCTTGACGACATTTTGCATTGTGTGCTTTTGTTTTTGTTCAAAGAGCTCAAAAATGTGCTACAGCTAGAGATGTAGAGAAGTACAGAAAACAAAACAAAACAAAAAACCCTGAACAAGCTGAAATTGTGCTTTTCACTTGACTTAGAGAATTGAGTACTGTATTATGACTGGTCGAGGCTTTCGGTTGAGCTCTAAATCGAAAATCCCAATTCCCAGCCATTTGAGTCGGAGCGGAGTGGTAAATCGCAGCGAGTGTAACCACTGGAGCTCTTAAACGAGTGGAAAGTGGGTCCCCGGGGATGCAGTAAAACTGTCAATTGCAATACTTTATGAAACACACTTTATGTCATAGTTTGACAAAATGTGTTCTTACGTGCTCTAGGCAACCTTGCCCAGGACAGTGCGGTATGGACAAAACAAACGAGGGAAAACATTGCAATTCTTTAAATTCCTCCAGTCAGGTGAGTCTGCGACAGCTGAGTGAGTGCTGAACGAGCCAGTGTTCTATTCCGGTCCGAGTCCGGGAACATTTCCAATCGTCGAGAAGAAATTGCTGTTTGCAAGTCGCAACAACCCTTAGTTAACGCGGCAATGAGTATCATGACAGCTAAAATAAAACTGCACATTCATTGCACCTTTAATACTTGAGTTGAAGATGGAGCACAAGGTTTTTTGTTTTTTTTCCTTGTGTCAGGGTTGTGTCTGGCTTTTCCAGATAACAGCTATTCATCTCCCGTGGCAAATTTCCCACGCGTGCGAAACAAGCGGCGACGATGGAGGGAGGGGAGCAGGTTGTGAGGTTTAGCCCTGTAAGCTATTCCACCGAGGCAGGACTAATTCCAGGCACTGGTGCAGAGAGAGCATATTTCCCTCTAACCACATCTGTGCATTACGCGTGATAAAGCCATTCTCTTGGCGTTCTTTTTGCTTATCTCCACGGTGGATTGTTTGTTCGCGCTGTTGAAATAAATGAAAAAAAAATCCCTCAATGGCGGGTTGGAAATGCGTGTGGAGCGCTGTGTAAGTAACACAACGCTGACCACACTGGTGTCATGCACGGGTCGATGCGCCTCATGGAGATGGAAAAAATCTTAATCGGCACCTTGTCCTCCTCCACCAGCCCGCCCCCTTCTTCTCTTGGAATCCCAAATTAGGGAAGTGCACACCATCAACAAAAGGCTGCGGGATTGGAAGCGTTCCCGGTGACATCAATAAGGAAAAGGTTGGCGCCCGATTTCACGCGCAAGCTGTGCTTCAACTAGGTATGGATAATCAAATAGATTTGAGTTATTAAATGTGGGGGAAAAATGAGCGATAAAGGATCTTAATTATCCTGGAAGAAAAACCACTCTGTGTCTGTGCGGACACCGTTGCCGCGCATGGCCTGCCTCATCCAGCGGAGTGTTGCAGCGTGACCAACCGCGTCATCTACCACAATGTCACGGCAACTTAACAGTACATCATTTTTCACTTAACGGTTGTGTAAGCCTGCCTTTTCTTTCTGGCGTTTGATGGCTCTGCGCCTTAGCTCGTCGTCCGTCTCTTTGGTGCAGTGCTTGGAGATTGGTTTTGTGCTTGGATGAACGCAAAAGGAAACCTGGAAAAACCCACGTACGGCAAATTTGCCCGTAGCTGTGGAATAGGAAATCCGGAGCCTTCAATTTGGACGATTTCTATAAAGTCTCAGTGCTCAGTGCTGGAGACAGCTCATGCCAGTTGTACACCTGAGCCCGTCGTGGCAGTTTTTCTTTTTCGAGCGGCGTCACATTCAATTTGAGCTTCGGACAGAGTAAAGTAGGCCACACCGTACCAGCATGGGAATCTCATTGCTCACTTCTCTGTGACATTTCATTTAGGCGGCGGCAACTGAAGTGGCAACGTGACATCCGAGGACATCACAGGGCAAGTGGGGAAGTGAGGGCAGGAGTCAGGGGAGCCCAGATAAAATACCGCCACGCAAAGATTAGGAAACACAGTTCACCAAAGACTTGATATGATTGCTATTTAGCTCACCTGTGACTTCATTTAAGGATATTTGGGAGATTTTTCAACTATCAGCGACCCTAATTGTAAAATCCACCTTATGAACCTTCTTAAACTTTAGAGGGTATTACTATACATACACATATTATGACATATAAATATACATATCTTACCGTTGTAGTGGTAATAGTACGTCTATATATAGGAGGGCTTCGTTTACCTCATTCTCAAACATCAGTTGAAACTTCCTGACCCGCTGACAAGACAGTTGCATCCACGCCGCCAATGTTCACGCGTCAAAGCTTGTTTAAAAAGCTCCTTACGTGCTGCGGCACACACTTTGCGGATGCATGTGTGACATTTCTCAAAACAAAGTCTGCGAGGCATTTTGTAGGGCAATGATTAAAATGACAATTCAATCCAACCACACTGAAGGGAGCATCTGAAGGAAAAATGCGGAGCGTGTCCTTTATGTCAGCACATCCCTGTGCGCCCGCATCTCAGCCAAAACACCTGTTGACAGCGTCAAGAGTAGTTTCCAAAAAAAATAAAAATAAACGAAAGGCAGCCAACAACTCAACAAGGTGATGAATAAAGTGCTCGCGTTGGAATCGAGCGATGGGCTGACGCAAAACTCGTATACACAGACGAGCTGCTATTTCTGAACACAGCCGTTCGCTAACCAGCACTTCCAGTGGATCGCCGCGCAAATGAAGCAAAGGGGAAAATGTTTCGCGACATCATTTTATGGAAGACGGGAAGCCAGAGAGCGCACCTGGACACCTTATTGTCTTGCCTCTCGTGAGTGCACTCAGCAGACAGCAGGCTGCACACGGTTGTTGAACGCGCTCCGAACTGCAAGGAACATAGTACCAGCACGGCACGATGTGTTGAAGAGAGTCTGTGAATAGGTTCGTCGGTCCATCATACGAATTTTCCATGAGCACGGTAAGGCGATAAGAATCTAAATGGGTGTGTTTCGTCTGCAGCCCGTTTTGCCTCTTCTGGAAAATCTGGATGTTGATGCTGAGGGCACTGATTTAACAAAGACACTAAAATCTTCCCAGGGCCTCAGTGAATAGCGCAGCAACCTCTAGGATGGGCATCTCGACTCTGAGGTTTCAGCTGCACTATGTGGCTGAAGGAAAAAAAAAAGAAAAAAGGACAGAATGAATCTCTCAACCCATTCTATTTCTGAGCTGAAAGTCCATCTCTTGGCAACAACAGCACAATCGCAACTAAAAGCATTTGTTGCTGCATAAACCACAGAACCTCAGGGGCCATCCAAAACAAAAGAAAATAATAAAAAGCATAAATCTTTATGTAGTCTTCTTAAAATAGAGAGCCATGGGCCGGATTTCTCCTCCTTTGAAATGTGGACTTGTGGAAAACTGGCATCATATCTCAAACAACAGTGGAAAAATGGGTGTTTGCACCCCAGGAATTGTTTTGAATTGGGTTGTTTGAGGATTTTGTTCGTTTTTGGACTATCAAATGTTAGTTTTTAAGTTTAACATTGTCCAAAATGTTTTGTGAAAATGTTTTTTTTTTTTTTGCTTTAATCCTCATGATGGTTCCAAATTATCAAGCTGACAACCTAATTTTCGTGTCTGTGGCTTTTTTTGTGTCAGTGACCATTCCTGGCCTTTTTGTCTCATATGCAAAGTTGTCCTTTCAGCCTTAAAAAGGGCAAGCACTGTAATATACTGTAATATACTGTCCACTTAATATAAGGCTGAAAAAAAAGTGTCCAAATATATGCTTAATCATTTTAGAGCACACTTGAAGAATTGGATCACATATGGAAGCAGGACAAAGGCTCTGCTTCTGTGAAAAACCGTGAGAAGTTGCTGCCTCCGGTTTCCAAATGTCATGTATTTATAACCCATAGTTGAGATCAGAAAATTTGAGCCTCTTGTGAGTCTAATCTGTCAAAACTAACTTGCCAAAAATCACCACATTAAAATGCAGCTGTTTCAAAGTCCCTGATTGACCCGGGTTTGAACAAACACAACATGGCAGCTAAACCACTGCCCTGTCCTTGTCACATTCGCTCAGATATAATTTTGTCAGAGGTGCTGATCCTTTACAGAGCAAAGTAAGCTCCCTGTCTGGATTACTTCAAATACGTATCTGGGAGGTTTATTCTGAGAAAACACAGAAAACCCCAGAATATTTCAGATCACAATTCAGAAATGCATTACATTAAGGCAACATTTCTCTAGGTTCCCTTACCTTTTCAGTTCTACCGTGTGAAGTCAAGACGAGCAAAACTATTTCAAGGGAATTTTCCTACTGAGGAAAAGTGATTATGCCGCTGGGTCTGCTTTTGTACAACTATAGATTTATAATAGATTTATAATATACACTTTGCGTCAAATATCGGGACATGTCTGTCAATTTAAGAATAAACTGACTAAGGGGAATGATAAAAGCTGCCCGTAGAATCGATGAAGGGGTGGCAGTCAGTCATACAGACACACATAAACACAAACGCACACACAGATACTGGTTTTTGTGTTCTTTGGGGCGTACATTTCTGAACACGAGGTGGGGGGACCACCTCTTCCAGAGGTCCTACACACACACACACATGCACATCTACCGTTTTAAGTGTCTTGAAAGGCAATGTGAGGAACCAAAACATTCTTTGTTCTCTGATACAGGAGGAAAAGGTTACCCTGCAGTCCTTGCAAAAAGAGCTTGATGACTGCTGTGATTGCTGTATCAAAGCAGCATCCACAAGACATAAATGTAATTAGTTTTAGTTTTCTATTACATAGAACATTGGCTTACAAATGAACAGCATGCACGTGTTTCCTCTGTTTTGTTTTGTGCATAGCTGCAGCCTCCCAGAGCTACTGCTACGGCGATAGGCTCGGCGTCTTCTTTAGTCTCCTTTACTTAAAACTGACCCTGGGGGAATTGACTAAGTGTCTCTCAGACAACCTCTCCTCCAGGAGGATACAAAGTGTGATGCGTATCATTGCCACTTTTCACCGCCTGTCAAGGGGTTACAATTTATTCTTCATATATATACCTCCATGAAGGGTTGTTTGGGCCACTTTGTCATTTTAAATCAGAATCTTGCTCATGGCATAAATAAACGAATCAGGAACTGGAAATGATATATAAATGAATTGCCACTGTTGAGTCACGCGCCTTACTGTGGAGAGAGATGTCTCATATCGTCTGAAGGAGTCAGAACAAACCATTTATAACACGGTGTGAATTGGCGACCCAATCGGGGAGCTGCTGCTCTGCTGGGTTACATAAGCTATTTCCTGAGGCAAAACAACCTTGTTGAAATGATGCCAATGCACTCAAGAATAGCTAGTGCAGTTTTAGAGCATATTCGAAAGATATCACCGAAAACATATCCGCAACTATGAATGGCATTTTTATTCCACATGAGATGGGTCCCTGAAATCATAGATTAACTAATGCGCCGCAGCATGACATATGTACGTGACATATGTTTTGATGTATTACTTAGCCCAAGGCAGGGCTGTATGGGCATTAACGATGACCATGAGTGAAATTCTCCTCTGATTATAAACATTAATGAACCTGAAATGAATGTTTATTTTATTATTCTTACACATACGGTGTGAAACACAGTTACAAAGTAAAAATGTTACAACCGCGCGGTTCATCCGGCTTCGTTATACCACTGTGTGCATTAGGGTCACGGAGCCGAGCGAATTAAGGATCATTTTTATGCCGACCGCACCGTGAATTGAAATGAAAGAGAGTTGGGTAACACTGGGCCTACCTCCTCTTGATAGGCAAGGAACGATACAACTCTTAAAAAAGCTTCGTGCCTTGAGCAATGACCACTGATGCGGACAGGACCAAGGAGCCCGCGGAGGAGTTACTGGGTAATCTTAAACTCACAGCTGTGTCTCCTAATATCTCCTGTTTGTCTTCACGCTCTCATGACACATTAGTCATTCTACTGATAAATGGATGGTTTCTTTGTCTGTCTGTCTGTCTCTTTCAATCAACCTTGGAAATGGCTCATCCCAGCAGTAGTCTGCAACGTATGCACGGTAACCTGAAGCCAAAGCATCCCCGGAGCCCTTTGCTGAAGATGCAGCCACAGCAAGACAACAACTGTTTCATTTCACATTTGATCTATTTCAAGCATAATAGGTTTAGATTATTATAATGTGAAATGCTAATTAGATAGAGGGTACATAGAATAATGCCGCTATAATGACCTGCTTTACACGAAAATGTTCCGTTTTGTTAAATCTGTTTAATAAAAACGAAAATGAAAAGAACATGATATAAAAAATGATGTTGACTTTTTAAAAGTATATATATTTTGAAGATTATTTTAGTGGCCGCAACTTTTTCTTAAGTTATGTAAGTGTGTTTTGAACTACAGCGCTGGATTCTGTCTAGTAATTGCCTGTTCAGATACCGGACATACAGGGGATGGCATGATAAGTGAAAGAACGAGCATGTTCTGAGTTGCCGCGGCACTGATAACAATAACTGTAGGTCATAGATTCAGACATTTGCCAGCATGTTTGCTGTCACCTCACAGCTGTTCTCAACGCAGTGGGTGAGAGAAAATGAGCCAAAGCCAATGTGCTACAAGTCGCCCCGAGGGGAAGCCAACAAGCCAAACATGGAGCATGGTGCATTTAGATATTGTGAACACATTAGCATATTGCACACGTAGTAGCAGCACGCATATGCTTTCCACATCGGATGTGCACCTTTATCGGAATAATTTAAAGCAGGTCACTGGAATAAAACATGTCATTACAATTAATTCCTGTTGTGTTGTCTCGTGACCTTTAATATGTCGTAATAGCCCAGCAGCACTGAGCACCCAGCCTCATTTTCACTGTGGAAAATGTGTTATTCCCTTTGTGTCGGAGGAAAATGTTTGGACTGGAGATTTACAGTATGGCCTCCTGAAAATAGTCAGCCGTACACACGAAGCGCGCAACTCACAGAGCAAGGCTTCAGCTATCAGCATCAACCTTAAATGTAATAGTATGCTTATTGGAACTCCTATGTGCATTCCCGAATATGACATAATCACTTACTTTAAAGCACAACAACAAAATATCCCAACACCAAATGCTCATACCTTCCCATGAACCGGCATGTTACTCAACAAAATATATCCTTAGAAATCCTCCCCAAAAGAATACGCTAGCATTCTAATTTGAATTTGACCACCTTTTTGGCTGATAACACCAATTGCACTTACATTTGAACCAGTGAAAAGCGTGAAATATGGAACCATAACATTTTTGTCATGAAAAATGTTATGAGAGAAATATGAAGCTATGGCCTCCGAGATGGACTTGGGGACAACACCCACCCACGTCAATATTACTACACAACTATTTATGCTAGCCATTTTTAGCTTTGGCAATTCCGGCGAAATAGAAGTAGAAACTGTTTATGTTTGAGATAAGGACGCTATGAGCTCCTTCTTAAGTATTGTAACCGACTGAATGTGTGAATGATGTGGTGGCTTGAAAAAATGGGGCTTATGGGTCGCTGTGGTGTAGCTTGTTTGGATGCTTGGACAGCAGTGAGTGCAGCCAGGGGAGGCTGGTGCTGATTGGACCGCCTGGGGGACTTGGTGTGCAGCGGCTGGTGAAATGTTCGTTACACATGCTGCCCTGAATTTGTTGACAGACTAACCTTAAGCCCAGTCTCGCCGTGGAAGATTCAGTGCAGGAGAGGAGGACTTTTGTATAATCACTTGCATTGCAAAGTTTAGGAAAAAGTCTCTTTTGTGTTTTGTACATTATAACAGCTGGTTTATAAGCATTAACTTATCCTTTTTAAATGGGGAATTCTGAATTTCAATTGCTCCCCCACAGGAGACCTTTGTGGGGGCATGAAATGTCACTGACAAAAGTACACAGAGTTGTATGAACCTTATTTAGATTAATGTAACGTCATTGGTAAACATCATTGGGTTATACTAATGGTACACTGAGTATGCTTTTGACAAATGAAAATATTAATTTGGCACGGCCTGGCTGAGTATCCATGACGTTTGAAATTGGTTACACAACTATACCTCTTGACGTCCTACATCATATCAATTTCACATGACTTACAATGTAAAGATATGCATTTGCAGATGTATCATCTGCCTTTGCCTTCTGGAATAAAGAATCGAACTGGCTCCAAGCAGTGTGCTTTGTATACGAAAACAATATTTTATGCAGTCCTTTTGTCCTATTTCACACATGATGACAAAATATATATATATATATGTATCGGTTTGTTGTCGGGGCTCCAAAAAGATGAGCTACAATCTCTGATTTGAAGGAAAGGGTCCAAGCCGCCGGTAGCAGATCCACGTCGCAACGATGATATTTGTCTGACTTTATTAATCCTGATAAGAGAGTCAATATAGCCCTGTTTTGGAAACAGGATCCTGACTTTGAGCAGTGTCGAGCAGACAGGTGCATTACGTGCTGGGAGGATGTGTCCTGTGCAATAATAAGGCAGGGTTGTCTGAATAATTGCACTCTGGCACCAAAACACGGTGGGAGCCCGAGCAGGGAAACAACAGCTACAGCTCACCAAGGACTAGTTTGGATTTGCAAAGCTGCCACTCCAGCGTTCATATTGTTCCTCTGCAGTATACGGCTGTGAGACACCTCGTCTTGCCTGCGGCTTGAGAGAAAGCATGGCACATTTTAGTGACAAAGCAGAGACAATGAATGACTTTAAACCATATCCAAGCACCAACTGTGGCTATGAGCATTTCATGTAAACCAGAGAACTGAATAAATACACAAAAAATGAACATGGGAAGGTTTAAAAATGCATAAACCTCTTAAGCCACTCAGCGCGGACATTAATATTTATATACAGTATGCTTTGAAGGAATGGAGAGGAATTTATAGCCCCTTACCTGAGTAGCCCTGTTAAACCTGTAAAAGCTCTGGTCTTCGTGCCCAAATTGCAACATTTTGCTGACAATAAACTTCAAGTGCTTGTTTATTTTTTTCAAATAATACCAAAAAAACCTAGGAGGTTACACAAGATGCTGGATTTATATCTTCCGGTGTTATGACAGCGAGGGCAAAGCACAGGGGCTCGTCCTGTGTTTATACTTCTATCATTGGCCACTCATCCTAGTGCAAACGTTTCTAATATGCAAGCCTGTGCAATAAATGTGTAGCTCTGAGACCTACCAAAGAGGCAAATAGAGGTGAATCTATTGTTAGTCCCATAGGTCAGAGATAAATGGGCCAAAGCAAGACGTACTAAAAGTAGTATTCCATTAGGTTTAGCTTCACAAAACAGTGTGTGCTGTAGCTTCACCTAATTCATTTTGTCAGTCTGCTTTATTTTATTCCTCCTGTATAACGCCACTGTTTCAATTCACGCCTGCACATGTGATGTTGGTGTCTACTTCTATTCTGAGTCTGACTTCTTATAATTCAAAAAATTCTAATTATCTGTGGGTGCAGAGCCGGTCCTACTAGAGTGATAATCGAGATAATCTTCTCAGCCTCCATTCTCACTTAGTTGTAAAAATGTGTAGCGTTATGTATTAAAGCACCAGTTGTGCAGTTAGGATTTCTAAATGGCTTTTCCTGCTGTGTTTGACCAGAAAATAATATATTATTACACAAGACTAATATACTGAACAATGTACTACACCCCATACATTCAACGTAACACAGACAGTCGTGTCTATTAAATGAAACTGATATAAGAGAAAAAATACACACATACTTTAGCCACCATCAAATATTAAGTCAATTCAACGTAGCTGCCTGGTGCAAATCCAACCGCAGGGGGAAAGCAAAAATAATGAGCCGTAGGCATGAAAAGGCAACGTCAGAAAACTTGAAAAAGAAAGATGAAAAGAGCAGTTTTGCTTATTTACATTTTTGCCAAGAGATAGTGACAGGAGACAGTTTTCTTAGCCTGACATAAAATCCGGGAACGGGCTGAAACAGCCACCCATCGTGAGAGGCTTCCTGTAGGGCTTTCATAAACAGTAATATGTTTTTTTAACAAATAATAAAACTACAGATGCTCAGTGACTCACAAAAGAGGATAGGGGATGGTTGCAAATGGGAATACTTGTTGGCTTACATATGTAAGCATCATATAAGCTATGGCTATTGTTTAAAGCTAAACCAATCCAGTCAACACTGATTTAAAACAAATCCAAGGCCATTATCTTCTCCGAAAGTGGGGCCTTTAGACCAGTGTTTCTCAACTGGTGGGTCGCGACCCAAAAGAGGAGTGTACAGCCACCAGCTTTACGACAGACACCACCATTATATGTCACAAATCAATAAAACATAAATATGTGTCGTAATAACCTGCATGCACAATGCTGCATACGCCTGTAATTATGTGTTTAACCAAGAGTGAAACCTTTAAAAGAAAGATCATCAACAAATAAAAAGTACATTTAACAATTTTTTTAAAAACAAAGTGCACGGGAAATGTCAGCTTTGTGTGGCAGTGCAACATGGATATGAATAAGTTAACAGAATCTTGCTTTTAAGAGTTGGTTTTGCAAAACGGTTCGCTGCAGCTTTCGGCAAGGCATCGGTAAATCAAGAAGGCATGAAATAGCCTGTGTCAGTTAACAGTGAATCATAGCAATAAAATCCCAGGGCTGAAATATTCATATTTGGTTCAGGGGAGAAATTACATTTTCCCCTTCCGACACTAACTCCGGCACATCAGGCTTCAGAGCTGTTGGCACTGGGCTAATAGTCGCCATATCAATAGTGTGATAGTGTCCATGTTCAGAATGTAGATTACCATGTTAAAACTGACATGGTGAGTCTTTACAGCCTATAGATAGATAGATAGAGAGATAGATAGATAGATAGATAGATAGATAGATAGATAGATAGATAGATGTGATAGATAGTGCCATTAGTGGGTTTAAGTTAATGATGTCATACAGTGTTCATATCTGCCAGACCAATTCTCCCTCTGAATTTCTACAGATTCTACGTTAAGGTGCAGCATCTTCCCTGATAATGAATCTGCATGGAACAAATCAAGTTGTTCTACCAAAGGCACGGACCTTTTCCAGCAGACCCACGGCGGATGTTTCTTCTCCCCCCCCCGTAATAGCAAATTAAGCGCATTCGACTGGGAATATACAGTATGTCTGCTAAAAAGAAAATGGTCAGCTGCTGCTTCAAAAAAATCCACAACTTAATCCTCAAGTTCAGTGAAGCAAGACTAGCTCTTAATCGGCCAGCACATGTCAAGTTATCTTTTGTAGCTTCAGATTGAAATGCGCATAACTGGCGATGTTACGTACTTGAAGTCCCTCTGATTAAGTTAATTATCTTCATTATGCATAACACGTGGCTTGGTGAACTGGCACTTTAGCGCATTAGTCATATGAGTGACAATTGTACACCACGGGGCCCTGCTTCTGCCGAAGACTGAGTTACTCTTCGGTAACGACGGGCAAAGCTTTTCAAAAATAAATCACATCTTCAAAAGATAACGTCACCAGAGGTGTTTCACCTTCTGGCAAAATCCCAGCCCAGCCGATTTGCTTCAAAATATCCATGGACAACAGGGAAATGTCGGCGTTGTCAGTCGGAGCTTCCTTGACCACGTCAATGAAGAGTCCCTTTTTCACCCATCAAGTGCAAGTTGCAGTGCTTGCGGTAATTTGCAGAACAGAGGCACTTGTCATCCAAAACCCTCAGCACTGGTACACGGTTGGTCAGGTGTGAGGAGCTCTCTCTTGTTTAGTTAAATGTCAGTATAATTGTGCAATTTCACTGCCAATGAGGCCCACGGGTTTAGATTTACGCACAGCTTTCAGGATTATTGCACGCCGACAAATCCATTCTTCATTAACGCCGTGGTTTCCACATCGGTTTTCCACTTAAGGCTCTTTGAAAATGACATCTTTACTTGCCAGACATATATATATAACGAAATAAGCCTTTCCCTCTCTCTGCCTGCTGGGAGCACTTTCCACAATCAGGACACTGTATATAAGCCTTAAACGGGTTAAATGTATAGAAGCTTCCTTCTAATCCACACTGTGTTCTGCATTACTTTTGGGGATGGGGGGGGTAGTGTGTAATGACGATGATGACTCATTATGAAGTTATGAGCTTGATTTCTAGGTTTTGCTGGGTGGGTGCGCTTTAAGGGGCAGTCCCTAAACTTGCACAAAAATCATCTGATCTTTTTTTCTGACCACACAAACCAATTTAGTCGAAAAGGAATACAAAAGAAGAGCACATATCGGCAGTGCTTCTCCAAACAAACGCATGAGGGAGGAACTTCTTGCAATAGCCATCCAAAATGTCTTACTGCTGGTGTTGTACTTCACCCCATTGATGTACTCAGGGCAGGGTCTCTCTACAATACTCCCGGTGCTGCTCCGTGGCCAGCAGGTCCCAATCTCATCCGTGGTAGCATTACAATATAAACCTTAGAAAAGAAAAAAAAGAAAAAATCAAACAAAAACAAAACAGATGAACACTCACGCATTTCCTGACTCAATAAACACAAGAAAGAAAGACGTGGGAAGCGATTCCATTCTCACCATCAGCGCTGAGAAATGAGAAGGATGCGTTTTCCAAAAAAGTCTCGTGGAAGGCGTCGAGCAAACTACAGTTTAGATCCAGGAGCTCTTCGAATATCATCTGGTCGAGGGTGGCGTCCATGGCGCGCGCTTGGAAAAAAGACGCGGGATGAAAGCCGGGTCTGAGAGGTGACGGGCGCGGGGAGCGCGGTGGTGATGAAGGCGCTCGTGAAGCGGGGCAACAGTAATGTGAAGAGGAGAGTCCATCTCTCCCGCTGAGGAGCGCGCGGCCGGCCAATCGGAGCCGCGCATGCCCTCTCAGCCAGCCACGCGCTGCTGCTGCCGCGCCGTGAACGACGGCCGGCCGGATCGGGGGCTTCATCAATGTGACGCTTCACACCTGGCCCCCCCTGTCATGTTCGCTGATGCTTGGACAGCGAGAGATGGGATGTATTGATGTGTCCTCAATGTGAAGTGATCACACACACACATATATCTATCTATATATATATATATATATCCCATCTCCCAGAAAACCACAGGCTGTATATATATATATCCATATATATATATATATATATAGACACTGTATATATACACACAGTATATATAAGAGGAAAGTCACGGATGGGGTCCTGTGCTGCTGTAGGACACTGACAGCGTGGACAGGATCACCTTGACTGAATTGAATTGCTGTGCTTCATGTTTCGTTTGACCCCTACACAAAGTTGATACAGAAATAGAAATGGGAGAAAGGGATCTTCTCCAGCACAAAGCTCCTTCTAAAATTCCTCCTTTTGCGAGGTGTGCAATGTGCAGGAGTGAAAGTTGTTTCATGTGTACCTTTGTTTTAGCGGTGTCCACACTCGTCGCGGTGTTGGCCCGACTGTTTGTGCAATTCACGACGTGACCTCCCCCCCCCCCGCCATCCATCCGCACCTAGCGCCCCATCTCATCACCTCATCACCCTGTGCTTTCACATCACGTACCCACATCTCTGTAACGCAAAGTACTGCCTCGGAATTTTGACCCGACTGTGTGATGAATAAAGGGCTATAATTGCCCTTACTATTAATAGTACACAGAAAAAGTTAATGAATTCTCCCACAGCATCCTCTCCGGACCACAATGCTTCAGTGTTTCTGGCATGAGCAAGGCTTGCTGTGATTGACGGGGAGCGCATATTCCCATGTGAACAGAAGGGACCTATTTCCTGGTTTGTTGGGCACACTATGCAGGCACAGCACCACAAACGCAACAGGTGGGGAGACCGCAGTCGGTTTCAATTTTTTTTTCCTGATGGTGGATTGTTGCAATAAATCCACCGTTCCGTTGCGCGACGCTTGGCCTCATTCTGTTGAGGCTATTTCATCAAATCCATCTCAGTAAAGCTTGTTCAAGGACCTAGACATTGCTCTGACATTTGTGACAGATGCTCTCAGACACCAGCAGACTCAACGTGCATGTTTTGTGTATCGGGCTCCGTGAATGCTGGGGATCTTTTTTGATCTTACATTGGAGATACTGGAACTGGCTCTGGGCCCGTCAACTCAGATTGTAATCGTCGATGCCCCCCAGCAGGGGGTATGCATATGTATGCACGCCACTTTGTTCAGCGCATCCATACACGTTGCACTGAGATTTAGTGTGGAGCAGGCAGTCTGCAACTATTCAATTTATGCAATTATTCTATAAGCAGTGAATGGATTCCTTGGGGTGTGACAATCAGGTAATATTATGGTCTAAAAAGTAAAACTTGAATCTGTTGAACTGTATCTGGGGTGAGGGTTAAAAAAAAGCTTTTATAGAAGAATAACCATTCTTTAAATTTGACGAGTATTGAATTAAAAGATTGCAGATACATTGCAATTCTTATTGTAAATGCTTATAGTGATTAATCCCTGCTTTTTGCAAACTACAACACGAGACAAACTTGTTTTTAATATTGAACTCTGCTGGGACATCAAATTGACGATAATATCAATCGGTTTCAAGAGCACTTTGTAATCTATCCCGTTATCTAGGATGTCAGCTCAACAAATACTTTCAGGACAAAGGGAATAACATATTATTATCCTCTGACAAGACAATTTTATAGTACATACAGTATGTCATCATGCGCTTGGAAATCTATACTCTTTCTTTGAACAATGGTGTGTTCACTGTGAGCTTAGATAACGGGTGGCATAGACTTAAGGCTACAAGCCTCACATCTGAGAGATTAGTCATCCGGGGACTTAAAGGCATTTAAAGCAAATAGACCACATAGACTCAACTCTACCACCGTTTGTCATTGATTTTATGCGGGTTCTCTCTGGGGATAAGATGCTTCAAGACTCAGGGTTTTATTTGGTAAACGTGTGCGTGTTTGTGTTGGGGGTGTGTTCAGATAAGAAGGTTATTTCCGCTGGCAGGGATTGACTTATTGGATACACGGAGTACACACATGTTCCTTGAAGTTCTTACAGTACACACAAAATGAATAACGTCTAGTTGTTTTTTGTCCTAATTCTAAAGCATTGGGTAAACCTCTGGCGGCACAAATAGCGAAACATTCGGGGGCGTTACAAAAACATGATCTGTGTTTTTTTCTCCACCGAAAAGTCACAACTAACGACGAGCCAGCGTAGGGCAACTGCTGAGTTTGATACAAGGGAGGAATTACTATCTGCAAACCATGTCATCAAAGCAGCAGCGACCAGCATCATGATGTGTCGTCCGACCTCAGACACCTGCCTTTAAAAAAAAAAAAAAAAATGCTAAATGGTAAAGGTTAAAATCACAACAACATACACAAATCAATTGCACCACATAGGGTGTGTTCAATAATTCAGTATGGCCAGCAAAGGGTGTCACTTGAACTGAAACGACTCCCGTCCCCTGTTATGAAAAAAAAAACAATTTCCCCAAGTGAGCTGTTTTGGCCTTTTATTTCTCATTTGGCTGACACGAGCCAACCCGACAACAAAGAACAGAATCGTCTGGCTGGCTCCGGGTCAGGAGGATCATGGAGGAGTGGTTGAGCGCAAGGGCGCAGCAAGAGGAAACAGAAAGAAAAGAGGAGGGGAGTGGGACAGGAAATTCCCCTGCAAACACCCAAAGTGCCTTCTGGATCCGAAGCAATTCCCTAAATGGAACACGAGAAAATAATCAGCTAAATGCGAGGGAAAAAAAGGGTCACTAGGAATAGGGTGTAAAATATACAGTATACAAAGCCACTACCAACTATACATCATACAGCATACGCAGGATTTGACTAAGCTTTATTATGATCCCCCCCCCCACCCCCCGCCCCCCCACCGCAATATTCAGCTTTGCGTAACCGAAAAAGCTTTGCATAACTGCAGGCTATAGTGTGAGCTACTTAGTGCACTCAGAGAAATGACAGCTGCTGAATAAATGTCCTCATGCACAGTGCTCCGGGCAGCAAAGGTGACTTGATCAAAGTTCAAAGCCACGTGACGGTGCATGTGCAGCTCTGCAGTCACAAGGCGCAGTGGGCCCCGCTCAGGTGGCACGCGCGATGATGCCTGCTCCCCGCAGCTATTCGACTGCCGGCTCATTTGCCCGAGGAGGTGCGCAGTGGAAATCTGGTCAATTGTGGACGTGCCGATGGCAGCGGCGACCTATTCCTCTGAGCCACTGTGCCATCGTGGAGTCGATCCGCCAGGAAACCTTTGACCGCGCTGCCCAGGCGTGGCGGCTCCACGGAACGGTTCTAAAGCCCTTTCGAGCAAACACACCGCCGAAAAACCACCTCGCCGGCAAGTGTGCTGCAATCAATATGCTCAACTTAATTGGCTGTTGAATGGTAGATGATAACAAAAAATGAAGTGAAATACAATATATGTCACTGTATGTAGCAAGAATGATATATCAAAAAATAAATAAAAATAACATTCTACGTGGCATCAGATAAATTGACAATTGCTTACAACCTGAATGAATCAGTTTTTTATTTTTTTATTTTTTATTATTCAACGTTAACTCAATCTCATCACATCTGTTGCTATCAGACTTGTTAAGAGCGCAATATGTCAACCTGGTGCTTCACAGTAAAACGTGATGTTTGAAATATGACATTAAGGGCAGCAGTCTTGTTTTCGCCAGTTTCAGACTGAGACAGTTGTCATTTTTCAACGATACCACCTTCATTATGTAAATGTATATAATGAACATACAATATGTATGTTTAGAGTTTTTACGACTTGATGTGTGCACGGTTTACTGTTGCTAGACATATATATCTTATTTTAAACCGGAAAAAAAACGACCCCAGAAAAAAAGAAAAAAAAAGAGTTCTCTTCGAGAGTCACAAGTGAATGAGGCCAGGGCGGATCGAAGAGCAATACTTGCAGCGTGTTAAAGTCACAATAGCCTTTAGTGCTCAGTCACAATGGGGAAATTGCTGTAATTGAGGTCATCTGCCCTGAGCAGGAGCAAAATAAATCCCCCCATGGACTCCAGCCACCGGTGGTGGTGATGGTTAATGACTTGCGGAGACCGATGAAGGATGAAGATGAATCTGGGATGGTGGAGGGCGGACATGAAAACAGCAGCAAGGGCAAACAAAGGCAGGCGGGTGGACAACATATTTAGGAAAGGCTCGTCCAGAGGGGCCTACCTGATTGTGTTTCCCCTCGCGCTGCACGACAACGTCATGCAGCTGAATGAACTGTCAACTGACCTCCCTCACGGAGGCACGTGCCGCAGTCCGACCAAGCCCACCGCTGCTTTGTCGAGGATTTCCACAACATAGAGGAGGCCTTTGATTTCCAAAAGGCTGAAATGAAAGCAAGGCCCCGAAGGGACCCGCGGAAATGAGCTATGTAAATAAAATTCAACGCGGTTTCAATAGCATAGCTGGCAGTACTAATAAAGCTGTGTTTCGTGTGTTCCCTTTCGCTCTATCATTTCATAGTGATGTGCAATTTGCGGCATCCTATTATTATTATTGAGTTTGTCCTTTCTTTAAGTGGCGTAGTGCAACAACCGGGAGGGCCTGCATACATGTGTTCGCCCTCTTATCAGTGGGTATGTAATTCAACAAGCAACCACCCCCCCAGACGGGAGTCGATGCCCTTGCGTGGGAAAGTGCTCGCATGGCATAATTAGAAAAAGTGCCTCTGCAAGCGGCCCCTGTGAGCTGGCATGTCAGACGCTACCATTACTCACTGTGGGATGGAGAAATATGTGGAGTACAGCTGCTTCCTATCCCAGGGCCGATTCCTTCCACGAGCACCATGGTAATAGGGCACTTTCTAACTGGCGTGGCCCGGATGCGTTTGGGAAATCACCTGACGCTCCTGAGTGCTCCACAGGTTGACGCTGGCTTACGGGACGTCACTCCCACTGTGTTGGATTATCACTCCTCAGGGAAGAGAAGTGTCTTTTCAGTTTCAGTTGACCTGAATCGTTGCCGCCTGGTGCCGCGTGGTCTGTAATAGGACTTTCGGCTGTAAACCTGGTGCGCTCGGTGCACTTGTCCAAACCTTTGGAGACGCGAGACATCTGCCGCTCCTCACCGCTTAGCTCGAAGTGCGTCTATCTGACATCGCGTCTAATGCAAACGTTTTGAATAAAGGTCTCTTCTGTGTCCAGATGGTACTGGAAAGGTGGGAGCAAAAGCACTGGAAACGCAATCGTGGCAATGATATCCCTGGGAAAATCAGCAGCCTGGAGGGAGCGAAATATATCTCTGAGCCAAAGCAGTGGCTTTCGCCGGAGGACCATACACTGAGTGGTTTTTCATGCATTGCTAAAAAGAAATGCAGATTGTCCTGTAATATCCACCTTTTTTTCCCCCATACTTGTCAGTCGACTGAAGAAATGTGTTTGGGGTTTTCTTTAACCTCTAGGGCAATGCTTTATTCTGGAGAATGTGCACAGTTGACTCCACATCCATCATCAGTAAAGAGTGAGTAACAAACATTCGCCAGGTACCTCTCTTGACAGATGTGCGGCGGCAAAAAAAGGCGTCTCATATATCGATAGCAGTCTTATATATGAACAGTTTGATGAACGTGGACCTTTCGCACACCGGCGAGAAACGGGTTGAGAATTTGGAAACGAACACATTTATGTCTCCATTAATTTGACACATTTCTCAACGCTGTTTGCGTTTTTCATAACAGTCGGAACATTTTGATAATACTGAACATTTTTATCTTTTGCACTGAGCATATGACTCTCTAAAGAAAACATGTCTGCACGTATTACACCGTTTTCCTGAGAAAAAAGTAACCGACCCTATACGACTCTGACACTGCAATATCACTGAAATCTCATCTCGGAGAATGCCCGGAATGGCACTCACACTAAGCATCATTATCCGGATGTAGCGCTGCACCGTATTGAACATTCCACTGAATGAAGCCAAGGTCCTCGACATCCGAAGAAAAATGCAAGGTGACTTGTGCCTTGGATTGCCTCATGATGGGCAAAGCTTGTCCGTATTCCTCCTACATTTGACCAGATGTCATTATCCGGCACATTTCCCCCCACGCTTGTCTCGAAATTGAGGAAATGCAGACCATAGCGCTGTGAAAAGCCTCGAAAGCATTTCTGATCCAAGCCATTTTGCAGTGAATGACTTGAAGAAATGTCAAAAACATGGCGGTACCGCTTGATGGGGGGTTCAAGAAGCCGCATTTTCTCACAATTTCTTTTTTTATGAATCCAAATTGATGTGCCTGTAAGTCTTCCCTGCCGCTGCCATGCAGGTGTGGCGCATTTCAATCCCTCAGCATTCAAATGTGAAAGTATTGTAACTCGGCTCCACGCCGCACCTTGAATGCGATCGGCGTCTAAGAGGTGGATTGAAGGGTCTTAGACAGCTCTATATTTTGGCTACATCACCATTTTTTGGGGACTTTTTTGGTCAGCTGTTGTGACGTACCCTAAATGGACGCTCACACACAAAGCAGACGCAGCTATGCAGTAGATTGGATTGGAATCCCTTGAAATCAGCCCTGTGCTATTCTAAAAAAAATAAAAATAACTGTAGGTACCACAGGAGCCAAAACTCCTCCGTGCCTTAATGCTCCAACCTCCCCAGAGATGTCAGACTCATGTCAGAGAAAAAACCTACGCGCATGGACTGAATCAAAGAACATATAGTACCGAATGGCATCCCCCAGGGTGTGTAACATGCCGAACACGGACATTTTCCTGCACTATTTCCCGGACTGTTTTCAAAATTACTGGGGCAGATCTAAATGACATTGAATGTTCTTGTATCATTATTTTTGCCTCTAATGTTAATTGTTCATTCATTCATCCATCTCCTGACTGACAATTGTTTACGGGGAATATATTGTCCCTTTGTCAATGACACAAGCCAAAGACAGATGCATGCCATTTTATTTTATAGTGTTCCCTTACGTAAGACAGATCATGAAAGAGCTTTGCTTGCACCTGATTTAGCTCAAATCAGTTCTGTGTTTATTTTGTGTGTAAACATTTATATGTTATATCTATTATAGCAGAATGTGTTCATTAAACTTTATACTGGTATACCACAAGTGCTACTTTTTTTTTGTTGCATTGTGCATTTCTCCTGACCATGCATCATAAAGCTGGAACAGGAAGTGCATTTTAATTCCAAATAATTGTCTCAATCAAATGTTCCTGACAGTGATCAGGGACAAGGGGAGATTGGAACATTCTTTATTAATGTAACGTCTTTGAAATACAGCTCTGGATAATATTTCACTATTATTTTATGTTTTCATGCAGACGGGTGTATTTTTTTAGATACCAGGACACATTAGAGGTTTCCCGGGGTAACTCCTCACACGGCAGAAGCTGCTGCCATTGTGTTTTCGGTGAAGAATCCAATTTACACAGCAGGACGTGACAGCAGGGAGGATAACATCATCCTCATACAGTTTTGCTATGCCATGGGGTGATTTTTACTGGCGAGCATAGCTCACAAATTGAAATGTGCAATATTAATCTAAAAAGTGTATGCCATTAACTGACGATGACACACAGTATGTGCACTGAATTGAGCCTTTCGAGACATTTCAGAAACAATAGGAGTAAATGGTCCTGTTTTTACTTTGAATTAATCTGTTGAGTTATTCGATCTAAATGTCATTTACTAAAAGATTCTAATCAGAAGTATTTTCAATAAAGGTTACCCATATATTTTTGTTAGTTTGGCTCAGCGTAATTCATTTATTGACATTGGGTATTTGGTGTTAGCTCTATGCTTTAATTTCCTGTTCCTGTGATTAATTCACAACGCTGATCCCTGGTCCATATTATATGGTATGTACAGTACAGTGTGCTGTAAGGCACAGTCTAGAAAATTGAGGTGGGGCCACTGACTATCATATTATGTAACTCAGTTTGATGTAATTACAACAGAATGCATGCAGATTATTTCTCAGGCCTAACCTTCCACCTGCTACATTTCAATAGACATTTGCAATAAATCCTCAATAAATCTGCATTTTTTTTTTACCCAGAATTAAAATGTCCAGTCTCCTAATCTGTAATCTGACTGTATCATCAATAACCTCCAAACATTTAAAACAGTACACAGAGGTGTATGTCTGTTGTATTGCAGTGGATTTGTGCATTAGCTTGTGTTTATGGATTTAAAATTGCTATAACTGGATGGTTGATTTGCGCAAATGGACACTAACACTCATTTCCACAGAGCTTAATCTCCATGATATCACGATCCTCGATTGGGCTCTTTGAATCCGCCATATGTCATGTATAGTGTACGGAATGGCCCCCTGACAGGGGGACAGTTCATGATCGGGTCACGTAGAGATTAGTGAGGAAAGCCTCTCAGAAATTGAGAACATTGCCCATCGAAGGTCTGTTGTCTGTTGTTATACATTCTACACCATTGTTTCTTTTGTTACATTACATCGAGTATTGACATAAAAGGATATAATACACAATACAAGCGGGAATGGAACTGGATTAGAGGCAAACCCCTGTGAAGAACAGTCTATTATATGATGGACACTACATCAACCTTGACAGCTGTGTCAGCGAAGGATGGATGGATGCATAACTGGACAATTAATCACAAAAGAAAGAATAAACCCACCATACATCAGTATAGCCACCATTTTCCACGGTGCCATAGTAGGAGTGTGAAGTGCTGAACTGAAGGTCGAAAACTAAACAAATACTTGAAGTGACATGAGCGATACGTTCATTTATGTGCTAATACACTATCCTAGAGAAATGTTCTAATCTTTATGTCGGGATGAAATTGGCACAGTGAAACATTCAATCTAATCAATGTATCTATTGTATGTGTGTGTTCATTGACGTCAATTCAATTACTGAGTGTATTACACAGTCATTCATAGTGACTAACCCGCAGTATTATCAAGTAGCGATGCAGTTTCCCTCGTATGCTGTACTAAAAAGTCCCCTCAAGTGTTACTGTCTGTTAAATAATCCGATATATTTTATTTCGGTCCAGTCAGTAGAGAGCAAAACGAGAAAATAGTGTATATTTAGCTCTAACACTCTCGCGATTCATTATCTACTTTACACCAAACACTGAGAGTCCTTCAATTGCCATACCACGTATTTATATTCTACAGTAATTGTCACGACAATTAACCTCACAGGGGTTAGCGGCTCTAATCTATAATTAAGTGTCTTTCCGTTCAACTGCAATATCCTGTCTACATGTTTTAGATGCTACACTGCTCCTGGCCGGAGTTTAAGTGAGGTGGAGGCACTTCAATACTTCCCGTTTTCCGAGTTCAATTGTTTGTCACTCGCATACTTAATACACAATCTCCATGCTTTCCAACTCGACCCGGTTTGAGCCGGGGTCCAATAACTCTCAGCTGCCATGCGTTTTAATCTAGCTCAGCACCTGTTCTCCATGCCAATTCCCCTTGAAAATATTCAAAAGGCTCAGTAATTGAACCGCTCTTTGCCTATAGTTTAACAGCGCACCAATACACTTTTAAGGACCCGGGATTTTGTGACCTCAGCTGAACTCAGAGCGCAAACAGTTCAATCTGCGGAGAGTGGCGGCAAGACAGGCCTTACATTTGCAACCACGGCCACACTTCAGTCTTGGACTTTCATTAATGATCTTTTTGAAATGCATACAATGACCATGCTCAAGCAGAGGGAAAAAGTTTAAATTGGATATTAATCATGTAGGCTGTCTAATTCCTTTTCGCCCACTGCAGTCTGCTGATAGACTTTTGTCCCTGACGAAATGTTTGTCTTTGAACTAATCTGCTTTGCATGAAATAATGAATACTTTCCTCACACGGCCAAAAGTTTAAAAGCATTGCATTTTACATTATTAATAACTGCCTTTCTTATCATTAGTTTTCTTATTTTCCAATACGTGGCCCTTATTTTGTGGGGTGTGTTAAAACTAATGGACGGTATATAAAGTAACTGCAGCGCTGTGTGGCAGACGGGTCCTGATGATGGAGTATGCGCGTTAACTCCTCGATTAACCAACTGAAGGGAATTGGGGCGCGTTTATGGCCTCCGGCGGGAAGGCCGTGAATGCAGTTAATTGATGGAGAATTCAAAACAGTGGCGGAAACACCTCGGAGACGATATTTAGGAAATGAAGATTGTAATGAATAAAAATAAGTAACAGTAAACGTTATTTGGTGAAAGCTTAAGCCTCAGCCCTGACACAAAATGAGGTGAAATGGCATTAAGCGAGTCTGAAGAGTAGCAAAGGTTAAATGTTGTTGTTTTTTTGTTTTTTGCCGAATCACGGTGAATGCGTGCATGTTGGACAAGAGTGTAATTAGGGGCAGAAACATTCCTGACCGGCGGTATACAATATTTTCAAGAAACAATATGCAGTACAATACATCGATAAATCTCACTCATACCGATGGAGGGATATTAATCATTTGTGACTTGTTTGTATCATTTTTTTGAAGGGGCTGGCCTGAGGATTGCAACTGTCAGAGTCTAATCTTCCCATTAGCCACTCATCAGCCCCACCTTCATTTAAGCCCGGCCTTTTCATCCATTTTGCCCTCTTTCACCACATGGCTCACGTCCAGGCTCCTGCAGTTCCCTAGCCTGTCTTGCTCCTGGCAGTTTTATGGGGGGGATTATTTAGAGAAATGATTTATTGACTGATGATTATTCTTAGGGTGGCATGGTGGTGCGCTGGTCAGCACAGGGGAACGCCGCTTTCCTCACCATAGTACAGGAAAACCCTGGAGTTAGGGTAAAAATCGCAGACTCCAAATGGCCCATAATGGTCGTTTGTCCCTGTGTGTCGGCCCTGAGATAAAGAAGCGGTCCGCACCTACCTCCAGCCAACAGTCAGCTGTTATTGTCTCCCGCTCCCCCTGTGGGCCTCAAGGGATGAGTGGTGTACATAATGGATGGATGGATGGATGATGAGCTGCGGTCTTGCCGAGAATCTGGCAGGAGCAGGTTATCAGGAAGACACACCCGGTAACGCACATGACCAGGGTGCAAAGACAGAAGTGACAGACAAGGGGGTGGAGATCGCAGAAAATAAATCACTAGAGCATGATAAATAAATAAAAATCCCCCCGCCCCCCACATACAAATGGCTGTCATACAAATTAAGTTTCACACGGCCCTGCTCACGTCTGCCTCCTTCATTCGTTCCCTTTTGCTGTTCTGTGCTTCCTCAGGAGACAGGCAGAAGGACAAACACAATGGACAGCCGTCCATGAGCGGTGTGGTCAACAGCGTATCTGGGGAGCAGAGAGAAAACGGCGCCCCTGTCCTTGCTGCTTGCGAGACACTGTGCATCCCTGTTGATATTATCCAAACAGAGCGCGTAAACGCGACAGAGAAAACTGGCTTACTGGAATCCATACAACAGCTTTAACCGCGGCATACCTCAAATTGAATTGTTCAAAGCCGTCAGCTCTGCATTGTGTATGCAGATGGACAGGCCCTAAGTTGAATGTATTGATTTCCGTTACTGATCCCTTTACTGGGAGATTTGACATGCATGCTTGTGTGCGAGTTCCTTATCATTCCGTCTTCAGTCTTTACAGCACTAATGTGGACATAGCGGTGTCTGTTCTAACCCCAACGCAAACAAGCGTTGCCCTTGATATGATCTCCAGATCATATTTTGTATGCGGCGTCGCGCCTCACGTTGAGAGATTGAATTAAGGGCGTAAATGCTAAATCTACAATTCTGGTGTACAGCACTCACAGGAGACTTGCTAATGAGCTTTTGTGCCTTCCAGAGACAACACGTCAATCTGATTCTTTTTCTGAATTAAATTAGGTGGAGGTGAGCCATGTGGACACACACACACAAAAGTGTGCGTGTGTGTGCACACACGTGCCGAGGTGACTCCTTTACACAAATGTTGTGCACTTTAACCTTTGCCAAAGGGCTATCCTGCATTTTAGGCCACTAATTAGCAGACCCGGAGGCTAAAACTAAAAAGTGTTTAAGGTACTGGCTACTACTTTAATGTGTGCATGGATGCATTTATCGGAAAACGTGCCCTATGGGGCCGAAGGGCGCGTGCATTTGCATCCTCAGCTCGTGTCCTTGGATCTGAATCACTGAATTTGAAATGGAGATTTCAAACACCACATTTTCCAGCCCAGCAAAACAAAAAGTCTGACAAGTGACGCTTCGGGAGTTTAGTAATCTGTCATTCTGCCATGATTTAATTCAGGAAATATAAATGGTGAAAAGCCTGGAATAAACCTGTCCCGTTTGACTTATTTTCAATGTGCCCCTCAGGCAAAACGTACCACTTCCTTGTCTATGGAAAAACTTTGGCCGCCACTGTTAAGCACTATGCTTTGATAGAATGGGTCTTTTGTATTCAAGATGTTTAAAAAAAAAAACAAAAAAAAAAACAATTTCCAAGCTTTTGCATGGGTTCAAATCACGCAGAGAGCGGCATGCATTTTAAAGGAGGCAGTTCTAATACAAACGGATATAAATAAAGGGCACTGAGACACTTGTTCCACTTGTTATGCAGATCAGGAATAAATAGCTGCGAATGAGTTGTGTGGCTGCGGGAAACTGGTGGAACTGTTTCAATTGTGTAATTGTCAGATTTTTATTATGGAGCCGAGGGCGAGAGGATTAGCAAAATGAAACTCTCTCATGACTTGTTGTGTGTTAACACTGGTCAAAGGAGGAAAAAGGCTATGCATGTATGGAAATTAAATCTGGGGGAATATCCCAAGAGAAGGCGGAAAGGCATTGAACCCCTCAAAGGAAAGAGTTCTAAAACCTTTTAGTTCTTTATCAGCTCCGTATCCACTTACAAAGCACAAGGGCCTTAATAAGACCATCTTCGAATTCAGGAAATTCGGGCATTTCAGGTCATTTAAACTCCGCTCTTCTCTCTATACTGGCAGGAAGGGACGATCGGAAATCTCAAGTATCCGCTGTAAATCAAAAGAGCAAAGAAAATGTCAATACCAGTAAGGGAAAAAAATATATATATCAATATACTTGCCTAATCTGTGCATACCAGTAAGCCAGTTTAGAAGGGAACGAGATGTATTTTTGCCTCTTCGAGTGCATAAATGGTGACTCATTCAATTTAAATGAATACAAAGATACTTCTATGCGTCTTGCTGTTTCGAAAATGTGCAGCGGCTAAGCCCAGAGAGCAGTGGTAGATCGATGAATGATAGACTGGCTGCTTTCTTGCAGTTACCTATCCCTTGTTTACCATAATCCCTGGAGAGAATGCATCATTTATTAGATTCCGGTTAACGATCCTTTTAATTATCTCACTTTTGAAATGAGATCACCGGGGGGGCAATCACCCCTGACCACGTATAATCAGTTTGCATGTTTCCATTCTGCGCTAATCACGGCTCACGTTGAGCAATCAACATTTTGACAAATGATCAATCGGCACACGTCTGCCCTCTCTGCACAACTCCCCCGAGGGATTAAGGCTCACCGATTTCTTTATTTATTTCATTTTATTTTCTGTATCCCAAGTTGATGGCTGGCGAGCACTCCATTCCACCACCAATTAGTACTTCCGCCGTACCACGCCATTCTACGTGCTTCACCCACGAACTGCCCAGCAGCTGCGGCCAGTCCGGACAGCCTCTCTGCATCAGCTATACCTATATATAATAAATATAAATATAAATATAAAAAATGGCCCCCAATACTGTCCACGCTGCAAATCCAGAGGCGTTGCAACGGGCTCGAAGGGGGCCCCCAAAGACGGCTGTTTATATTGGTCCACAGCAATGACGACCTGAAAGCCCAATTTTTTATCATTTTTGCCTGGGGCCCCCAGAGTGCCTTGAAGCGTCCCCGTGCAAATCATAGCTCGATTAAAAAGACACCATGGAATGGATTTCTCGAGGCCACCCACAGGGAGCTGTTGGAAAGTTGAGTCGAAGGCTGTGGTTGTTTTGATGTTACTCGATGCGTGGTTCGATGATTTGAATGTGTGATGACTTGATATTCAAGTGCAATTTCCTTGTAAACAGCATATGAAATGTAAACAGGTGCCAAATGCAAACCTTTGGGGTGGAAATAAGGTGGCAGAGTGTTGTGCTGCTCTACACTCGCCGTTCACATCCAATTCTAAAGTCTCTTTCTTCTATGAAAGGGCGCAGTCCAGATGATGTACACCTGTAAAACTCTCTCTCTCTCTCTCTCTCGCTCGCTCGCTCGCTCGCGCGCGCACTCTCTCCGAGCCGTGTGTGATTGAGACAGAAATCACTGGCTCTTGTGGGAGATGACAGAGCACCCGGTGAGAGAGAAGGCTGATTAGCTCCGCTCCGTGACCACCTGGTTTCCTCTCGAGATAAAACTGGAGTGGGGAATGTGAGTGATTCGAGTAGATTCAATTCCCCCGCTCCCGTATATTTTTTAATCCAATTTTCGAATGCCTCAAAATGGGAAAAACAAAATATGAAGCATCCATTTACCCTCTTATGCTATGCAGCGCCCCAAAACAACGGACATTGCTTCTCGATGCGCTCTTCTGCCTAAGGATCCAGATCTAACAAACGCCCCTTGCTCAAACAGTTGATCTAACCAACTCAGCGCTCTCTCTACGCGCAGCGCACGTTATCTTTTCCTCTGCATGCCATTGGCTTTGGCTTTGTACATGGACGATGGACAACAATGCACGGGGGTTTAAAATGTTCTACTGCCACGCCACGGTTCGGGAAACTGACACTCAATAAAGGAAAATGCGTCACACTCCCGCGATTTAAGGGGCCATTGTTCCACGCTCAGTTTTTGACTTTTTCTTGATGATTACACCGTCCAGGTAATTATCCGGATTTTTTTCCGCGTGAGCACTAATGCTCACAAAATAGAGAGGGTATTAACGTTTTTTAATTACTTGAGATTGATCCTTTTCGTGACGCCGTGACTGTTCTCCTCCCATCAAACCCAGGCACATTAAACCTGGATGCCTGTCGGCACACCGAAACTTCCCTTTCATCAAAAATGACCGTATCGTTACATCCCCTACGTTGGATCGTGTCTGTTTTTGCATTAGATGTATCTAATCATCTGCCACCTGAGTGTACATGATGCTGAGTGTAAAATAAGCCTAATCATCCCACGCTGCAGTGCAATTTAACTCCACCGGCACTGATTGTGTCACTATAATAGTAAAATGAAGTTATTCAATAATAAAGATGATCAGATATCTTCCTTTGGGTTGGTGCCGCGGAAAATCCAATATACACAAAATGGCTGCTCCCGCTTGTGGATGTGTCATGATTGCGTTTGAACAGACCCTCGCAGCTCATCACACCCAATTGAATCATTCCAAATTCCCGTGGAAAGGAATATAAAGTATTTGATGGATTATACTGACTTAAAACAATGCTTCGCGAGAGCAATTTGGGGTTCTAAGTGTGTCGCAGGGAGAAGAGAAGAGACTTATAGTACATAGAGGATAGAGTACACATTATGGAGACTCAGTATAGAGGAATCAGTTGGTACTGGGTGTAATGGATTGGTATGATGCATCTCAACGGTGTGATGGCCAACCAGGTGTACGGTATATACAGAGGAAGACGTTGCCATAGGCTGTTTTCCCCATGTTGCAGAGATGGCAAACGGCGGAAGTACCTGTGGGGACTCCGCATTGCAAAAAAAAAAAAAAAAACCCCATCCCCAACTCTCCCGCGGCCTTTTTCCCGGGGAAATGTCACAGAAACGAATGAGCAAATCTACTCATTTGCTGAGTTGTTATTCGCGTCTTTCCCTCCTCCGCGATAATCACCTGCTGTGTGATTGTTATTTCATGCCTTTATCTTCTAGTATGATTAAAGTGGGCTTGGCGGGGTTTAGTTTGTCTTGTCTGCCCACGGCTTTCGCTCAGTGCTCTCAATCATCCCACAAGCCAGCACCTGTGCCCCAAGAGAACACACGTCATAGGCCGTCATATTTCATGATGGTGTTTTCTTCGGCGTACCTCGGTCTCGGCCTCCTCGTCTCCGGGATTTTCCAGAATTTTTGCTCTGACTCAGATAAGAATGGGTGCACTTTGGTGGCTCGGTGTGGTGCATCGTACTCTGTTCGGTGCCTTCCTGACTGCAACAAACGAACTGTTAAATATCTGTGTACCGTATAGCGGTTATGTGCTTTGCGTTCCGCGGGTCCGGTCTTCAGGTAAATAGGTGTTCTGGTACGCTTCTCCCTTTAAATATAATTTTGCCTGTTTCGTATCCGCGCTGAACCTTTGTGAAATGCGTTACGCGACTGTCCGTGGCGCGAAACCTTTACAGGACCTGGAGTTTTACATAACAATGACCCGTTGATGATAATAACACTTTGCCGCCACATTGTGAAAGAACTAAGTGATTTTTTTTCAATGTGTGATATTTCCATTAATCATCACTGATCTGTTTTCTGACGCCATTTCCATGCTGTTGTGGGTGAAGAATCTCTCATGCATTTATTCATTGCCACTAAATGCATGCTCCCTGACTGCCAAGTGCCTTTCTAGTGCTTTTTTTTTATGCCTCACACACGATGTCTCCGGAGAAATGGCAATCATAAAGCCGATTTGTGTAAATCTCTTTCATAAAACCCTTCAGTGTTACTGACAGGTGAGACAGTTCCTTTGTCTCACCCAAAGCGTGGGTTTCTGCTTTCCGTTTCAACCCCAAGTCCCATGTCACCTGTTGCACCTATGGACTATAGATCGACTAATGTATAGCGGTCAATGATACCATGGCCACACGAAAAAAAAAGAACTCTTAACTGAAGCTTATCAGTAAATGATTTAACCATCACTATCCCTGTAGATATGGGATAGTAATCAGGTTAGATATTAATGATTACCGTCATAAAATAATGTTATGATTAACATACCTAGTAGGAATGATTCCTAGTATTACTCGAATGCCCAAATACCAAAATAAACCCCTACACCACCTTAGAAATAAGTAGCAGGCAGATTACTTCACATTTTTGTCACAAGTTGAATTGAAAGTCCTGAAAGTCCTTTATTGAAAGTCCTTTCAATAAAGTTCAATAAAGTTTCCTTTATTTGTATTTGTTCGTTCAATGCTTTACAGGACCGTATAAACAGCATGTGTGGTAGATTACGAGGGCAGACAGTGGAGGACCCGAAGCAGCATCGCAGTCCCAGTAGCCGAGGAGTTTGTCGGAATCCGTGCTTTTCGGTTCTTGTGGTCATGGAAATTTGACTGAGGTGGCGAAATCGGGGGGGGCCACGCTCGAAAAAGGAAAAAAAGAAAGTTCCCCGCTATTTCGTCAAGACAAATGCCGTTCGCGCAAGAGATTCTGATTTCTCTTTCGCAACCGCCGGGCACTGTGACACATCAGGGGGATTGCAGCTTTTTTGTGTTTCCCTGTGCATGCGTGGCGAATGAGTGCGTGTCTAATTGCAGTAATCTGCCAAGTGTAGAGGAAAATGCATGCGTTTGGGTGTGCTGTGCACCTCTTTAGGTATGGCCTAGAGATGCAGATCAGCCAGTCATCACGTCCGGCAGATTGGTGCGACAGTTGGGTTGGGTGAAATCAAACATATTTCAAACTTCACAGGGTTGCAATAAATCAAAGTTGAGCTGCAATAATATATGTATTTATATATTCTACACACACTATATAGGCTCGGTGTGGGATTGGGCTTTAAAGCTTGGCGAGGAACTGGAAACACCGAGAGTAACATCGCACGCATTATTTAGTGATCATTTTGATAACAGTGGCGTTGGTAAAATGTAAAATATATTTTCCTTTAATTGCTGGAACAAAAAGTCAAGCCTTTCCTTTTTTGTACTGGAAAAGTCTTATATAACAACCATTCGGAGGATCTACCTCGGAATTGGATATGGTTAGCACACACAGTGATTGCATGCTGTGAGGTTGTTGTTATTGTTATTTCAGTAAGGTTAGCATTAATAATATTAAGGTCAGTCCACACTGTTTTGCAGGGGTACACCCAGAATGCCACCATGACACATAACAAAGCCCGTTGAATGAAAATAATTCCCGAAAGTTATGCCTGGGAACTTTATGATCCACAGAGTTAGTTGTTTTTTTGAATTTTCAACTCGAGAGCTGCAAAAATGTAACACTTTAAAAAAGGCAATTAAAATATGCATTTTACTCATGCAGAGTATAATTGGGAGATAAGGCGCTGGTGGGCGTATGGAGAGACACAAAGACTAGTAACCCATGCTTTGAAAGATAAATAAATGCCCTAACTATTCAACAGGTAACCGAAAATATACAAACATTTTGGTAAAAATCATGCAAAGTTGATGCGCAACATTTTCAATGTGGTGAGTTATATTAAAAAGAAAATGTTAATCCATCATTGCCCTCTGCTGGACACCGGTCCCAACCTTAGTGACAGGCAAGCAAACACACGCACACGCGCGCACACACACCGAATAGAATGCACTTGTTGCAGAGATCATTTATGTCATTCGAAGGCAGCCATCCCAGTCAAACATCGAAACATCACAAATCCTGTGGGTCAGAAATAAAAAGACGGTCAGCAGGGATCTTTTCTGATTTTGATTATTTCCATCACTGATCTTACTTGATCTTACTCGTTGTTCCGTGTCACTGTGCGTTTCCGGCTTTCAGGCCCTCTTCTGTCTCAATACAACTCTCAGCGACTCGGAAGCCCAGTCACTTAGAATCAACGGAGGCAGGCTAATGTCAAGTTAAATCAGTTTCACCGTGAGCCCACACCAAAAGGATCCTGTTGGAACGATTCAACTCTGGGCGTGACAGTGAAATAAACTCAGACTGAGAGCCGTGTGGATATGCACAACGAGATAATCCATTTTCCTCTGTTATGCTGTTTTTTGTCTAATTTTGGATTCGTGTAGTATCAGCTGTCATATTAAACTGTTTAGGCTTAATGTGATTTTAATGTTTTGTATTAAAAATGACATAGGATAGGATATATTAGAATTATGAAAAGTTGTATTCTTTTTATTGGATTAAAAAGTAATAGAAGGACTCCGACTAAACATGCATGACCTAAAAACCAACACAGCGATCAATCTTCCCATTTAATGTTCACTAGGGGGCAATGGTGAGGTTAGGAAATGATATTCGAAGCGGAGACCCAGGAGTTAAAGTTAAGTGCAGATTCTTTATCTCGTGTTGCAGGAACACGGTGCATGTTTTGCATCTCGCATGCGGTGCGTCTGGAATGAAGGGGGAACTCGAGAAGAAAAGAAAAGTCCAGGAGTCCAGCGATTCCTGTGCTATCCAAATTGAAAACACGTCTGTTGGGACACATCCACGGCCGCGTTCTGAAGTCGGAAGCAATCAAATGGCGTGGTGCAGAGGAAGTTCAAGCGCTCTGCTATTTAAAGTTTTTGCACCACAGCAAACAATAGATCTGCTCAGGGGGGAACTGTTTGGGGCATTATGCCGATGTCAGAGGTGATGGGAGTCAATTTGACCTGTGTCACATGGAGTGAGCACAGTGTGAGCCTTCAGAAGTATTGTATCCATGCCAGTCCCCACCCTGTTGCTAAAAATGACTCCATGAACGATTACACCATCTGGTGGAGGGGTGGGCAAATCCCCTCTGCTTACTCCCTTGTGTGCCATTCCAGAAGGTCAAGGGACAGTCCACTGCCAAGAAAAAAATAAAATAAAGTGTGTGTGTGTGTGTGTGGGGGGGGGGGGGGGGGGGGGGGGGAGAACTGACTTTGACCCTACGGAGGCATCTCCAGAGGAATAAATAATGAACTTGACGTTTCATTGGCGCGTGATGGACACATACTCCCACAAGACCAAGCAAACCCCGTTTGATAGACCATACCCATCGTTGTGTGGAATTCAGGAGGTCCAATGAGTCTCAACATCGTTCGTGAATACACGAGAGCTCCATCATTTGTCACGGCCAATCTTATCCGGACCGTTTTTTCTGCAAGCTTGCAAATGAAGTTTTCCTTGCATAATCATTTTTCTCCCCATTTGCGTGACGGGTTGTCACGGTGTGGTTTAATTTTAATCAGCACTGGGGAGGATGAAAGACACCTCATTTTTGTGACTCTGTTCCTTCGTCAGCTATCTTTTCCATTGCCGCAGACATCAACAACCTTGTCCTTCAAAAAAAAAAAAAAATGAAAAAAAAACCAAAAAAAAAACAGCTCACCTCAGCAGTCGGATTCTGTCTTTTTCTGAACACTGAACTTGATCTCTGCTCGAATGCAACATTCAAGCCTATCATAGGCCGCAAATAACACAGGGGCGATGACTGAGCTTTTCCGTTTCACTTTACACTGATGAATAATAAACATCCTTCATGCGATGCAGGTTCTTTACAATAATGGGGGGAAAAAAATCCATCAACGAGTACTTTGTGTGTGGCTTACGGTGTATGCAAGGTATGTCCTGATACCAGCCAAGATAAAAATGCTCTCTATATGGACCTCCTAATCTGCGGGGCAATATACAACGTCTCTCCTGAATGTCTCAGTTGAACAAAGAGATTTTTAGGCATATTAATGTTGGATTTAAACACAGCTGTCAGCGATTGAAAAATGAATGTATCCCCATATACGCCTATTTGACAAATAAAATAAAAATCCATGAACATTTCTCTGTTAACTCAGCGACCAGATTTGTACAAGATCCCACGCAGAATATTGAAATCATGTCATTTTAACAGTGCTTTTCCCATCCCATTCCGATCCCACCTGACAATGGCAGGATACTGAGTTGAGATAACACCAAGTCCATACCTTCCTTATTTTGAGTTCAGCAGAATGTCGTCCTAATATTTGTACAAATACTTTGTCCATGTTGCCGTTTCCAGTCCTCCCATTTTTACTCCACTACCGTGAGCTGCTTTTAGCCAAATATGAACCCTGCAGGTTCACTACAAAAGACTTATTGCAGGTAGGCACAGGAAAGGGTTGCGTGAATCGTCGGCGACAAGCTGATCCGCTATCGATCAGCTGAGGATTTCATGATTTTCTGGCGGGGGGGGGACAAGGGAAGACGGAGGAAGCCCGAGGAGAGTGCGGACTGATGGTCATCCTTTCCGAGCATATAGCAAGTTAATACAAAGAGCTCCGATCCCCACTCCTCATATAATGCCATCATTAGTGAAGTCTTTAAAATGTATTACAACCTTTTTGGTGGACAGTTGAGCAATTTTAAGTTGTATTTTTATTATTTTTTATGAGAGATCTGGTGCTCCCAAAAAGCTAGAAAACAGCACTCAATCAAGGTCAGCTTGTGTGTGCGCGTGTGTGTGTGTGAAACTTGCCATATTATCTGATGTGAACAGATTGTTTTGGGTGTGTCTTGGTTGGCCTGGCCCAATAGTGTTATGTAAGAAAACACAATCATGTTTAATCTGTTGCCTGGATACAAAAGAAATGAAATCAGTTACGCAAGGCCTATAGTTTGGGGAAGAATGTTCTTGAGTGCATTTCTCCCCAAATGGGCTCGGGATAATAATCCTAGCTAAGTTTGCGCTTTTCGTGGATTTGGTGATATCAATCAACCATTTGGATGGAGCTGATTCGTGAGATTGGTGGCCGTGGTTTTTTTTTGTTTTGTTACCAGAAATGACTTTAAATAAGTTGATGCTTCTGCACGGGATAAAACCTTAGCCACAAACAAAAACAAAAAAAAATTGCAATGCTGGTGGATAGAAGCACATGCTGCCCGATGAGACAGGATGCAATGAACATTTCAGGCTTAGGAAGAGAAAACAAGCCAATCAGTCCAGGCTGGGAGGCATGTTTTAAACTTGGCAAAAGGCTGTCACAATGACTGGCCCCGTGCCTGATAGGCTGGGACTGCATGTGCTCCGTGTATAGGTCGACTTGAATGCGCGGCGCAAAAATGTCCCACGGAAAAAAAAAGCACCGCCGCTCGTGCGTCCACACATCTGCAGTAGCGTGGATATTTTTCCAGGAGAGATCAGGGTTCCGTTTTTTTTTTTTTTTAAGATAACAGTCAAGCAGATTAAGTCGACAAATAGTCAATTTTTTTTCTTATTTTTCTTATTATTATTTTTATTTATTTTTTACTTGGGGCGTTTCAAAATCCCCTTTCATGTACGATGAATAATAGAACAAGGCTCCAAAAAAATGTGTGTCCACTCATGATGTGAAATCTCAAAACGGGAACGGCCTTTTCTTGGCGCAAAAAGAGTGACAAGTGTTCGTGGATACAGCCTCTTGGCAGTGCTCGCTCATTAGCATATGATCCTGAAGCAGCCTCGCACATTTGATCCCCTTTTCAACAAGGGGGCCTTACACCCGAGTCCCCTCAATAGCTTTTAGTCCTCACTACGGAGGGGGGGGGGGTTTGGTCGGAAACGGCTCGGGGGGGAAAAAAAAGGGGTCGCGGTTTCTTTCATCGCTGTGGCTCGGGAGAAAAGCCCAGCATCCCTTCAGTGGTTTCAATGAAAGAAATAAGAAAAAAAAGGAATGACCTTTACAAATACCAGAGATTTTTTTTTTTTTGTTAATTGCGCTATTGTGATATTTATATTCAGACCTGCTCCTCGTTCAAAGAGCCAAAGGTGGACTCCAGCGGTTCAGGGTATTTTATGTCGGTGGTCAATTGCAATTTTTCCAGCCTTGTTCTCTGCGATTTCGAATAAGCACGAATCATTTGCCAAATTGTTGCCGTGATTACAGGAGAGGCGCTACATCCCATGGGGGGGTTGATCTGCGCGGAATGATGTGACATTCAAAATAACGACTTGACAACTGCACCCATATAACCCCATTAGGCCTGTGGGCAGAGGCAAAGCTATGGCTTTATTTATTTACAGCTTCCGAAGGGAAGGAGTGAGGCTGCCGTGTTTTATTTTATTGTATTTATTTTTTTGCTCGTTAAATACCTAGAGCGACATGCAACATGCACAGTTTAGGAGGATAGCCGCGATAAATACATTCTGGCCGTTTCTATTAAATGTGCCTCCAGCCCTGCATGACATCAGCAGCAGACATAAAGTATTGCACATGCCCCAACATAAATTGAAAGAAACCTCCGTCTATACCTGACACTTTGACATCACCCGATGATTGGGTCGAAAATATATATCCAGAACGCAGTATACTATTCCGACATGCGATCATTTTGAAAAAGGCACATTTCCAATGCAGAAGTCAGGCGTGGAAATAAACCAGCACTCGCTGTTCTTGCGCCGAACGGTACGGCGAGTCAATAGTACAGCTTTTTGAAGACTTTATTTTTTCACATGATCCAACAGCGTGCTTCAGTTATATCATTATTTACATTGTATTAAGGGCAGAGGACGTCAAGCTATGATAAAAGAGTCGCGGCAGGGACCCCAGAGCGGCGTTTAACTCAGGTTCTTGCGGGAGAGAGTGGGGCCCAAATATAAGCCCCGAAAAAAGGTCCCTGGTGGTCTTCTGGCAGAACGACCAGTGTTGGGGGAAGGTGTCGCGCTTCCGAAGGGAAGTGTCGGTCAAGTGACAAGCTTGCCAATGCCTCGGGCTCAAGCTGGTGAACGGCCGGGTGTCGTTGACCAGAGAACACGAATTAAGGCTCTCACCGTTCAACCCTCGCAAGATCCCACAGCAACGAGCGGCGGGCCCGCACCTCAGATATTCAATCCTTCCATCGGCTCTCGCCATCGCGCCTGCTGAAACATTATTGAGAGGCCTGACGAGCGTGGCTATGTTCGGAGGATATCTGGTGATGTAAGGGGTCGTTAAAAGGGCCAGTGTTGTGGCAATAAGGACGCCAGCTGTCCATTTATCACTCCAAGAAAATGAAAAAAAAAAAAAAGGGCATCCTCTGTTCCTCAACCGAGTTGGCAAAGTGTGGGCTTTTGGCACCCGCTGTTTGCCAGAGGAGGAGAAAGGACCGGCCTCTTGCTATGCAGCTACTCAACTCGGCTGTTAAACTGGATTCCAGGTGGAGGGAGAGAGTCACTTGTAGTTTGGGGATCGAAAATACAAAAATACAAAAACAAATGCGGCAACTTTAATTCAGGGAGGCTTTCTTTTTCTTTCTTTTTTTTTAGGGGGTCGGCCCAAGTGAAAGGAGCCAGTGGGGCGAACCAGTGAATCCGGTCAGAAATACTCGAATAAATTATATTTTCACCGACAGAACCTAATGTCCACACCGTCACCTTTGCAATTTCACAGGTTCCTCTTTCCTGTTTGTTTCGCACTAGCTGGTGTTCCTGAAAAGCACAAACAAAACTGCTTCCAGCCGCCCCTCCCCAAAGCAGTTCTTCACTCCTGCTGACTAATGCAGCCTCCTCTCACTAGGGGGAACAATAACACAATGTAGGGAAGCAGCTCCCAGATTACTTCCTTCCCTTGATAAGGCCGTGGCTACTACAGAATGGGAGACAGGAGAGTCCTTTTTGCACCCTGGGGAGCGGCGCTGTGTGAGAAGATCCTGTGCCACCCGTGCACTCCCACCTCGGTTCCCAGTTGACCGACGCTGATTACCAGCCCCAACAACCCCCCTACCCCCTGACCCCCCCCCCGATGATTTCCACCGCGGCGCGCACACAATGCTTTGTATCGCGGCGCGCACACGATGCTTTGTATGAAAGATTTAAGGCGGACATGCGGGGCAATTAGGAAATGTTTTTTTTATTAATTTTTTTCTGTTGGTGTTACACAATTGTCTGTCTGCGGTTTTGGGGATAAACACTTCCTTGCGCTCTGTGCATTCCTGTTTTTTTCACTGCATAGTCACCTGGTTATCCCCCTAGGTTGCAAAAAACGATGAATCGGGCCAAAACAAATTCATGACGCAATTCTACTCTGACACGCTGCAAAGGAAGAGACAGGATATCAACCTAAAAGGGCTCCCGCTTTTTTTTTTTGGCACGTACCCACGAGGCATTTGAAGGGCAAACTACTCTCGCAAACATAACTGACCACTTCAAAGCCCGTCTATCCCTTGGCTTGGACCCAATCCATCATCATTTTTTTCTTGCAGAAATGACACGCAGGCCATTTGAGCGGGGGGGGGGGGGGGGGGGGCGACGCCGCGGCGACGCGGCACGCGTGGAGCATTTTTACGGCCCAAAGAAACAATGGCGCCTTTGCAAATGTGTGATATTTTATGAATCCCTGTGGGGGCGTCTTTGTATGCACTCACGTCAGGCCAGGGGCCTGGCGCGTCGTTTCAAGCCACTTGCGTATGTCAGACCTCCATTAACACAGATGCTACTTCCGCTTCCCGCCTGTGGTTCAGGGATAGTTCCTCCGACCTCAACGCCACTAGGAGGAACCTTCAGCCCCGATGTCACTCTCTTCCTCACCCGGGGCCTTCGACTCAGAACATCAGCGTCCTCATTACCTAGAAACTGGTAGACAGCATGGGACACCATGGGACCACAGCCCTGTCCAAACATCAACGCTGTGCTTATTTAAACCCACATCCTGCCGCTGAGCTCTCTGAGTGTCTCCGTCCGCCTCGCTCCTCACTTAGCAGATAGATAGATTTCTTTTGTCTGCTTGGTGTGTTTGCTTTGGACGCGGCGCCTTCACAATGAGCGAGAAAGGAGTAAAAAGTAGAAGCGTTTGGCCCCACTCGGATTGACATGGATGACACAAAAATACGGCGATGCTTTGAGTAAAACTGTCCCACAAATAAACGAATGCAAGTGACCTGCAGGTTTTTTTTTTTCTCATTTTCACATTTCCCACAGTTGCACTTCCATTTCTTGGTTTGATGTGTTTTCTTGCGTGCACAGTCCGTAACTCCCTTCATAGGAAAAAGAGGAACCGTTCACGGGCTGAACGTTGACTCAGATCTGCATCCCAATTCCTTGTAATGTCTTTGAATGTTGGGAGGGGGGGGGGCGGAGTCCCTTCTGTGTAAAAGCTGGGCCCAAGACGAGTTCAGATATTTATATTTACTAATTTATTCATTCACTAACACTTTGTTAATGATGAGGAGAAACAGGACGGATGACACTAGAGGACAAAAAGAATACACGTGGGTGGTTGAGGGTCACTGAGGTCATCGCTGAGGCCGAAACAAATACATGGCAAAAGAACATGGTGGCATGGTACGCGTCGCTGTCTTTAGAATGATATCGAGTTGGTTCTTGGTGAGCAAGGCCGCCATTCAAAGCCTAATTGTAATTCTTCTACGAGTCTGTCAGCGTCCAATTAGGCTGTTTCTCCTCTCTCAGTCTGCCACTCATCAAAGCGCGGGTCACTTGCACGGACGGAACCTCTTTCGCACGTCCTCTGCGCTGCGCAGAAAGGGTGTCTGGCAAGAGATTTCGAAGAGGAAAAACAACAGGACTGGACTCCCGGCTGGTCTGTGCTCCGCATAGATCCGTCCATATCTAACATTGAATGTCCTCTCTGCGTCGGCATGCCTTCCTCTAAGTGCTTTGGTCACGTTGTGTAGCTGTGTGTGTGTGTGTGTGTGTGTGTGTGCGCGCGCGTGTGTTGGGCTTCTACACGACCGCCGCTTCCTCCGCTCTCGCTGCCAAACTCCCTGTGACGTGTCTCTATCCCTGTGGGCTTAGATACACTCTGCCTGGGCTCACACTGTGACTGGGTTGGCGCGAACCCTTTGTTCGCTGCTTCTTTTCCCCTTTTGTCACCACGCCATCCTCTGCGTGGGCTCTGGCATAAGACGATCCCTTTGTCGTTGCACGGACTTGAGGTGCTGATCCGTCTGTTTGCTTTTTTTACTTTTCGTGCACCTAAGCGATGGAGCACTTTATGTCTACCCTATCAGAGGGTGCAGAATGATATCTTAATTAAAAGAAAATGTATATGTTTGTTGCATGTACATTGAGATTGTTTCAAACCAATCAGAGGCCTCTCACAGAAGTATGTTAGATTCGGTTCAAATTGTGAGAGTTGGGGCAGTGTGACGTGCGTCGGTAGAAAAGCGTCCGATTGGCCAAAAAGGAATTCCGGCCCTCTTTGATTTTTTACGGACGTCTCGCCTTGGAAAGGAGCCCGCAGCGTTTCCGACTCCAAACTTGAGCTCAAACGTTCAGATCTTTTGTAAGCTCACTAATGACGTCGGGGCCAGCGAGTACCTGAACGAAAAAGTATGCTAAACCCCTGGCCCAGGAGCTGCTCCGTATGGTTTCCCATCTTGATCCTCGCTCGATCCACCCACACAAAGGCAGAGAGGGTGGGTGGGAGGAAAGGGGGAAAAAAGAGGAGTTTGGGCAACCTCTTCAAAAATGCATCATGCCAATGGCAAGGAAACAAATCCAGCCTAGTCGTGGATTTGAACTTCGGCCGTAGTTGCCGAGCAGTTCATAACTGTGTTCATGACGAGTTTCCCTCAGTTTTCCCATCGGCTGCCTTGGCCATCTTTGACACTTTTGAATGTGCTTGTCTCGTGTCCTTTTCATGGTGGTGCACAAAGTCGCGGCGGTTTGGAATTTTGCAGGGTAGGTTTGCGCTGCGATGATCTTCCCTACTTCACTATCACTATCACTTTTGGTCTCTACCAGTACCTGCCCGTGCCTACTGTCATAATCCCTCCACGCTGTGTGTGCAAGAGAGTATCACGGTTTAAAGGCCCGAAGTACCATGACATCTCCGGAAATCTCCAGCGCGGCAATGACGGGGGCCGAGGCGACGCCAGATCTGATTGATGCGATGTATACAAAGAGGTCGCGGGGCAGCGGTGTTTCACTATTTACCAGCGCTGCTTCGAAAAAAGAAAAAAAAAAACAACACACCCTGGAAGAGAATAACGTTCGGTCATCAACCATTCAACTGTAATAGAGTGCGTAATCTCCCACGAACCCACAGGATTTTGTTTTGAATGATTTTGCTCCCTTTGTGTCCGTTTCATCCCAGTGTCACAGTGAGAACACTGTGTCTCCATCTTGGAAAGCCACAGGGAGAGAGGATTTATGAATCCTTTGTGTCGGGTGGGACTGGCAGACTGAGCGCCACGCTTGGTGTGAAATTAAAAAATATTTGAGGAGACGATGTGAAAAACAAATAACCTTACACGCCCATACGGCCGCACACGCCTACTCTCTTGTGCGTCCTCATATTCGGAGCAGATATGTTGCACATGTGGCGGAGTTTGGACCTGGTGACTCTTTGTTGACCCCTTCCAAATTGATCTCGTCACATCGTAAGCGCGAACCATGTGGGATCATAGAATTATATTGTTATATTATGTTGTGTTCTCTTTTTGTTTATAAACCAGGACGGGAAATGCGCGTTAAGTCTATAATGGGGGAAATCATCATAAACTTGAGGTAAAAGGGCTTTCAGGAAGCCAAATGACCGGGGCGCAACTTCTGAAGAGGACCTTTCGTAAGATTGTTGGCGAAAACCGCCTGAGCCTCTGAGAGCAGCAGGAGTGGAAGTAACAAGGGGATCTCCATCACAAAGCCAAGGCCTCCGGCGCCAGTAAGAGGAATCCTCCCTCATGTGGAGACACTGTTCTGTTCCTGAAACCAGGCGCTGACCTTTGACACGGCGTGCAAGGCGTGCACCGTTATTTTTTTGTTATCTCGCCAAAGTTGACACACGCAGACTGCGACGCGATCTGGCAAAAGCGGTTGCTAAGGCGTTCCTGTGAAATGTTCATCTTTTTTCTTTTTTCTTTTTTTTTCGTTTCATCAGGAAGTGTGACCTGTGGGGTCCTGATATTCACATATCTCAGGGGAATAAAGTGCGTATTTATCGTTCGGTGACGCTCGTTCCATTCGATGAAACGCACCTGCACTTAATGTTCATTGACGTTTATTTTTTTCGGAAGCTCCTCCCGGCCAGCAGGTTGAATCGTCACACAGAACACGTTTAAATAAGTGGATGGGCCTGTTGAAATTCTGTCTGATCTGTAAAGGATGATTATACGATGACTTCTGCTCTGAGCGAAAAAAAAATTCCGCTCGTACACTGGTGCCATCTGTTACTCCGGTCTCATATCTCGAGCACTAACAGCATCTGCCCGACAGATGCAGCTTCGTACCTTGCTGCATCGGAATAATTATAGGGGGTCTGTGGGAATTCATTTTTTATTTTTTTGTTAAAAAAAATACCGATAATTAAACGATCCCTGGCTGGGAACAGCCAAAGGGTTGCATTAAAATGGAAATATTTCTCGGCCTGTGATGTTGGGCTCAAATATTTTCTTAAAATGCAAATGTAGGTGCATTTTTTTTATTGTGAATCGACCATCTATAAAATCATCTATAAACAAGGACACGGAATCTCAATAGACACACACACACGTAAAACATCAAAACTCCTGATGATGGTTTATCGGCATCCCTATTGGAACAGTATGAAGTCCACCCTTATCAGTTAGCACTTAACATTTTATTATTTTATAAACTTGTTTTCATGCCAGACATACTGTGTGTAATGCTATCCTAAAGCATCCAGGGTGGCAGCTCACCATAAAAAAAAAACCCAATAAAGCTCAGTGATATCCAGGGTAGAAAATGGGTTTTACACAATACATCACTCATCAACCGTGTGGTAAAAAAAAAAAAAAAACATCACAAAATACACTTGTATCCTGGGTTCGATGCAGTGTGAAGAAAACACTTCTGTATCGTTTGTAGCTTCGGTTCATCGCCCGAACTGACCTTTTTTTTTTCGGCAATGAGTCACTGCACTGTCCTAATGAGGTTAATCAGCCAGGTCTCCTCGGTGAGGCGGCCGCAGAGATGCGTCAAAGAAGATGACATGGTCTCCCAAGCCATAAGAAGTCTTTCACGGGGAAATGTTGTCATGGCATTGCAGACCCCAGACTAAGTCTTTCAGAGATGTTTTTGTCGAGGTGGGGTTCCCTGGCAAGGGGCTTTACAATGGTAATAAATAGGCAAAGAACCAGGAGTCACACCTAGCTGATCCTTCAAATAAAAGCCCCCCCCCCCCACACACACATGTGTATGCAAGTCTGCCAGTCTGAAGACAGCACACAGGGAAATATAAATCTCCTCTGTGTTGGACAAATAAAAACGTCAACCTCGGAAAACAAACCGCTGAGGCCCGATGGCGATGCAACCTGGAAAAAAAAAAAACAAGAGAAATCCAGGAGAGAGAGAGAGAGTGCTCTTCGCGCTCCACCGCGACCCGCGCGACCTGAGGAATCTGAATTTCATCCAGTGAGCATAAAATCCTCTCAAACGCCAATCCGTTAATGTTTACGGTTATATGAACCCTGCCACAGATAAGACACTTCAAAGCGGTTGCAACTGTGGCACGTGAGCGGTTGCTGGAAAAATCGTCCGCCGAAGATGTCTAAATGGCTCTCCAGGTGTCAGTGAGTTATAAATGCATTTCTTCATCCAGGCAGCTGTTATTCCGAAACCGCTGTCCTGAGCGGCGGATCTGCACGGTTGGCCAAGACAAAATTGCACAATAATGAAGACCTGCCAAAACCACTGATGAATGGTCCTCAGCCACGAGACCCATGCAGAATACGAGGATGTCCCTGAATGGCCGTTGCAAAAATAAACCGTTTCACCTGATAACTTACTAATTACACTCCCACTGTGGAAGTCAGATAAGCCAAACTCCATTAAAGCGGCATTAGACCTGCTAATGTTTCCCATCCTGAAAGAGCCGCGCCAGACATTGCACCTTGGATAATGTTCGAAAGAAATAATGGGGAGGCGCGGAGGCAGCGGGACATTTCTGGGATGTCATAATTCACCTGTCCCGGCGAAAACAATATCCTGAGTCCAGGCTGTTTCGCCAAAAGGCTCGCGAAGCAGAACCTTCGCGACATTTTAAAAATAGCCGGTGAAGGCGACACGCCTGGTTTGTCGACGATGACGTCAGTGATGTTGATAATACGACGGTCCTGTTGTCTCACACGCAGACAACGAGATAAATGAGAGGACAATAGGCCCATTTGGGGCGAGCCCCATAACTCAATATTTCCAGTCTGGGGCAGCTCATCGGCCATGGCCCGAAAAAATCCCAGTCTCATGATTCGCCAGCTAACTGTGTCCTCGGGGTGTGTGGCTGTGCGTGTTTGTATGTGTCTGGGGGGTTTTCAGGGGCAAAGCCTAATGACCGTCAAACACACGGTAAGGAATCTGAGAGCGCTGGCGGACCTTTGGATTGGTCATTTGGCTCTTTTGTCTCTGTCCCCTTTTCACACGCTCGTAGATAAACTCCTCCCGTCGTCAGCGCGAGGTCAGTGTGCAGAACGACCTCCCTTTATCCCGGCCAATCAAAACATTTGTTTAGGAGGACCTTTTTTTCATTTTTTTTTTGGTTCCAGCTCACCTTTATTTCTGCCATGGTCTTCGTATGAAATATTGTTGAACCTAGACGCAGGCGGCGATGCGACCTGAGATTGATTTGTTTCCTTCGTTTTTTTCCCTTTTGGACACAAAATACCTGATGAGCAAAACTGTAATTAGATCAATCAGAGCAATTAGGGAAAGGAGTTCCGAGCTGTCACGGGCTCTTTCGCGGGTGACTGGATTTCTGTGTTGCCCTTGCTCCTGAACCTCTGCCCTTTCCGCCTGTTGGTTCAATCACCGACCCACCGTGTTCCCCACTTACACCCTGAGCACGGGTGCGTTTTCGATGCGTGTTTTTCGCGTTCGGCCACTTTGTAATTACTGTGCGAGAAACCACGTGGCCGCTGTCGGTGGGACGTGACCACGATGCCAATTTTTCACCGTCAAACTTTTATCCAAATCAACTTTCTGTTGTTCACTGTCAACCCGACCATCCCAACCATGACACACCCCGCCCTGTGGCCGTGTCTTTCGGCCACAGGCTTTCCTTTTTTAGTTCACACTTTCAGGAATTGCTATTTTTACTTCCCCTTTCCTTTTTCAAGCAAACCTCTCTGATCCACCTGCTCAGTGCTGGGTCGTAGCATGCCGCGGGCTCCAACTTTTGCTTGACCTTACCTGTGTGACCATATAGCATTTGTTCTCTCCAGCACATAAACCCTTTAAGGCTTCTTAAAAAAAAAAAAGAAAGAAAGATATGATCTGCCCTCTCGTACATGTTTGCACGCATGGATGGCCTGCGTGCATGGTTGGGTTGTGGAGCCATGGCAGCAAACCTGTCTGCGGTACTTTATATCCCAACTTTGAGCTCAAATACCAAACACACTTCTCATGTGATAATCAAGCCCACCATGACCTTCACCTCCCCTTGACGCCTGCTCTCTGTTCCCGGTAAAGGAGTCGCTTCCATTAGCTGGAAACTTTTTGGAGCATTTCTTTCACCTCTTACATAGATCTCCCACACGCGTGTTTATACTTTGTTATTTTTGGGTTTTTTGAGGCATTCTCCACATTCCCGGTATTAATGCTCCCTGTGAGGGATGTTTTGGAGGAATTGTAAGCAGAGGCAAAGCTGAGAGTGGTTTGATAATCTGATAAGATGAAGCTATATCAATAACAATGTAAACGGTGAAACATTTATTGATCGCTTATCGTTAACCGGGGTCAAAGCAGGCCGCACCTGATGTGGATGTGGATCGGAGGGAGGGGGCTGGGGGGGCAGCGCACCTGAAGTGCGTTGGCTGATGGGCTGATTAAAAGGCCTCAGAAGCTGAGAGTCACTGGAAAGAGACTGAGCTGGGTGGGCACAGGTTTTTGATTTGAGGTGTTTTTAATTCAAATAACGTTTGATAACGTTTCGCCTGTCGGAGAACTTTTTTTGCTCTTGTGCCGCTCCTTCACCTCAGATGTGGTCAGGCAAATATGTATGTGTCAATTGGCTGCTTGGCTTGTGAAATAGGATGGGCCGATTATGTCGGCACACAGAATAATATCAAAAAAGGCAATCTACTCCAGACACAACCATCACAATATTTCAAAAATAAAACGATGCAAACAAATGTGACCATGCAGGTCACATTTGTTCACCTCTGCAAGAGCAGTTGTTATGATTTTGAATGCAGGACTTAATACTTGATGCCCCGTGTGCCTGCTATGTCCCAAAGTGCTGCAGTTCATGTCAAATATGTTCATATGAAACAAGTGTGCAGGAATTCAGAGGATATGACATTATTCCTTACTGACATACAGTATGTTCCTTATCTACATCCTGCTCCTGGGCAGCAATTCACGCACTAAAGGAACACCCAAAAAGAGAGCGTAAGGTGTGAAAATCGAAATAATCATGTAGAACATTTGACAGTTTTGCTCTTAAACTTAAAAAAAATAATAATAATAGTTCAACATATATATTATATTGGGAGAAACAAAAAGGTTGAATTGATCCTTGCCATTTCCTGAATGCGAAGGGCATCACTTGTGCAATTCCTCAAAACGTCTTGTGTTCGCTGGAAAATGACACACCGGATTATGCTGCAGACGGATGGCACGTTGTAAGCTTCGCTAAGTAGATACGTGCAGCGGAAGAAATAGTCATTTGAGCATTAGACACTGTATTTTAGGAGCACGGTTTTGCAATACAACCTTAGGCAATGCCAGCCTCAGGAATGTGCCAGATATATCTCGCTGGCACAGTTAATTATTAAATGGCCATAAATTGGTGTCAGGACAGAACGCTTTGCTTCATGTGCTGCCTAAAACTATAACAACATTTTTTTCTATAAATACGGAAACTCTTTTAATAGCTGAGTGGGCGCCATAATGATCTAGGTGCATGGAAGAGTCTATATTGTGCACTGTATCACTGTATATTGTGATTTGGTTCATCCGAATTTAATCCGAAACTTGAATGTTGAGTCTTGGTAAAAAAAAATAAGGTAACATGTGCAAACAGCCTCAGTGATAGCAGAATAATTCAATGGCATATTTTGCTGTTTGTTGTCTGGTCCCAGTTTTGGGGACCAGGTGCCACAGGCAGCTCCGTTCTCAGAGTTGATGTTTTACCCAGTTAAAGTCATTGCTCTACAGTGCATCTAATAATCATTTAGCAAACATTCTCTCTGTAAATTATTTATTGTTCCTCCAAGTGTGTACAAAACCAATGTTTCCTTTCACAATTAACTTAACTAACTACATATTTTAGAGTTGTTGATTTTGTCGATCTTTAAAACCCCCCCCCCCCCCCCGTTGGCCTGTTTCGATAAATTCGATAAACACCATTTTGTTGCAGTCCGGAATGTAGAGAAACAGACTTTCTTTCAAATTGTCTCCACGAGCTGACATACGAGAGGTCACGTGGGTGGTCTTGTAAAAGCTTGAATACCTTTTCTGTGAAATGAAGAGTGAGCCCCCAAATAATTACTTGGGAGTCGTCTGGGTTCTTTCTGACCCGCCCTTATATGCTGTCGGCGATCCGTGGTATAATTACATCCACTGGAGGAACAGTTATACCACTCATAGTAACACTGTGTATATAGCTACATAGCTACAGATACATTGGACTTGGAACACTTAAAGTGGACTGCTCTTTACTATTCTATTTTGTTTCTTTATTTCTTTCAGGTGCATTTCCGCCACCCGGCCAGTGTCATTAAATTTTTTTAGAGCAGGCGGCTTCCTTTAGTTTCATTACCACCACCCTCTGGTTTTCCACCTCCCCTGGAAGAAGAAGAAGAAATAGAAGAAGAGGTAGAAGAGGCGCTGCACCGTCGCTGGGAATGTTCTTTGATGTTGGACGAAACCATTCTGGTCGGAATTTTAGGATTTCATTAAGTGTCAGTTCAATGCGCCTCAAAGTAAAGACCCAGCTCCGTGAGTCACAAAAGTCCAGCGACCAGCAAGTGGTGCACAGGGAGGTACTGGGAGAGGGGGAGGCAGAGAGGAGGCGGGAGAGTTAGAAGAGGGAGGGAAGCAGGAGACCAGTCTTTTGGATTTCTCATTAATTCAGCGTGGCCCTCTCTTTCAGCGTCTCTAAAAGCCCGCCCACTGACCATTATCAGCCCAGGCCTTATATATACAGCCGGCTGTAGTTGTTTGTGAGTGGAGACACTTCGAGAGACGACTTGCTCAAACCCCCAGCAGGACCAGCCGCCGCCATGTCAGAGATCAAAAGCAAGCTATTCTGGAGGGCCATCCTGGCCGAGCTGGTCGGCATGACCCTTTTCATTTTCCTCAGCATCGCCGCGGCCATAGGCAACACCGACAACACCAGTCCCGACCAGGAGGTGAAGGTGTCCCTGGCCTTCGGACTGGCCATCGCCACCCTGGCCCAGAGCTTGGGCCACATCAGCGGAGCCCACCTGAATCCCGCAGTCACGCTGGGGATGCTCGCCAGCTGCCAGATCAGCATATTCAAGGCCGCCATGTACATAGTGGCCCAGATGCTGGGCTCGGCCCTGGCCAGTGGCATCGTGTACGGAGTGCGTCCAAGTGCCATCAATGTCCTGGGGGTCAACGCCGTAAGTGAAACCTTTTACTACGTGGTGCGCTGACGGGACATGTGCGAAGTGTTTTGAGACAGGGAGAGCTCGGAGAGAAAAACGATACAATCATTGCGCACACTGCAAAGAAATGTGACGCACGGCAATGTGCTGCAACTCTATGTGTGTCAAGTTCCTTTCAAGTCTAAAGTTGACCCCATGTGGCCACTGAGTAAGCATGACATAGTTTGTGTTGTTCTGTGGACATTCTGTCTTCGAGCATAATTGAACGGCGATGACACATGATTTAAACGCACCACACTGCAACAGCTTTAAGAATGCGCAATAAGAAAAGAAAAAAAATGCAGTGTCAACGGATTCTTTCTCCGAAAATGCTTTAATGCCCATTTGTTAAAAAAAAAATAAAGAATAATAATGACAGCTGTTTTCTTACTTCTTTCTTGGCTGTGTATATTCTCACTATCTTGTCACTGTGGGGAAAACCCTCCTTGCTCCTTTTTCTCCTCTTTCTTTTTTCCCCCCCCAAAAAAGAAAAAATCTTCTCAAAAATCCACCGCCATCCACCTGACCGACACACGCTGAGTGACTCTTGTTGTTTTGGACCCCTCTCTTTTTCTCTGGCAGCTCAACGGTGTCACTCCCGGCCAAGGTGTGGGCATCGAGTTCCTGGCAACCTTCCAGCTGGTGCTGTGCGTCATTGCAGTCACTGATAAAAGGCGACACGATGTCACCGGCTCAGCGCCCTTGGCCATTGGCCTCTCCGTCTGCCTGGGACACTTGGCAGCTGTAAGTTGCACCTTGCAACCACTTTTTCCTCAACCTCAGTGTGTATTGGTGTGTCTGTATCCAGGACGATTGGTCCTGGTAAGCCGGCAGCCAGCACCACTGGTGCTCTCGCAGAGGAATAATGTTTTATCTAATCTATCCCTCCCCTGCCGGCCTCTATTATAGCACCAGACCCTGTAGCTGAAGATATCCTCTCATGTTGTCTCTTTGTGGTGGATTACAGATCAGCTACACGGGCTGCGGAATCAACCCCGCGCGCTCCTTTGGTCCGGCTTTGATCCTGAACAATTTTGAGAACCACTGGGTGAGTCAGGCCGCCGCATTTACGCACGCCTCGCGTGTTTTCTGGACGCCTATCCCACCATGTCAAGCTTAAATGATTTGAAAAATTCCACAACAGACGGATGAACCCATTACACCCCCCTCCCACCGCCACAGTCCCCCCCCCACCCCCCCCCCCCCCCCCCCCCCCCCCCCCTGCTCAGGTTAATCAGTTATAGTCAATCTATTGTTTTACAATAAGCCCTGCGGAGATATTGAGCACAAAACAAAAAAAAAATGTTTGTACAAGACTCCAGTTAACAAACGCCAATCCATGGACTGATCAATGTTTCTCAATTCAGGTGTACTGGGTGGGGCCGATGTTCGGTGGCATATCGGCGGCTCTCGTCTACGATTTCCTGCTCTATCCCAAATTCGATGACTTCCCCGAGCGCATGAAGGTCCTGATCAGGGGTCCTGGGAGCCATCGCAATGCGCCCGCCACCGTGGAGATGAGGGCAAAGTAGCACTCTGGAGTCACCGCCATTTCGTGTGCTCGAACACGTCTGTGCTCCTGTAAACAGAAAAAAAAAAAAAAAAAAAAGCTCTGGGATTCAAGGAGAGATGTCGGTGTCTTTTTGCTCAATTTGTGTGAAATACCGATGGGGACTGGGGTCAGGGGTCAGTCGGCGCCCCATTCTCATTCACTCCTTTGTTTGACCACATACACACACTTTTGTATTCATACTGAGACTCAAACACTTCAAAGGTGGGGTAAGCAGTGTTGGGGAACGCCAGGCCACGATCGTACAGTGTCCCCGTTCCCATGGAAACACGCTGCTTCCGGACCGGAGACTTTGGCTCTGTTGTTCTGTTCGAGTAGAACGGCGCGCTCATAAATTGCGTATTTGGTTCAAATCACTTACCCCACCTTTAAGTGGAGGTTGTGAAGAAAAAAAAAAAGACAGAGCTGTGTGCTTAATTTATCTCCCATATCAGTATTCGATGTTGAGCCATGTTTTCTTTTTGTATACATATTTCTATGAGCTTGTATCACTTTTTGTTTCCGATGGACGTATTGTTTTTAACACTCTTGAAAATGCCACTCACTCGAGTGAACAAAACCCTTATTATTATTATTATTAGCAGCTGTTATTGCCTTTGTCAATCTTTGATACCACACAGGATTGAATCGGCATCTGTTATTATAGACAACATGTATGTATGTATGTATGTATGTATGCATGCATATAACATGGTATGCAATGCTTCCATTGTTTGGTCGAATATTTGTTTTAAAAGAAATATACACGTTTCATGGTAAAGTCAGACCAAAATCAAATTGGTGAGCAGAACATATTGAATTTGACAAAACTCCTCTGCGTGTGCGGCAGCAAGGATCCTGGTGGAAATGCACCGATTCGTTCACGGCGAGATAAACGTGCAGAGGGCATCAAGACTGGGGAAAAAATAAAAATAAATCCTTTACCTCCACCCATTCTCGATCCTCTGTGTCTTATTACGCACCCTGTTGATTTCAAGTTCGGGTCACACGTTCGACATGCAGCGCCCAGAGAAAAATCAGTCACGTCCTCGGGTTTGCTTTCGAGTCATTTCATCCACGTCAACCACAGAAATGCTCAAAGGAGATTTTGACACAGAACACCTTCATGAGACTTTTTTTTTTCCCAAAATCCTCCACAACCCACGTTGGTTTGTATTGTGGCGTATTGCTGCAAATTCCCCTCCTAAATGAGCAGGTCATCGAATAAGTGAAACCCTTCTGACTTGCAGTAATCTTTCTACTTTTTTTTTGTTTACTTTTGACTTCTCGAGGTCTGGCTCTTGGATTTGTCCAATAAATAAAAAACGTGTACGGAGGTCTCTCCGCCTGTGGCTGCTGATTGAGGGACAGCTCCTTAAGTTCTCCACAGGTGAAGCGTCCAGCGGCGGGCTGCCAGGTGGGTGCAAGTTTCCTGTCAGCAGCCAGGGAACTGAAGAGTTTTTTTTTGTTTTTTTTTTCTTCTTCTGGTCTCTCCAGTGAAATTGAGAAATTGTTTAAATGAACGGTCAAAAAAAATGCAAATCCTCCACCCCATACGGGGTCTCCTAATAGGCTCAGGGATTTTTTTTTCTCGGATTATCTCGTTTGCCCTGTGGAGCAGAAGATTAGATCTAGATCATAGTTTTGGGGGGCCCAAGCGCAGGCGGATATCTGTCACGGGCATAGCTGCTTACGTGTGCCTGTGTCTTGACAGTAGGGGAGAGTGTACACAGCGTGTCCCATGAGTGACCAGGCGTCATCATCGACTGTTCACGCAGAAAGGCCAGAGGCGGCAGAGCAATTAACGCGCTTTTTAACACCTCTCAGAGGCTCATCGCGTAGCAGCCAGCTCGCCACTGCAGTGTGCCGGGCCCAGTGCCAGCAGGTCACCCGTCGCATCCGCCGGGAAGCTTCTGCTTCTGATCGGTTTACAGCTGGCGTAATGGCACGTTTCAAAAAAAAAAAATACCATCACGTTGCACTAAAACCAGTTTCGGCCCAGTGGGAACTAATGCTTTTCGTATTCGTTAACCTTTGCTTTTCGAATTGATTCCGCTGAGATGAATAAATGTCTGCATTCATGCATTCATGAATCAGCGGGGTTTGTTGGGTTGTGGTTGTTTTGTTTTTTTTTGCCAACGGGCACTTCAGCTTCTGGATAGGATAGCGCAAGCTCTCCAGAGCACGAGGTCTTCGGTCCACTTTCACTGCTCACAAAGCAAAGAGGATTGGTTGAGAAAAAATGGGCCCGACCCACTGTCCTGCTCAGTTCCTTCATCCTGGGACATCTGCTGGACAGGGACTTGTGGCTTTCATTAGGTTTGCATGCGTGAGGGGGATTTTCATTCTTTCTTGCCGTTTGAAGATGCTCTCTCAACCTGCTCTTACTCCCCTTGTCCGAGCCTTCATTAATCCCTTTGTTTTTCCCTTGCCTCTTGCTTTTTCTTCTTCTTCTTCAATCTGCTTTGTGGAGCGAAATATCAAAGCTTTGTGGACACCCGACGAAATCCTTTTTTTTATTTGGGGTTTTTTTGTTGGAATGGCCTACGACCAATCTCAACAGCAGCGAGCGGCTTTTCCGAGAATCCCCATTTGAAGGAATCTCTAACTGTTTGCCTGTAATTGTAACCTATTTTTAATGCACCGGATAGAGCTAATGTATTATTTTGCGTTATTTAATATAAATATATAGGACCAATGTAAATCACATCTCAAAAATAAACAATATTTGCTGCCGATTCCTCACTCCAAGAATGACACAGTGGTCCAGATAATTAACCATTCGAAGAAAACATGTGTCTGGGAATGATGGATGGGGATATAAATGGCTCATGGGAGCCTTATTTAACCAACCCTACCAGGGCTCAGTAGGAGTCTCTGCCACATGAGCACGCCTCCACCTGAGACTGTAATCTGTCGTCTCCACTCAAGCTTTTGGATTTGGACTCTGGGTAATCTGCTTGTGCTATAATGACAACTGGATTTACTGAAAAATACCAGCCGATTTATCACCATTGAATGACCTTTTTAAATGAATGCGGTCACACTTGCGGCTTATTCCTGTCTTGACGTCATATGTTTTCCCCCTTTTGGGTCAACTGGAAGGGGAAAGCCTTGAAGTCGTAAGCACCGTTTCAGTCTGCTTGACAGAGCATCATATTGATTATATACTTGACTTGCTCCCACTTCTGCGTGATTAAATGCTCGGTGTTCCCGTCCCATTACTGGACGGGTTAAGATAAAGTCCAGCGCTGATGGATCATCGTCCCTCATCGACGATGTTATCGATGCCCCTTGTCTCGTTTGGGTCACATTTACACTTGGTAAGGCAGGAGCCGGTATCACGGGTGAGTGGTAGGGCACTCATGTGATGAGGCCTTCTCACCGGATCGGCAGCAGGAGAAGATATGGCGGGCCCTAAAATGCCCTTCCACTTGAACCAAATAGCTTTTCCTCAGTTACCGTCAAAACAATCCCGCGTCTGATGGAAACAAGTCATCGCGCCGGCCCGTTGTGGCCGCTGCTGAGGATGCGCAGACTCCCAGGAGCCTATAGTTACTGGGGTAGAGCGGGATCTAATAGGCATGTGTCATTTTCATCAAATGGAATGTCGGGTGACAGTTCGGTGCTCTGCAGTGGTGAGCCGGCCGGCACGCAGGGTTAGATTCCACAACCCCTTTGCCCTTCCCCTCGGTTCTCCGCATCATCGCTCCTCCCTCCTCCTGCTCCTGTGACACGAGGAATCCTCTATCCTCCGAGTTCTGCCGTCATCTTTATCCCGCGGAGGCTGCAGTGTTTGTCATCGATACCCCTAGCGCGGAGTTACGTGTGTGGAAATCTGCAGCAAAAAAAAAAATGCTTTTGGGTTTGAACAAAAAAAAAAGAAAACGATCACAAAGAAAATGGGGCAGAGAGACACAGAGGAAAGTGCAGATGCCTTCTTGAGTTTGCATGCAATATTTTGACCTCAATCGAAGGTGCCCCCCCCCCTGTACAGGTTTCTTCCCTTATTTTCTCGACAAGGCGACAAGGAGCCCTGTGACCCTCAAAAACGTCCGTTCTCTCACACAAGAAGGACAAAAAGGGAGAATGACAGGCCCATTTCCTTGTCACGAATTCAAAAGGTTCCCATTTCCTTTCCGCAGCCGCTCACAGCAGATGTTAACTTCAGTGCAGCCGACCCTGCGTGACACATGCTCAGAATAGGATAAGTAGATGGGAAGATAGGGAAACCATTTTTTTTCAGAGACGTAACTGTCATTCATCCAATATCTCGTGAGCCAGGCATAGCTTTTATTCCACGCCTGGATACAACGTGTTCTATTTGATCTTGGAGAGTAGAAAAGATAATATATATGTATATAGACAATTAATGCCGTGCGTGCTATATTGAATGCATGCACTCAAATAATTCCCTTTTTATAAAAAAAAAAAAAAAAAAAAAAAAAACATCGTTTATTCGACTTGTCGTGAATTGAACCAGTCTATTTAAGCATTCAGTCATGTCAGCACTAAGGAACAGTTTGGTGTAGGATTATGCTGTGTTTAACTTCTGTTCAACCAGAGGAGCAGGGAACAGAGCGGGCGGCGTGGAGGTCACTCTCACAGGCTGAAACACAGATCTCTCAGCTGCTGCTAATCAGGCCTGATTCTTAAAAGCCACACACACACACACGCACGCACGCACGCACACACGCACTTACGAATGTTGGTGAATGGCGCTGAGTAGGTTTTCCGGTCGGGCGGCCGGTGGAACCAAATCCCCGCTTGTGTCACGGCCTGGCCTCGTCGTTTTTGAATCCTGCCCGACGATAGCGCGAAGAATGAGAGTAGCCGTGTCAGAAAGAAAAACCCGGGCTTTCTGGAGGGCATCGGGCCCCGAGCCGCAGATTCCCTTGGTGTCAACAAGGTTGGGTGGAAGCTCACTGCTTCCGATTTTCCAAAATGACACTCCCATTAAGGAATGACATCTGGTACCACGATGGAGTGGCATTTGGGGTATTGCCTGCAGGTTCATTCAATTTTCTCGCCGAACGCCTGGCGCTGATTGTCTGGGGTTTTGTGTCGTAATCTGCAAAGTCTCATTTGCCAACTTGCCGGCGGCAAGTTGTCCAATTGAAATGTCAGTGCAAACGTTTTCAAGGATTTGTAGCTGACGTGCAACAAATGCAGGCCCCTCTCAAATTGAGTTCTTTTGCGATGTTGTCATCAGTGATTTTAGTACCTAAAGCCCGGTGGAACGGTGGCAAACCAGAGTGGTTTTTCTCTTTCTCTTTGCGGTCACGGGCAAAAGACGCGATGCTGGCGGATTTGCACCTCTGGCTGTCGGACTCCATTAATTTGACGGATCGTTTCTCCGGCTCACTGTTACCTGATACAATGGATTTGCGTGGGACGAACCGGCAGTAAATCCGGTTCGGCTCGTAATCTGCTGACGGACAGACAGAGAGGCATGCGGTGTTTTTCCTCTGATATGGTTTACAGATCCGCTGCCCAGGATGCGCTGTCAACCCAGCTCGATCCTTTGGGCCGGCAATTATACAGGTGTCTTTTGGTGATCGCTGGGTACGCGCCGCGGAGCTGTAAATCGAATATCTTTCAAGCGTTCGCGTTTGAGTTTTTTCCGAATGAAATGGGGCCGTGTGTGTGTGTGTGTGTGTGTGTGTGTGTGTGTGTGTGTGTGTCCTGATTTCAAATATCCTGGGTAGGACCAATGAGGGCTGGTGCGGTGGCAGCTCCTCTGTACAATTTGGTACTGGCATCCGGAGAGGAGCCCTTCATTGAGTCCTGTTCTGCGGGGGCTCATCACCAGATTCTGAAATTCAGGAGCCCCTTCTGGAGAAGGATGAATATGTGAAAGACGCAAAGGAACCAGTGGTCTGAGCGGGAATTTGTTCCTTTTTTGTGCTTATTTGTATCGTATAAAAAGACAATTTCCCCCAACGAGAGGGTTTGTTTTCTGTGCAATGCTCAAAATGTTTGACCTATAATCTTAAATCTCTTTCTCCTGCTTCATCGCTTTTTCTCCTTCTCCCTCTGCACACGAACTGCTTCGCCCTCCATACCTGGCTTTTATCACAGCCGACACATTCGAAGCCGAGATGATGGATGTAAAAGCCCCGGTGTTACTGGGCGGGCTGTGAAATTTATGTTTTTGTTTACACTCACTGGCACAACATTGTCATCACTGGAAACTCCGAAGCTGGTGTTGAGTTTTAGGCACGTCGGGCCTGCTGGGTCAGTGTCCTCGCATGCTGCATAGGGGCGCATGCAGCAGGTGCTTTTCTTAATAAATCGCGATCGAGTGACTCCGTTGGTGTCGACGCGGCAAAGGATCCCACTTCAAAACGGCTTCTAAATGTGAATTCATTGTCTAACTCCCTGCCCTCAGCGGTAGTTGTTGACTGTCAGCTGGATAATGTAATCAAGTTCCCCGCAGCCCTCCAGCGCACAGCTTCTGTGTGTGATAGCCGCAACTGACAGTGATTTCAAAGGCTTTGTACTGCTGGCAGTTATGTTCACAGTGGGACTTGGGCACGTTGCAGCAGTGAGTGGATCACAGTCGTGTCGTTCTGTTAAATCTTACATAAAACGTGACAAACTGTGGCTGATTACCAGGCCTGAAAATTCGAATTCCACAATTTTTCTTTTTTTTCTTTTTATCCTCCATTTGTATAAAACTATCTTCTGTGGTGAATCAAACGTCCTATTCAGCATGCATGGGACAGGGCCACGCTGTTTGTTTGTTTTTGGCACCACCTCACTTTTCCTGTATTTAAAAAGTAGTGGTCACGGTTCAAGAAGATTTCCCTCTTGACTACATGACCTCATTTTGCAATATGTGCAGCTGCAAGCAGATTGGGAAGCGGGGGCCACAAATGACAAGAGCAAGGACAATGGCGTGACTCGAGCAAAGTTAGTTAAATATCAACTTGAATGAAAGCCTGGCCATTACCATTTTTGTAAGTCACAGGTATAAAAGAACGATAGGCTCATGAGCTCATTGAAAGAATTTTAGATTTAAAGGGTTAGAAAATGTGAGGAAAAAAAAATAATATATATATATATATATATATATATATATATGGCCATTGTGCAGAGGAATAGCTCAAAACTTGCAGCAAGGTCCTTTTTCGTAGTCCACAAAATGAAAACAATGTACTTGGATTAACACCGTTTTTTAAATGAATGTCTATAAAACCATTGCCTTTATTTCTAAGTGGCTGAATGTAAAGCAGAGTGAACATATGCTTGTTCTATCAGGTAAAAAGGGCCAGGTTAACAGAAAAAGGAAGGAAGAAAGAAACAGGACAATGAATGCGTAGATAGGAGAGGCTTTGCCCCTAGGACTGCCCACTGTGTACAGTAGGGGTTTTTTGTGTGTTTGGCAATGGTCCCAAATATTTCTGCGGGTAAAACAACACAAGGATGTGGATCAGGTAATTGCACATGAAAGAACTATACGTTGAGAAGAAAAATGCATGATTGGACTAGATGTGGCCAATCGTGGCGATTTCCCTTTTGGCTGTGTCACAACAATGTTCTTTTTTCCCCATCTACGCACATGGCCGGTCTCACATCCCGTTTTACTGCTGATGAGTATTTGACGGCCCCCCCAACCTGGGCTAATCATTGAATAACCGTCGAATGACTTTAAACGCACCAACCACACATTTCCCAACCGATTCTGCCGCCTGAGGGCAATCTGGCCAAGGTTGTGTAAGTAGATGCAGCTTATTGTTGGCTAATCGGAGGCTCAATGGCTGCCACGGCTGGATGCACATCCCCTTGTTGTCCATTGCCATCCTTCCGCTTTCTCTGAGATGATCATTAACAAAAGGCCTGCGTCCCAAATAATTTTACAACGGCCAGCGAGGGAGTGAAGGTGTTTGGTGATGTTGCCAGGTCCAACTTCCACTTATTGCCTCACCGCAAAAGGCAAGTCAAATCCCTGATGTAACATCTGTCTGATTTACGGTAGCATAAACTATGCAAATTCAGCAGACAGATCCGGGATGGTGTGAGCGAAGGGAGGACACTGAAGGAAAACCTGCAGCGCCTGCAAAAAATAAACTGGAATGTCATTGATTCATTGGGCTGGTGCAATCAGATATTTATGTTCAGTCGATACATCTTTCTCTATAGCTCTCCTCCCTTTTAGGGAGGACGGAGCTTTGCTGTTTATTACCACTACTCTGTCAATTTGGTTCCTCGTGAACTTCTTAAGGTGCACTGTTTTTTTAATAAATTGATCCATGATGGACGGTTGAACTGATGGGATTATCTCACTTATATGACATGGCGCGTCTTCACGTGTTTTGTTTTTTTTTGCGGTGGAATCTCAGAGGCCGGTCATGTGACGGCAGCCCATCTAAACTCCCCTTCCTTTGTGTGCTTAACCTCGGAGGGCAGAGCATTGTGTTTAGCCCCCTTGTTTTGAAGTTTGTCCTCAACAACATCGACAATGCTCCTTTTGTTGCCCCTTACAAACATTTTTTTCCTTCATGAAATGATTTGGCTTGCTTGTTGGGCTTGATTTATTCCATGATTTGGCATGGGAAAGTTCAGTAGTCGTCTCATTATATTTGTTTTCGAGAAATGAACAATCAAGAATGGAGGCCTATCTCTTTTGAGTGATTATATAAAGCTGTACTGTAAAATTCAACCCAAAGATATGCCACATTAACAAATAAGTTCTCCAGAGAGCCAGTGTCTGTATGTTTCTCTCGCACAAAAAGAAATATATATATATAGATATATATATCTATATATATATAGATATATATATCTATATATATATATTTATATTGTCAACATATTCATGTTCCTTCATTACAATCAAGAGGGCACTGTAGTTTATTTCAAGTGCACCATTGTGGTTCACATAGTACTCACTGTCGTACCATTAGTGTATTTGTTTGTGCAACAAATTCCATGTTTACTCCTGTTCGAATGATGTCTGCTCTTTCTCTTCAACTCTTTGCTGTTTTAGTATTTTTTAAGAAAAGGAAAACAAGTGGCTTAGTCTTTAAGGTTAGTGCAATTTATTGCAACAAATGAGGAATAAGTTGACAGTTGAAGTTGAAAAGAGAAAATATAGAATAATGCCTGCCCTAGTAAACTGTAAACATGTTGAGGAAGACCTCCAACTTGAAGACGAATTGCTTTTAACAGTAATCTGAACCCCACCACTCGCCCTCTTCAACTCATCAGCACATACTGACTGATACTGGCCCCCTATCTACAAACCGTGAGTTAATCGCCATGTCCACTCCCTTTCTGCTTTTCGTCAATTTTTTGGAAAATGTTCAACGAATGCTGTGTCAGAAGGGCGGCGCCTTGGGGGGTGAGGCACGCTTAGATGTCTGATGAACTTTGTGGCAACCATGACTGCATGGAACCAAGGCGCCAGTCAGAACTGCAGCGTTGACTGCAACCTCTCACCTCCCCCCTTTTTTTTTATGACAGCAGTCTCACAGAGGTGACGAACATGACCCATTGGGTGTTTCGACATGACAATACTGCTCTACATTTTCACAGCTTGAGAGTTCCTCTCCAAACATCAGCTTCAGTGAACAGCGGTTGTTACTGCACGGCTATAAACTCTTGTCAAAGGGTGAAGGATCACACTGCTACAAACCACTTCAGAGGTCCTGACCTGAGAGCCTGCTGGTAAACACGGATCAAAACAGGCCGAAGTGTTCACCTCGGTTCTGTCAAGGTTAAACGTACAGTCCATGACTCATATGTAAACCCACGGCTCATCCCACCATCTTCATTCCAAACAAGAGTTTGATGATTAATAGGCTGTTTTTCATACACAGACAAGCACTTGGCATCAACCAATCTTTTTTTTAATAGTGGTATTTATACTTGATGAATAACATAATATGAATACCCATAAATGTGACGGTGGTATTCATGTGTCTTTGTATTCAATGTGATGAATGTTTATGGTATTGTCACATAAGTCATGAAATGCACCATATGAACAGGGTAATAATTTCAATTTAGCCCACAATATAATAAGTCAGTCAATCAACGTTGTCCATAGACCTTGAACTTCAGTGGTAAAAACAAACAAAAAAACACAGACCTGTTGGACCTTTAAGGATTGCAAAAATGATCTATGTTCTGTCCCTAACTAGAACCCGAACTGCTAAGGACACATTAACAGAACAATGATTAAATATCAAGATACACTTTTTAAAACTTGCGGTTAAAATTGACCGAAAATCAAATAGGGACCATAAAGTAAACAGTGTGAGGTATGTTCTCGGTCGCTGCATGTTCAAAAAATGTAAAATGCTACTTGGTTTATCACCATAAAAGGAAGGATTTCGCTTTTATTTCAAGTGTATACTGCCATTGATACGGGGCCGACACACACAGACACACGCACACCTACACTCACACACACAAACACACACAAAACCAAGACACTATTTTCATTCAACTATGGTGGACAAAAATTGTGCAACACTACCTCCCTCTGGTCTAAATTGAGGCCTGCATGTGTGTATGGGGCTTCAGCGTTAAACAGGAATTAGAGACATGTTTGCAAAAAATAGAATGTGTGCAAGTACAAAATATGTACACGGGTGTGCAAAATCATTGTCTAAAGTAATCTACTTTTTTGTTGTTGCTCTATTTCGTTTTTACTTAACTATTGTTATTGAATGAAACTTAAAAGGCTAATAATTTTAGCGATGTCCATATATCAGAATACAGTAGAACACATCTTTTCCTGGCACACCAGCTCCTTCTATCTGAGAAATCAAGTCAGTGCAGCAATATATCTATATCGCATTTAAACATATACAACGAAGACAACCCCACGGATAAAACACGTTAAAAAAAACATTCATAATATATTCACTCATATGTTATGGTGTATGCCGTGAAGTTTGTTTTGTTTTAGTTGCGTATTTGTGTCTGTTTGTTCCATTCATGTCAGTGTTGTTTGTCTTATAATACAGCTATGGTCGGAATGCTCGTGAATGCACCGCCCCCAGCAGCGAAACAAACCGGAATCAGTTCGGGTCAGTTCGGGGTCAGTTCCGGTAGCAAATGTGCAAAGATGTCGCCGTCCTTGTTTAATTTTGTCGACGCTAAAGACACATTTACGGTGAGAAACCAGTGGATTATAGTTCCTTATTTAAACGGGTGCCGTTATATCCCATGTTCCGTCAGTTCAATCGTATTAAGGAGGCAGACGTGCTAGTGAAACCAGATGCTAGTCTTCGTTCTGTTATAATGGGAGCTAGCAGATGCTAGCTAAACTGTAGTCACGTACTTTCTCTCTTAACAATGTCTTCCCTTTGTCTCATACAACTCCAGGCCTCTGCCAGATTTGCTCTGACCGGTAAAAGCAGCAAACATTTGATTAATGCATTCAACCAGGTCCCTGGCAAGTAAGTACAGTGTGTATATGTTAGCCTGTGTAGTTAAGTGTTACGAGAACACACCTTATTTCATTATTTGATGAATTACTAAGGCACGCATGTTTTTTTTCTTTGCCACAGTGAGACAGAAAAGAAAACCACACTTGACCAGGCTCTGAGGGGTGTTCTTGGTGATCAGATTGTAAGTGCATCAGTGACTGCTAACTTCTGCAATGTAAATTATTAAAAGTGATTAACGTAATCTGACTTGTTGTGGCAAATGGAAACCCAATATTTTTTGTGTGCAGATTGAGAAGAAGGCATGCTGTGATGACTACCTGGCTCTCATCTACCTGAGTATTGATGCTGTGAAAGAGGGTATGTTTCTCCACAGGTTGACTTTTATATGTCGGATGGGGTTACGCCTCTCAAAATATATCCTTTCTCAGTGGACCTCGGGGGACCTGCTGCAGTTTCACAGTGAACACAAAGGACTTTTTAACTTCTCAGTGTCCATATGTGCATTTATTTTAATGGTGAAAATCAAATCTTATTCTGTGAGGCAATTGTTTGATTCAACCCTTCTCTCTCTTTACATGTCGTCCAGCTGCCGACACACACACATTGACAGCAGTCACCACAACTGCGCAGTCAGACTGGCTAGAAAATATATTGTGTCTCTGTGAATAGGAAATATGTCAATATGTGTTTGAATAAAGAGCAGGGAAATGTGGTGATAAAATCACACGTTGTCACAGGAGACACATGCAGGTAGCATTTAAATGTTAATTGTAAACAAATGTGCTGGTTCTCTCCATGCAGGTATCTGCTCTGCTACAACTCCTTTCATCTTGCTGGGAGATGTGTTGGATTGCCTTCCTCTCGACCAGTGTGACAAAATATTCTCTTTTGTGGAGGAGAATGTCTCCACTTGGAAGTCGGTAAATAAACTGCAATCTCTCTATAACGGCAGTTCAACTTAATGTACATAATTTGATCACTGTGTTGTCTCCTTTTTCCTAGAGCTCCTTTTATACCGCAGGGAAGAACTACTTGTTGAGGATGTGTAATGGTAAATATAACATCACTTTCTTGTTCACGAATAAGACTAGGCATGTGCTGGTAATGGAATGATGGCCATCAATGAGCAATAATATCCCATTATGACGTTATGCATTTTCAGTCCTAAAATGTTTTTTTCAAATGTATGGGTAAACAACTTGAGAAATTGTGTAAATGTCGACCACTTGGTTTAATGCACAAACATGCTCTCTCCACAAAACACACACTTCCCTAATACCCTAGAGAGCCGACAGACAAATATTGGTCATTCATCAATGCATTGTAACATAAAGTTTGTTGCCCAAAATTCAACCAAATGTCATAATATAATGTCATCCATAAATTTCAACAGATGACTTAAAATAGTATCTTTTTTCAGCTTTCGTTGATGTGTAGATGATGAAGGAAACTGCCGCTAATGCTGACTTGGTTAACAATACATTTATTATAACAAAGTAACAGCATCAAACAGGCTTGCCATGGATAGCCTGGGGGGACATGAAGCCAAATGGTTGTCTCACCTCGAATGAAGTTAGGCACACAGTTGTATACCTTTCACAGACTTGCCCTAATTCCACTCTTATAACCCCTATAACTCTGGAATTAGGGTTAGGGTTAGGATTACTGAAACCCTAATTCCAGGCTTATAACCCCTATGACTGTGGAATTAGGGTTAGGGTTTTGGTGAAAAGTCGTTGCTAGAAAGATGAAAGTTGGTACTGGGGGGTTTTCAGGGACCCCGAACGCACTGGTCTTGGTCCCGTGTCGCTCAAACGTTCTGAAGTGGGCGAAAGTGCAAGATCGTTTTTGGGTCTTGACCGTTCACCCATTTACCAATGTCCGAGCGACACGGGACCAAGACCAGCGCGTTCGGCACCCATGAAAACCCCCTAGTACAAACTCTCATCTTTCTAGCAGCGACCCTTCACCAAAACCCTAAACCTACTTCCACTCTTATAACCCCTATAACTCTGGAATTAGGGTTAGGGTTAGGGTTACTGAAACCCTAATTCCAGGCTTATAACCCCTATGACTGTGGAATTAGGGTTAGGGTTTTGGTGAAAAGTCGTTGCTAGAAAGATGAAAGTTGGTACTGGGGGGTTTTCAGGGACCCCGAACGCACTGGTCTTGGTCCCGTGTCGCTCAGACGTTCTGAAGTGGGCGAAAGTGCAAGATCGCTTTGTGCGTCTTGACCCATACCCCACACATTTACCGATATCTGAGCGACACGGGACCGAAACCATAAAAAATGCACAAATACTGTATATGACAGAGATGGGGAAAAGGGGGGACAAATAGTATAGTGTATCGTCCAAAATTCACAAAAAAAAAAATAAAACTGAGAATGTCAAATATGTGAAAAAAAAGTCATAGTGTGTCTAAAATGTGAAGATCAGAGGAGATAACTGTAACGCACCTCTGTCCCTGTGTAGATCTTTTGAGGAGGCTCTCCAAATCTCAGAATACGGTATTTTGTGGAAGAATCCAGCTTTTCCTGGCTCGCCTCTTCCCCCTGTCTGAGAAATCAGGTAAAAATAAATAAATAATAATAATAATTATTATTATCTGGATGTTGTCTGTTGTGTTAATTTGTGGTTTCCTTCAGGTCTCAATCTACAGAGCCAGTTTAATCTGGAGAACGTAACGGTGTTCAATAAAAATGAACAAGAAAGCACACTCAGCCAGAAGGTAAGCTGCTGATGCATCGTAAGGATTGTGAGCATTTTGAAATGAACCCCCGAAAAGAATACAGTAGAATCTCACTTCCTGGTCCCGTGTTCAAAGCCCACGGAAGAAAAGGGGGATGGTATGGAGGTGGAAGAAGGAGAAATGGGGGAGGAAGATGCTCCCGCACCGTCGTAAGTTCAAGTGAATTTCCGAGCGACACTTTTGTTTCATTTCAACGACACCGTGGCTTGTCCCTGACTTTAGGTTAAATACAACCTGATTTTTTTTTTTCTTCACATTTCCAGTTCCATTCCGATCGACTACAACCTGTACAGGAAGTTCTGGACGCTGCAGGACTATTTCAGAAACCCCGTGCAGTGTTACGAGAAATTCTCCTGGATGACGTTCCTGAAGGTAAACGCGTACATTGTATAACATTCAAAAATACAGGCTTATTGGAAATCACACTCAACCACGTTTCAACTCATTTTGTCCTGCCCAGTACTCGGACGAGACTTTGGCCGTATTCAAGAGCTTCAAGCTGGACGACATGCAGGCCTCTAAGAAGAAACTGGAAGAGCTGAGAGCGTCTGGAGGAGAACACGTCTACTTTGCCAAATTCCTGACAAGCGAGAAGGTGAGAAAAAATGGATATATATATATATATATTTTTTTTTTTTTTGTCAGTCGATGACGCTCTCGCGCAGACATGGGGTCGGACGATCCCTCACCCTCTCCTCTCTCCGCAGCTGATGGACCTGCAGCTCAGCGACAGTAATTTCCGACGGCACATTCTTCTTCAGTACCTCATCCTCTTCCAGTACCTGAAGGGTCAGGTCAAGTTCAAAAGGTGAGTCCTTCCTCCGCCACCGTTTTTGGACACAAGGAAACAAACCTGCGGTCCTGTGGGGAGAGGTGGGGGCGCGACGGGGGCGGACATATGTTAAGAGGAAATACATTTTGCTCCAGCTCCAGCTGTGCTCTGAACGATGACCAGACCGCGTGGATAGAGGAGACGACGAAACTGGTGTATCAGGTCTGTCCCTGTCTCCGTCTCATTAACGTAGATCACACGTTACCGCAGCCGTTTGTTTGGCTGTTAGAGCGGGCGCGGTCCCGAGGTTTCGTGTTTTTTTCTCCATTTCGATTTACATTTTCCTTTTTTTTCGCCGTGGCATGGTGTCCCATGAGAGAAAAGCAAACCTTTTTTTTTTGTTTGTTTGTTTGTTTATTTTTTTCGTCATTTGACTGTCGCAGCTGCTGAAAGAGATCCCTCCCGAGGGAGACAAGTTCGCAACCATGGTGGAGGTAAGCCGCGCGCCTGTTCAATGAGACCACACGCCGTCGCGTCGCGTGGAGTTTGTGGTGACACCGATGCTAAAAAATAAATAAATAAATAAATAAAAAACTTTCCTAATTTCTCAGCATATCCTCAACACGGAGGAGAATTGGAATGGCTGGAAAAATGAGGGATGCCCGAGCTTTGTGAAAGAAAGGTGCGGCTCAACTCAAAAGGTTTCAGCGTAGGCCATACAGTTGTGTCGCGTTTCACGGCGGTGATGAGGACCCCTCATTTTTACAGGGCAATGGACGACAAGCCAAAAAGACCCACCAGGAAGAGGCAAGCGCCGGAGGACTTCCTTGGAAAAGGGCCGGACCGCAAGATCTTCATGGGAAAGTACGGGATCAAATACGAGGCCGATTGGGTCGTTTGTTTGAGCGGCAGGTCCTCGGGGTTTCGCCGCGATAACGCTGGCTTCTCTGTGTTCCCTTAGCGATGAGCTGACTCGACTGTGGAACCTGAACCAGGACAACATGGAGGCCTGCAAGTCGGACAGCAGGTCGGCGGTTTGTGAAACTCGGGCGGAGGCACTCGCCTGAAACCCCCCCGCGACATCCCTCCGGTGTGCTCAGCGTTTGTTTGTTTTTTTCCCCCCTTCCTTTCTCGTCCTTCAGAGAGTTCATGCCGTCGCTGGACGAGTTCTTCGCCGAAGCCATCGAGCAGGCCGACCCTGCAAACATGGTGGAGGACGAGTACAAGTGAGTGTGCCGTTCCCCGTCCCGAAAGCCCGATTCGTGAGCCCGAGGCCGGCGCATTTGCGGCGTCCTCTTCCTCTCGGTGATCGGTCGGATTTCCTTCCTGTAAATCTCCGCAGGGTGGTGCGGAACCCAAACTACGGCTGGCGGGCTCTGAGGCTGCTGTCCAGGAGGAGTCCGCATTTCTTTCAACCCACCAACCAGAAGTTCAAGAGCCTGGGGGACTACCTCGACAGCATGGTCAGCAAACTGGCCAAAGAACTGCCGGTGAGGATTTGTTCACTTCCCAAGAAAAAGACATGCGTTTTTATTTTTTTATCATTCCGGTAAAAAATAGAAATAATAATAAATAAACAAATATTAAATAAGTACAGCGATGCCTTTACCTTTTGCTCGCCGCGTGCAGAAGGACATCCCCTCTGAAGAGATCAAGACGGGAGAAGAGGACGACGACGATAACGGAGACAATCTCCTGAAGGACAGCAATGACAGTGAGTTTGGAATGATTCCACAGCGACGTTAGAATTGTAACGGCACGACGCAACGTATTAAAAAAAAAAAAAGAGAGAAAAAGAAAGGAGTGTTGACCGTCCCCGTTGCGCCGCGCCTCCAGGTCCCAGCATGCAGAGCAAGATGGTGAGCAACCAGCAGATGGACGACATCGCAGCCAAACTGGGAGGCCAGTGGAAGTCGCTGGCGTCTCACCTGGAGATGAAGGCGGCGGAGATGCGGGAGATCGAGACGGACAGCGAGGACGTGGACATGCAGGCCAAGCTGCTGCTGGTGGCGTGGCAGGACCGAGAGGGGGCGCAGGCCACCGTGGAGAACCTGAGCTCCGCTCTCACCGCGGCGGGATACTCTCAGATCGCGGACAACCTCAGCGATTCCTGAAGTACGCCGTTTTTTTTTGTTTTTTTTTTAAACTCTTAAGTCCGTATCTCCGTCACATTGTTGCATTTTATTTTTTGGTACCAAAAATAATTTGACACTCAAATTTTGTACGTAGTTGAGAAGACGTTTTTCTTGTTCATGGTCGAAAAGCCAATAAATGTGTTGTTTTTTTTTCCAAATAAAATTTCTCTTTTTTTTTTTTTAAAGAACATTCTCTACTCACATTCTCGCACAAAGTACTCCTTTTGTTTTGGTATAACGGTTTATTTTCACCATCCATGAAAAGCAATCAGTCAATAACTTATTACAGAGTGTCGATGGTTAGGGCTTACACCTTGTGGCAGGGCGAGCGGGGCAACCCGTACACAGACGCAAACTCGAGCGGAGCGAATTTTCGACGTTGGTAATCGGAATCTCGGTTCGCCCACACAATAGCATTGGCGACGTCGTCGGGGGGGAAACAAATTCCGGCAGATGACGCGAGCGCAGCACTTAAGGTCTCGGGAGCGAACGCAGACTTCTCAGAGCAGCGACAGGTGAACGAGGGCGAGTCTCCGCCGCGTGGGAGAAACTCTCCGCAAGACATCTGCAGAGGTGGAGGCCAGACTGTCGAGAGCAACGACTATGCGTTTATTTATTTTTTTTATTTTTTTTTGTACAAGTCGCTTAGGTGACTAAAGAGAGTAATTTGCATTGATGATATGAGCACCTCATCGAAGGCTTTAAAAAATATACAATGTGTATAAAACATTTAATGGCGCTGCAGGGCCGGACTTGGGACGCCTACTAAGCGGTACGGTCCGGGGGGAGATCGACTCTCGTCCACCTCCCGTTTCAAAGCTCACTGCGGTCGAACATTTAACACAACTCGACATGATTTGTTGAACAAGCATCCGTGTTGGTTACGAAAAAGAAAGAAAAAAACCAAAACAAAACAACATCGTCAAATCTTTAAAGACACCAGTTTTGTTGCACATCTATGCAGACAGTGCTTGGAAATGGCAATTTGTGTGTGTTTGTGTGTGAGTGTGTGCGTGCGTGTGTGTGTGTTACGGTGTTGCTACTGTTCCTCGTCGAGTATTTCCAGCCGCCGGGGACCATACAGTAGAACGTATGCTATATGCCAGTCTCCGCCCCCGGACAGCCGCAGGATATCCTCCGGGGACACCACGCTCACCTTGTCGTCGTCAAACTTCACCCACTCATCTAGAGGAGCGGGGAGAGCGAAGAGGAATGAGCGGACCCGCTTTCGCCCCCCCCAGCATGCGGCGTACCTCTTGCGACGAGCCGAGGTACGGCAATTGGCGCGCGCTTACCTTCTTTCCTTTTGACCCAGCCCACGTAGTGACCCGAGGAGCTGGAGCGTCCTTGGTGGGTCAACACGGCCTGCAGGTCGTAGTAGCCGCTGTTGTTGGAACCACAGTCTGCAGGGGGGGGGAATAAATGCGAGTCAGATTCGTGTGCGCTTTTGGTTTGAAGACGGCAAACGGATTCATCATGACATTTAACATGTTCAGCTCCGGAAAACTGTAACTGAATATTTATCATGCTATTTGGTGGCTTGGATAAAGCCATTTTTTTTTTTTTTACATCGCGCGATGTTTTCCAACATACCTTCGGAGAAAGAGAAGGGCTCGTATTTCACCTCTTTTGCCGAATCGGGCTTCTTCAACACCTGAGGCAAAAAAGAAAGAGAGGCGCGGAACGGAAATAACCGTGAGCGGGTGCGTTTCCGACACGTTTGTGAAAGAAGCGGCGGAGCGAAAGCGCGGCCGAACCTTTTCCTGCTGTTTCTCGAGCTTCTTGTCCTCCACCTCCTTAAACTTTGACCTGATTGGCAGCATTTTCTCCTGGACCTCCGCGGTGCACAGCTCGTAGACGTCCAGCATGAGCGGGAACTTGACGTCCTTCGAGAGAGACGATGGCGCGGGTCGCGTGAGACACTCGCCTACAGCCGCCTCCGTTACACAGGACTTCGGCGACTACAAAAAACTCACCTTAAGGACTTTTGCGTTGACAGACTCCTTCTCTTTGTAGTAAAATCGAACCATTTGGACAGTCAAGTAGCCAGGCAGGCGGCTAAGTTTGGACTAGAGGGACAAGCCAAAAAAAAATTTAATATATTTCAACGTCCAGGCGTGGAGACACAGGGGTCCCATTCAAGTGTCCAAAGGAGGAATAAAAACGTACAGATTTGATATACAGGGCGTTTCTTTCCAAGGACGGAGACATTTTTGTGATTTCCTCCTGCAGTCTCTGCGCAGACAAAAAAAACGGACAAACACGGTTAGTTCCTTGTCGCACACTAAACGCAGGACAGTGTGTGGCGTTCATTTGCGTTCACGTGAAGCGGGCGGGGGAAAAACGCAGTGTGCAAGACGCGCTCCGTGTTTGCGCGACGCCTACCAGCCTGAGGCCTGTTGCCAGGTATTTCACTTCCTGGTTGATGAAGCAGCTGAGCTGGAGCTGGCTCTCCTTGCCCTTGATTGGCTCCTCCTCCTCAGACTCTGTGCATTTCATGCTGAACGAGAGAGTTAGGGAAAGTCTGGCCCGCCGAGGCCTCACCGCGGAGACACCGTACCAAACTATGACGCTCCACATTCCTCTATTGTTACTCAGAAACGGAACGCCGGCGGGAAGCGCATGACGTGCCGAAAAGGATACGAAGTTTCAAATTCTACGCCAAAATACTGGTCGATGAGGTTCTTCTTTGAAGAGGCAGAAGCAGCTCCGCTCTCGGCCTCGGTCTAAAGATAGGGGGGGGGTTAATTATGGGGGCATTTGTTTTTTAACACATCAAATGAAACGGGTATTTTTTTCTCCTTCACCAGGTAGAAAAATAATCATTTACCTCCATGGGAGTCTCTGGGTCCAACGGCTCCAACTTCTGCTGAAGCACTCTCATCATCTGCAGCCAGCACTCGTTTGCATCCTGACCGAGAAAAACACAGGCCCAGACTTTTTTTAAAAAGTCAAATTGACTTTTTTTGGTACGATTTTGGAAAACGTTTTCAAGTATCAAATGTTTGACATGTTTCAGATTTTTTGGATAACATATTATACTGCACTATAAAGTTGTTTTCACATTTTTTCACCTCGACCATATTCGTAAGCATCCCTGAGGTTGCTATACACTTTTTGATGTGCCTATTTTTATTTTCTTTACTTTTTTGACGTTTTTTGGACGACATGCGATGTAAAAGGTGAAAAGTTCCTCACCTGCTGGAGGTACTGTCCCTGGTCGCCCTTCTCAGCAAACTGTGGGAAGGCCATGTGAAGGAACTGCAGCAAAATAATGGGTGGGAGGCTGGATGAGGTCTTGTCCATGGTCTCATATAAGTCACGAAGGGCTGAGGATGCAAAAATATACATTAAGCCATATTAATTTAATTATTAGTATGATTTCACAGGTGGGGTGGGGGGGAGAGAGCCTCATACCTGCTGTGATATACTGTGACGGTGCATTTGCCCCCGAAGATCGCAGAGCACCCGAATACCTGTAGAGGGAGGCAGATGATTTCAGCTGGGGGCACAACTTTACACAACAAAATAGGAAAAAGAAACGCAGACATAGAGCTCATTTCAAACGACACATCACAACTATGCGGCGCACTTTAACATAGTGTCTTTAACATCTGGATTTTAGGCCCCGGGACCCACCTTCTGAGGGCAGTTTTGAGCTCCGGCACAGAGCGCAAGCACTGCACTGTGGCGTTCATGTAGCAGGTGTTGCCCAAGTTTGTCAGCCCGCACGGCAGTTCCATCTAAAAGCAACGGAGAGGGATAAGTTCTTCGTTTAGGCGTGAAAACATGAAAGTGAAAAATAGAGTTCAATCCCGTAAACAATGGCATGACAACGTTTCTCTGTGAATGCCCGGGTGATCAACTACGTTATCATCAGCAACAGTTGAGCTCAAGGGGTATATACACACACACTATATATTGAGTTTATATGTTCTCTTGTTGTAAAAACTACATTGAGGGAACACGCGTTCATAACAGGGCCTCGTCAGCGCAGAATGCAACAGCTACCACATTCGTTTTAGGCGTACTGGCAATTTTTATGCCTACTCACCGCTGTGGCCAGCTGCTCCTCAGTCATATCCTCAACAAACATAGGCCGGACAGCGGGCTCCTCGGGGAGGGCTTCCGCCGAGCCCATCATCAGCAGAGTCATTCCCTGCAAAACCCGAATGAACTCAAATGTACAGATTCGCTTATCGGGCCCACTGCTGCATCGACAAAAGACGGCGCATCGAAGTAGTGTTACACGTGCAGGGCTGTTGGCTTGCAGGAGAAAACTAAAATACTCACATTTTTCAGCTTAATGTTTCCCCACTCGTCATCCTAGAATGGGACAAACGGCACAGATTAGCTTCTGAAAAAGCCCAATCCAACTTATTTTTGAAACATATTTGGAACATCGGTAAACATCCATGATGATGCATAACAAACATAAGAGGGGGTTGGGGGTGTTTCGATTTAATATGCACACACACACACACACTAAATAAGAATCACACAAACAATCACAAAAACACCACAGAGCCGTTCTAATCAATGTTGTCATTTTTTCCACAAACAACGTACAAAGCGTATTCTAGGGGGGGGGGTTAAAGTTCAGAGCGCGTGGACACTACGTCTACACCATGTTACCACGAAAAGCTTGTTTTTATTCAGTTGCAGCTGGTGAACACGAGTACCTTCAGTGTGCCTCCCTTCACCATGACCTTCTGTCTGTCCGGCTGCACTCCTGTCAGGGCGAAGAGCTGGGCCTTGAAAACCATGGGTGGCTCCTCGGTGTTCAGCTCCACTGCATCGAACTTCTCTTTGCCCCATTTCACATTGACTGAAACAGAGAAGTGGTTCATAGCCGCCGAGGGTTGGTCAGAGCTCGTGACAATTGTCCGAGGCACACCAATTGCACCTCCACAGGAAAACAAAAAAAAACTATTCTCCTACTGTAATGAACGGAAATATCAACATCGACGGGAAACGCAGCGTGTTGGATTAAAATAAACTGCGGCTGTCATTCCATTTGCTTGTGAAGCGTTTCAAACGAAACACAAATCACAATACAAACAAACACCACACCGTAACTCCGTCATGTATGACACAGCATGTGAAAGTGAAACGGCACAACACGGAGGCTAGCAAACACACGGAGTTTGGTAGCCAACTATAAAACCGCAACGTTGGTCAAAAGATCTATTTGGGGTGCACTTGTATCGTATAGGCCATACGCATCCCCAACAAGCTACATCTGCAATAAAATGTTCACTAATAATGTGCCTGGTGTAGCTTTGTTAGCAATGCTAGCTGAGCTAATCAGCGTGATTCAGTTATTTCCACACCGATTCTAAAGTAAACATATAGATGTGTTAACATGACAAGAACGAAAATAAATGGTGTCGTTGTGCCGAGAAAGAAGGGCGTTAAGTAAGTAACTATTCAAACCACTCTATCTACATAGCTGTCGCTATGAACGGCAAACTTACAGTTAGCTAGCTGTTTACCGATTCGTGTCAGGGGGTAGTTAGCGTAGCCGGCTTCCCCAAACCGCTCGTCTATATACTGCTAACAAAGACAGACAACACAATCCCGATAGTGTAACAGCGTTATATGTTCCCCAACGTACAAATATAGTTTCTAATAACTCGAATCAGTGCGCTAACGGGGGTATTTGCTATCATGCAAAGAGGAGACCATGATAACGCTAGCTAAGCTAATTTATGCTGTTGCACTAAAACACGTGCAAGGATTCAGGTTATTAATCCAAGGTAATGGCTGATCTGCGTTTAAACGAACACATACCTGTAAACACCGGCATATTTGGCAACCTTTTAAATCCTCGAATCAGTAATTGTGTCCCTGTTTTATTCCACCGGAGCGCGAACGCAGAGTTGGCTACACCTCAGTCTGAACTTCATTCAAACAGAATGACGCTGCAACAACACGCTAAGAGCTTATCGATGCGCTCTGAGCTCGATCAGACTTCCTGCCGCCTGACCCGCGACCCGACCAATCACAGCCAGATTACGGACACGCATACGCACACTGACGATATTGTCGGTGAGAGTCCAGGTTGTGGTTACATAGGGTTGATCAGCCCGCGACAACACTACAAGATGATAATTTTTTTTCACAACCAACAAAATGATTTCGTTTAAATCGCATAATTTATAACCACACAGTAATTACAAGGTTTACACGTGTCGATTTTGAAACCACAACCTTTTCAGACATGACTTCAAGAGTATGTGAATATATGACAACGTTCCGCAGCTCAACAAGCGAACATAATCTCAATTTACAAATGGATTAATATCAGGCAGCATGCAGTACATCTGAAGCTCCCTGTGTCCCTATAGGGCCGTTGGGCCTATTTTGCTTAATTAGTCCTCTTAATTAGGGATGGTTCCATGTATCTCCTGATATTAAAAACACGAAACTAGCGTTGAGCGTCAACAGTGAAAACTAATACAAAATGGATGATAAAGATATGTTTATTGACATATCCATCAGTGCGGACTCCAATGCAATTAACCATGCAAATTATCCAAGACAAGAGTAGATCATAGTTCCAGTGCTTTTTTTTTTTTTTTTTTTTTAACTGAACAAAAAGTTACAAATGAAAAGATTGCGGAGGTATTCCATAATCCTTATGTCTCTCTTATTATATACACTGTGGGGGTCTGCATTAACGGGACATTACCGTGTTAGAGACAACACTCGTTACTGTTAACAGGACAATCATTGACACAGGTAGGCTTTAAGTATACCATCCCAAAATTTGTCACATGATATGAACCGAGTCTGGGGACTTCGTTTTGACACGCTAACTCTATTGCAATGTGTCCATAAAGAGGTAATCTAATATATATATTTCATATACTTTAACCAGAGCAAGTAAATTCCGATAAAACCACAAAATGTGTGGCAATTTTCTTAAAAAAAAAAAAAAAAAATGATGGAAGAGTTAAGATTTGTCTTGTTTTGGAGGAAAATAAACAAACAAACAGATATGGCAGTAAAATCAATATCCAAACATTAAGGCACTAGGTGGGCCATATGCTACACCTGTTTAGTCTTCTACAAATAATTTACAATTCAAACAGTGCAGTTTTACATTTGTTAACTTAATGTTTTCCTTTTGAACCACTTATCTATGAATCAATGTAAGGCAATACATTACAAAAAATACAAGAAAAAAAAAAAGGACAAGGTACCAAATAAACAAAAAAAAAATATCAATTAAGTTTCAGGACTCCTATATGCCATTATAATGGAATATTCCTTATGGCTTGGAGCAATAAAAATAATTATAATAATAAAAATAATGCATAGATTTAAATGATGATCTTGCATGCTCCTCACTCAATACTCAATAACAGCTAATACTCGTGTCCCAATACTCTGTCCCAAACCTGATAAGTGACTTGTAAAGTGAAAAGAAAGAAGGCAAAAAGGCCAGCGACATAAGATGAAGGCATCCGTCATGTGTTTTTTTTAACCGGAAACAAAAGTATGCTCGCATTTAGCTCCAGTATCTGTCAGGTGGGGGGAAAAAAAATTACAAAACAGATATTCATATTCCACCCCTGAGACAACCACTTCACTGCAGATCTGAAATCCCTGTATGACGGTACCTTAAACCCAACACATACTTACAGGGGTCCCAGCCAACCACCCCTCGCTTACCTCCCTGTTCCCAATAAGAACTGTCATTTAATATGAAACACACAATGGCTCCATGAACACCAGTCCCTTGATATCGCTGCATTGTCCATGTTTAGTTCAAGACAAGTGTGCCATCTTCAGGTAGAAAAGGAGAGCTGCAAGTTGAAAGCGCTGGATGATGGTTTTCTCTTGAAGAAAGGCGGCAGAAGGGTTTATCAGCCGTCTTAACGTCCATGATGCCTTGTGTCTGACATGTGTGTCAATTTTCCAGCGCCGGGTTTTTTTTTTTTGTCATGGATGTATTTTTTTTGTCTTCTTTTTAATGAATTTTCTATGTAATACAGGTTTTCTCCACTTTTTGAGGATGCGGAATGGATCAGATGGTTAGCTGAAAGAGACAACAGAGACAGGTGTCCAGTAAAAGAAAGCCAATGTCTTATCCGGGGTTAGTAACCCAATTTAAGTAAACATAACAACAGGAAAGCTGGTTTACAGACACTGAAACACCGTTAACACCTTTGCGTCATGTTTGACAGGAAATGTAAAAATCCTTAATGTGGACCGTCCTAACCAGAGTCGAACGGTAAGTTTTTCCGAGTTAGTTACTGAACCCAACAACACATTAGTGCCAATTAGAAAAAAAACAAGAATCCAAAGTGTAAACTAGAAAAAAAAGCCCAGGAGTCAACCAACCAACCAACCAATCAGGAAGTGTCTCGTGTTAGAAGCACCCGGTAACACAATTAATAAATAGAAAAGTTAAATTCTGTAGACGAAAGTCTATTCAAAAAAAAAAAAAAAAAAATCAACACTTTCTGAAGAAGTTCCTGTCAACAAGTGCTGGATGTTGTGTCTGCTGCTTGGAGGCTGGACTGCGCTCTGCTACAACACAGGAGACAAACAGCAGGTCATGTGACTGACGTGACCACACGGCAGCCCAGCAGGCGGGATAAAATAAGACTTCTGACTGCAGCACAGCCTCGCTTACTGCCCAAAACAATACTACAGTGTTCTAACGTAGGTCATGCAGTTAGCCATAGCTAGTCTAACTCTAGTCACTGGGGGAAAAAAAAAAGAAAGTCATTTTGGTGGAACCAAAGTTTCGCAAAATAAATGGAAACGGCACAGAAATGAGCCCCCCAGATTGTCAAGTTACCTCAGCTTTCCTGTATTGCTTTTAGGGTTCCTGCGGAAGGACTGGTTTGGTCCAGAGCGAGTGGACATAGAACGGGGGGACGCTCTTGAAAACGTAGATGGCGGAGTCTTGGGAATCTTCTTTCCGAGGTGGCCGATCCACTTCTTCTGCTCGTCCTGGGTCAGGGCCAGCAGAAGCATGTCCCGGGCAGAGGTCACATCGTAATTTACTGTTGGGAGGACAGCGGAACATGATGTTGATTAAGAGTCTTCAAAGCACAAGTATGCTAACTTCTTGATGAATTGATTAGTTATTTGGCTGAATTTCGTCCACACCTAAAAGCATTAGGGTGGCAGCTACGTGCGTTACGCAAACATGTTTACAAAGTGGGCAGAATACGTAAAAGCTTACAAGTGAAACTTTCTATTAGCCGTCATCACAACGTCAGATCCACAAGACGGAAGGAGGTTGGAATGTTACCTTTGCAAGGAGCTATAACGTCCTCCTTTTTGTCGAGATGGTCCTTGTGGCACTTGACGTGGCAGCGGCGGCACTCCAGGGCCGGCGGCGGCTTGAAGACGTGCCACAGAGGCTTGGAGCACGCCTCGCAGTTCGACGGGAAGTGATACAGCGTGGGGATGAACTCGTGACCTTTGTGCGGGTGACAGTTGGTCTTGTCGCCCTGAGGGACCGTCTCCATGTCCGCCTCCTTCCTGCACTCGCCCTCGTTGGCGTAGAGAATCTGGAGACGGGGAGAAGGAGCCTTGAAATGCACATTTCTGAGGCCTCGGCCTTAAATTGGACATTTTGTTTACACCAGATGTAAAAGTAGTGGGGTCGACTGTAGGGCACTAGAGAGCCTCCTACCTGGAATATCCTTGGAATCTCTTCTGTCTCGGCCCGGTACACGTCACCTTGAGTGACTGGTCTCACATGGAATAGTTTACTGCACAAGAAGAACACAAAGTGAGCCATCGCATATCAGCAAATCTATCACCCCTGCTGACTTGTAAGCACAGGTCCCGCAACATTACCCCTGTTGATGGCGTGTCTACTTGAAGGATGTATTTCTCCAGGAACAACAGATACTCACTCTATATCTAGTACCATCGAGGGGTTGGACTGCTCCTTGTCCTGCTCATCGTTGTAGAACAGAATCTTCTTACTGCTCACCACCACATACTGCAAATGACGAAAGTAAGAAATGAAACGAAGGTGAGTATATTCCAAGGGGTGGACGGCGTTTGTCATGCACGGGGGGAAATGCTAAATGCATACCTGCTTCTTCCATCCGTATCGCTTGATATTAGCACGATTAGGAATGGACAGCCAACCCTCCAGTCTGGATTCTGAAATTTCAGCCCAGATGAGGAAGAGGAAAAAAAAAAAAAAAGTTAGAAATGAATAACATGCAGTGATAAGAACCAAACTCAAATCAAAGGGGAAAAATCACACAAAGGACATAATTCTTGCATAACACCAGGCGAACCCATGAAAGGGTTCTGCCAGTATTACAGTAACTGTGCCGGAGTAGGTGACAAGAGAATGAATTTAGATGCGCCATGCTGCTTGTACACGCTCCTCGTGCCGGAGGGAAATATTAGACATGGGTGAGTCACTTTTTCAAAGCATGTTAACAGAGGATGAAATATCGGTTCATTTATAATAACGTCAAGAGCGCTGGTTTTGCGGCAGGATTTGGTGGTTATCTTCATCCAATCAACTTGATCACACACTCCTTTGAAAGAACCGCACGTCATTTGGTGTTGAACTCCCAATTCCAAGTGCATGCAGCTGAAACACCACACGCTAAAGACAGGAACGGTGAACTAAGAGGGGTTCGTCGGCCAAAGGTGACGGCGTGAGGGGCGTCTGCGTGTGTCCAAAAACGAGCAGTGCTACTGGGTGAACATGCCGTCCAAAAAAAAAAAAAAAAAAAAGAAAGAAAGAAGAACAAGTGTGTGAAGTGTTTGAAGCATGTCGTGCTGTAAACAAACGAGAGCTGTCACAGTTTCAAGGCGCATTTTGAAAGGTGCTGAGAGTGGTGTGATAAACCCCTGACACTGCGTGCAGTCAGTCAGGGGGAGGGGGGGCGGGGGGGGTGTGACCTTTCATGCATTCGTCATTTAACCCCCTGTTAATGTTAGCCAGTAAATTTAGTGGATCAGACTGCTATGACATGGCGTAAATGTCATTTATGTGCCACTCTACGAGGCTTCTTTCAAAAGCGTTTCATCAATTTCCCCCCCTACAGAGATGGCCTCGCACAAAAGAACACGGAACAAAAATCCGGGGAGGGGGGAGGCAAAGAAGACAAAACACGCAATAGCTGCAGCACAGGCCAGGCAAAAAAAAAAAGAAAAAAGGGGGGGGGGCTCGACCACGTAGTTACTCACAGAGGGAAAGGAATAGAAGTTACAAAGATAAGAGGAGCAAGGAGAACCAACCGGACATGAGGGGAAATAAAGAGAGAATGGTTTAAACCACAGACACCAGCAATACACGAAACAGACCCAGGACCAGATTAGAATGCTCGACGAGCCAGATTGAACTGCATCTAGCGGGCCGCAGATGGAACCACGGGCCGCCGTTTGGACTCCCCTGTCTTATACCAAAGGCACGCTGGTGGGATAAGCCAATCTGCCGCTGTGCTCTGGTTCTAACTGAATGAATTCAATTTCTCTCAACTCCCTGGAACACTTCTCACAAAAAAGTATTTTTTTATTTTTTTTAATTGCATGCACAGGTCCATTATTTAGGAATCCAGTCCACATACAATATGGCCTACTTTGACCACAGGAAATGGTCACTTGAACCCAAATAAGTTGTAATTTCAGCTCGTTTTACCCAAAAAACGGAAGGAGCGCTCGAGAGCCGGGTCCGCCTGACGCCGCCGCTTCCGCTGCAGGGCCTTACCTGCGATGTTGCTGTCCGTCTCATCCGTCTGCAGACTGGTGACGCTGGAGTTATCGATGCGCTGCAGCAGGTCGTTCAGTTTCTCCCTCAGCTGCTCGATGTCGCTCTCCTTGCTGTCCAGCTGCATCTGCAGCTCGTTGCGATATGTGCATTCTTCTGCCAGTTGCTGTCGGCGAAGGGAAGATGATTTTTGTTTTTTTTTGGTTTGAAAAAAAAAACAAAAAAAAAATAGGAAAATCCACACATACGGGATCATTGGGTGTCAACTCACCGCCTGCATCTCACCCAACTCCTTCTGATACTTGATGGCCATGTGGTTAAACTTGTCCTTCTCATGGTTGAGCTCCACCTGAAGCTTGCGGTTCTCCTTCTCCTTCTTCCGCAGGTCGGCGGTGCTGCCCTTCTTCTTCTGGTCCAGCTTCATGTCCTTGCGGTTCATGATCTCTGCCAGCTTGTTGACCGCCTGACCGGTGGGAGGAGACAGATCAGCCACCGCTTTCCCCGCCACTCGCCTTACCAGGGTTCGCCGAGCGACCATATGTTTACCTGAGTCTTCAGTGTGCGCTCTGTGTTGAGGACCTTCTCGTAGTTGGCCTTGATTGCGTTTGCCATCTCCTCCTTCTGAGCCAAATACTCTGCGGAGGAAATCGGTTCAGTACAAATATGGCAGCACATAGCCCGCTCACCTTAACATTAAGTCAAAGCATGTCATGTTGTCACATATATGATCGAGCCTACTCCAGAAATACCAATTTCTTGGATTTGTTTCCCCCCCCCCCCCTCTCAAATTCACCAACTTTCACTGATTTACAGCGACCCGTCAACGAAGGGGTCGTACCTCCATCCTGAGTATTAAGCTTCTCATTCAAATCGGTCTTCTCTTTGCTGAGGTTCTCCACGTCTTTGGTCAGAGTTTTGTTGGATTCCTCGAGCTGCACAGAAATCTCGGTTATTATTCGTCCTCGTGATTAATATGGTTTACTGAACAAAGGGAATAAAAGACGAGTTGTCATGGTGATGTAAAAAGCCCAAGGGCATTTTGGACTTTATCTCACCCGAACAATGGTAGCCTCCTTTTCCACCATCTCCTGCTTGTGTCTGGTCACCGCCTTCTTGCTCTCCTGGCTGAGCTCGAAGTACTGTTCCTCCTGAAGTGCCCGGGCGAGCTGCTCCGAGTCGGCCTTGGTCATCGTCAGATCCAGCTGGGCGGACAGGGAGTCCCTTTGTCCAGGACAGAACACATTTTTTGGTTTTCAAAGTGTTCGGCTTCTTAGACTTCGTCGTCCGAGTAGCAGAATCCAGCTTCTTACCTTTCACCGTACAGCTCCTGCACCTTTTTATGAACGTCCTGCACCTGCCGGTTCCTTTCCTCAATCTCCTCCTTCAATTCCTTGACCTGAGTTTTGTAAAGCGTCTGGCGGAGGACAGAGAGAGAGAGAGAGATCACTTACGCCGCACGCGGTCGAACCGAAGGAAAAGGACAGAGACACCCAACGGCGACTGAGGCGAATACTTACAGAAAAATACTGTTCAGCTTCGAGCTGGTCCTGAAGTTCCCTCATCTGTCCCTCGTTGCCTCTGTATTGTCTGGTAACACATCGTCAAAAACGGCAGATGCTTAGCTTTCATTTTGATTTTTTTTCTGCATTTCTGAAGCCGCTTGTATTGCTTCTTCGACACCGCACATAGAGTTTGCGCGCACTCGTAACAGCACAGCCAGCCTCCATTTCAGCCGCCGTAGAAACCGCAACCAGCCGCACAACCGGCAGCATTGGCTGCTGTGTCGGCCAGGGGATTAGCAACGGAGTGGACGGAGCAGGACCTATGGGTAAGCCCTAATCCTGCGGCGTAAACACCGTCACCCGAGCAGCTTTGGCGTAGTCACCCTGTAAGCTGGAATAATAGCCCTCATTTGAAAATAACGGGCAATTGTAGGGCAATTTACGCCTCGACTTCACAAGAGCATTACCGGGCGGGGCAGGCCAGCAGTAACTCCTGGCTAGAAGTGCCGTTTGGTCGAGTGGACAGTATTTGCGGATCAATTGTACACCTCCGACGCGTCTCGACGTCTAACGCAGGAGGACCACTCACTTGGTCAGCTGTGCCAGCTGGAACTCCAGCGAGCGTTTAGTCTCGAGCGCCGTGTTGATCTCCTGTTTGAGCTGCTTCTCTGAACACCTGAGACGGTCCACTTCCTGTGTACGGCTCTTCAGGTCATTCTGGGCCACGAGACGCTTGCTCGACTCCTGTTCTCCCTGTATCTGCAGATTCTTTACCTGGTGAAAAGATGGGGGGGGGGGGGGGGGGGGGGGGCGGGCCGG
>JAFBJU010000186.1:170589-200182 GCA_016785305.1 Colistium nudipinnis
GGGGGGGGGATTGATGGACACGGTTGAACAAATGTTCAACTTTATGTGATAGAGCTGAATCTTTTGGCAGGACTGCCCGAGGTGAGCGGGATTACGCACGTCATCTTCCAGCCTTTCCTTTTGCTTCATCAGCTGCTCCATCTTCTGCACAGACTGCTTGAGGTCAAACTCCAGCATGGAGCACTGCTTCTCCACCTCCACCACCCGGCTCTCGGCTCTCATCCTCGCGCCGTTCTCCTCGGACATCTTCGGGGGGGACACACGGTTGAACAAATGTTCAACTTTATGTGATAGAGCTGAATCTTTTGGCAGGACTGCCCGAGGTGAGAGGGATTACGCACGTCATCTTCCAGCCTTTCCTTTTGCTTCATCAGCTGCTCCATCTTCTGCACAGACTGCTTGAGGTCAAACTCCAGCATGGAGCACTGCTTCTCCACCTCCACCACCCGGCTCTCGGCTCTCATCCTCGCGCCGTTCTCCTCGGACATCTTCTGCTGTACAGCTGGAGCAGAAGGAGAGAGAAAAAAAAGGTATGAGGTGTGACATTTGGCATAGAGAGGCCGATCTGTTCCGCGACAAACATCAGGTGAAAGGCAACATATCACTTGGAAAGATAATCATTCAATTGGGAAAAAAAACTAAACTACAGGGTAATGTCCCGACATGCTGACTGGTTTACACTGGTTGAATTCCTCCTACCCAAACTGCCCCTGGCAGCGAGTCTGATACGACTGTAGAAAAGAACGCAAGGAGAGGGTGGTGGTGTGAGAAAGAGGTTAAAAATTAAATAAAAGGTGGAAAGGGAATACAAATTGAGAAACTGTCAGAAGGCGAAAAAACGTGATTGTAGAAAGAAAGGTAAAAAAAAAATATTAAAAAAAGCATGGTGGAGAAACAGTGAGTGGGGGCATGCTCCGACATAGGACTGGCATACCGTTGGTGGCAGCTGATTTGGCTTCTTCAATAGACTCGTATTTGTCGGTGAGCTGTGCCCGCGTCACCCGGTGCTCAGTCTGCTCCTGCTCCAGGCGCTGCTGCAACGTCTTTAGTTTGTAATTCAGGTCTATCTCCAGGTTGTTCTTCTCCTGGAGGGCGATAAGAACCAGGAAAAACATTGTGATACAAACCCGAACACACAACTCTCCGTATATATCATCAAAACACAGACAGAACCAAACCAATACTTTTCTAAAGGAAGTCATTTTACAGCGTAGCGGATTTGCATATATGCACGCATGCGTACTACTGCTGGTACTTCTTGTGTATACCTTCTCCAGGTAATTGCTCCTTTCCTGAGCCTGTTTACGTTCTGCCTCCACTTTGGAGAGGCTGAGCTTCAAGTTTTTGTTGTCCTCTTGCAGTCCTGCCATTCTCGCTGAGAATGAAAAAGAGACATAGTTAAAATTAGGCGTGAAGACTTTTTTTTTTGTTCCCCCCCCCGGGTATTCAGATATTTCTTATCTTTATGGTTATGAGATAGTCTCTGAATTAAAAGTTGTTCAAGTATCCCCGTTTCAGCAATAATTCATAGAACTCTCGTTTCCCATTAAGAGGCAACAGACGATCTGAAATTGATTTGGTTGCCGTGGGCGTTGTCAGTGTTCGGGCATGTCTGACATCGTGGGAGAATAGAGGCAAGCCTTTATTATGTGGAAGTCTGTTTAATTTATTATTATTTTTTTTTCAGAGGATTATAAATCCCTATTCTCTTGAATCTGTTTTATACATCCATATGCAGCATGAGTACACACACAACCATATAAATGTAATGTATGTAAAAAATCAAACATCAAGCTGTCAATGTTTTAGCTTTGTTGGATTTTAATACGTCATTGTCATCGTGTGTGCGTGTGTGTGTGTGTGTGTGTGCGGGTCACCTTGCAGCTCCCTGATCTCCTCAGATCCCTGGCTGTAGTTCCTCCGCTCCGAGTCCAGGGTGCTCTGGAGGAGCAGAAGCTCTTTCCCCAGCTGCGCCTTCTCTCCGTCCGCCGCCCGGCTCCTCTCCTGCAGCTCACGGTTCAGGCTCTCCAGCTGGCTCATCGATTTGGCCACCTCCGTGTGGCTCTTCCTCAGCCTGGCCGCCGTGTCCGACTCTGCACGCAGCAGGTCGTTGGCTTCCTCCAGCTGCCGATCGACACAGAGATCAGTCAGCGCGGGGGGGGGGGGGGGGGGTAACCCTAAAATCAGTCAGCGCGGGGGGGGGGGGGGTTACCATTCAATGCATATGTCCGGGCTGCACGCCTGCATGCCGACTGTACCTGATTCTGCAGCTGGGCGATCTTGTCGTTCGAGGCCTGCGAGTTCTGGCTGATTTTCCTCATATCTTCCAGCTGCTCTTTTAAAGTTGAAACTGAAAAAAAAAAAAAAAAAAAAAAAAAAAAAACGGGTAGGGGGGCTGAAAAAAAAAAAAAAAAAAACGTGTAGGAAGGAGAATTAGACTGGGCTTCGTTTAAAACGATATTTCAAGAACAGCGTATCCCTCATTAATCGGCTTAGTGCCAAATTCTGTGGCTAGTCAACATGAAAATTGGAGACATGTGTGCATGTACTTTCGTGGATCTGTAGTTAGCGGGGAGCAAGGTGAGGAGGGTCATACCGGGAGACCAAGTCATCCATGCGAGGCATAGGTCTAGGCCACATCAAATGATGCCGGGCGGATGAGGGCATTACCATGTCACAAAACTATGTTTTAAACACTGACTGCATCACTCTGCAATTAGACCTTAATTGCAACATGTCCGTGCCATTCGTCGGCAGCACCTCATTAGCCTTACCCTCATTCTCCAAATTGCGTCTCTTCTCCGCATCCTGGTCAGCTTTTCTTTGGTACTCGGTGAACCGGTGCTGCAGCATGATCTTGTCCTTCTCCAGCAGAGACGTGCTGGCCTCCGCGCCCTTCCGAAGGTTCGCCTGCGGTGGCAAGGAACAACCAAACGGTTATAATGTGCCAGGAACTAACCAGCCTCTCATAGTGAAAGGTGCAAGCCGCAGCTTCGGTGTACGTTTATTTAGATGCAGAGCTGCATAGGAGCTACAAAGAAGGCAACACCTGCAAATTGAAATGTGTCCATAATTTAAAAAAAAATTGAGAAAAAGGTTTTACCTCTTCGTCCAGATCTTTTATGATCTTTTCGATCTTGGTGTTTGAGGTCCTAGAAAGAGCAGAGTTGGAGAAAAAAAAAAACCCTTAGCTACGTTTAATGTCTATTGCAAAACCAAGCATTGTAGACGTTAGACGATACAAAAATATAATGTACAATTATCCGCATGCAAAAGAAATAATGGCAATGTCATAAACTCGACAAGAGACAACAAAATAAACTCTTTTATCCTCTGCCTAAAGCCTCGCGTTTTTTCCCCCATATCTTTTTAACAGCGGTTTTTCAGCCTCTCAGACGCCAAGCATTAGCACCAAGCCTCAAGTAGAATTAAGTAAACTGCTGCTTTTTGTATGTGAAAAATGTACTTTCTTCCATACCTGCATTTCTGCTCCAACTCATCCTTCAACTGCATCTCACTGTGGAGCTGCTCCTCCAGATGGTAGATTCGTTTCTGCAGGTTTTCCAGCTAAACAGAAACATATCATTTGAATGCATGAGACGAGTTGGAAAATTGGCTGATATACTATATCTTCAACGATTTTTCTTTGAGAGAGAGAGAGAGAGAGAAAAAACGGAAAAGCGATCTTCTACTCACGTGACTCTTGTCTTCCTTGCTACGTTTATCACTGGTCTTTGTGGTGGAGCCGCGCAAAAGGCTGGAAAAAGAACAATTTATGGGTATCTCAGATTAAAACAATTTTAAAACGAAACCTCTTCTCAGTAAGGACTAAAAACCCGGGCCAGTCTCTTCAATAAAATAAAACTTCAAACCCAATACTGTTTGCATGCATTGTATTATGAACGAAATGCGGAGTAATAGCTGGCAGACTTACTGCTGATTGCTGTAGTAGGTGAAGCCTACAAAGGGGAGCTGGTTGCCAACAAAGGCCTTAGGTATGGGAAAGGTCTCCTCCTCTCCTCGGTCCTCCTCAATGTCATCAAAGTTACTGGTGTCGACGTCACTGCTGAGTTCAGGCACAACCGGGGCAGCCGCTGCACATGGAACAAGGTAAGACAGGTATTACATGGGGTACGCGTAATAGGAATACAGGAATACACGCACTCAAGAAAAAGAAAATTGTATTTCCCCTGTCAGATGCTGTTCACACCAGTGAACACAGCAGTCATACGAGCCTCGAACTGAAGTAAGATCAGTCCATGCTCGATTTATGCTTCTGCCTGTTAAATGCATATGATCATAACAGTTCTTTTAAATGTATTTAAAGACAAAACATTTTTTTTTGGCTTACTTCTGGGATCCATTTTGAAATCTTTTTAAAACAAAGGAAACCAGCCAGCAAGTGGAGCTGATCCGCCGGTGGAACAACGGGGGAGGCCAACACCAAAGCGCTGACTGCAGCCTTCTGAAGTATTAAATATAAAGCCACTAAAGGACTGACTCCAGTGACCGGATTTGGCTCTGCACTTCTAATCTGTCCCGTGCGCCAGTGTCAATCCCAGCGCATTAACGTTGGCATTGAACCGCTCCCCCACGGTTGTTGGCCTGGCAAACGCCGTGCTGCCGGGCATGACGGCAGGTCCCTGCATAGGATGCTGAATGAATGGGCTCGCCGACGAGAATTTCCTGCAACTGTCTGCAGTGGCTCAAAGGGAAAACATGGCCGCGGCGCAAGAACAAAGAGGCTGCACGCTGCCAACTGGAAAAGGGAGGTGTGAACATAATCTGTGATCCCAGAAATAGAAATGCCCTCACTGTCTCTGATGACCTCCCATGTCCACTGGTCGTTCTTGAAGAAAGGATGCCTCTTGATCTCGTCCACGCCGTTGCGGCCGAGCCGGACGTCCCTGTGGGCGTCAAAAAAGCACATCATTAGTTTCAAACTTTCAGCTCGTTGTCTGTGCGATTTTTCACAAGAGCGCTTGGCACAGCCTCTTTGGTAGTTTGAAAGGATTCCGTCAAGCTTGTTGCCACAGAGAGCCGCCGACACCCCGAGTCCCTTTACACCTAAACAGGGTGAGGGTCTTGGGACAAGGAGCCTCTCTTGTGACCCAGTGCTTGCTCCGGCGCTCTCTGACCTGTCAGTCAGGAAAGCACAGATGAGATTCTTGGCATCGTTGGAGATGTCGCTGTCGTCAGGGAAGGTCAGGGCGTTCTTGTGGTTCATGATTTTGCTGTAGGTCCCCACCAGCGAGTCCGCGTAGAAAGGTGTGTCGCCTGCGCACAGCACGAGACAAACACCAGCCAGCGGTTACCGACATGACCACAGAAAATGGAATAAAACGTGCACTGCCATAAAAAAAAAAAAATCGACAAACGCTAAAGCACGGCAAAATCAGCAGTATAATCGCAATATTATTAAGTGGTATCATAAGCTCCCAGTTTTGAGTTTTACAGAAAATTCAATCACACAGACCAATAACTCACCGACAAGCATTTCGTACAGGAACACTCCGACCGACCACCAGTCGCACTCTCTGCCATAATATCCATCTCCTCCCTGGGATTTCAGTACCTCGGGTGAAATGTAGTCTGGCGTTCCCACTGCTGTGTCACATCGTACCATACCATCCTGGGGGGGGGGGGTCAATGTCAATGCTTTACTGGAATAACAAGTCCCCTAAAGTAATATACTAAAATCTAAATCATGAGCAAACGTATTGCGTGGGATGTTAATGTATATATTGCAACAAATAGTTGTTTGTTTGGGTTTTTTAGGGAAAACTGAATGCGATACCTTGTTCATTTTCATACAGGTCCCAAAGTCTGCCAGTTTTAAGTGGCCGGCTTTGTCCAGCAACATGTTGTCAGGCTTCACGTCCCTGCAAAGACAAAAATGAAGCGGCATCAAACAAAGACCTACCCCGCAAACGACATTATTACCTTTTCATGCGAAAAGGAAACTGAAGCGTTTTTGCAGGTTTGTATGTGTGCAGTAAACGTCAAGAGCTTTTTGAGGGAGCCCTGAAGGAAAACCGCTGAAAATCCAAACTGTGGTGCGATACACGGAGCATTTTGTGAATTTTCCATTACTGCAGCTGTGCATAGAGCTGTGTGTCGAATACCAGTGGTAAAAGAAAGTGAAGAAAAATAATACATCCCGTGTATAATGCAAAGAGATGATTCTACGAATGTTCAAGGCGCTATTAAAACAAATCTTCAGCCAGAAATGACCGGTGAAACTCTAAAAAAACGATTTAAATCCCACATAAATCCCTGTTGAACCAATACAGCAGAAATGATTGAACAATGGCAGGAAATACGAGTCCGTGAGTTATGAAAACAAGTTGTAATGTAGCATTGGACTTGCAGTGAGAACGGCAGCATTTAACATGAATGCTGAAAACCGTACCTTTGTCCCTGGACTACATCCTGCTTACTTAAAAGCAACTAAGATCTCACCATAGCCCATCTCATGTTCATCAAATTAAATCATACCATATATTTCCTTGAAATGCGAATGCTCCAAGGATGATGCGTTTAAAAATATAACAAACCGTGGTGCTTTTATAAAAAAAAACAAATACACATAACCATGGCCGGGGCACCATCTGGTGTGACTACTTCTTTCAAAGCACACACCAAGTTGTGGTGTTACCTGTGAATAAAGCCCATGGAGTGGATTCCATCCAGAGCCAGCACCACCTCTGCTGTGTAAAAGCGAGCCCACTTCTCTGGGACGTCGTAGTTGCTCATCAAGTTGACCAAGTCGCCACCCGGCATGTATTCCATCACCATGTAGAGGTAGCGATCATCTTGGAAAGCAAAAAAGAGCTGAGGGGGGAAAAAAAAAGAGGGGAATATTAGTGGAAAAACAACACATAAATAAAACAGCGAGTGTAGCTTGTAGGTGCTTTTTCTCCGTCCCTACACACCTGCACCACCCATGAGCTGTTGGCAAAGGCCATGATGTCCCGCTCCTCCCAGAAGAAAGCAGAGTCCGACCTCTTGATCATCTCAAACTTGCTGAGGAGCTTCATGGCGTATACTTTACTTGTGGCTTTGTGTCTTACCTGTAAAGACAAAAAAATAGGGGGGTGGGGGGGCGGTAAGGAGAAAATGAAGTCAGACTTACTGAAGTTATTCTCACAAACTTAGATGCTAAAATATAAAATGTCCACAAAAACACTAAACATTTGACTATGTAAGAGGCTTATAGATATCGCATTCACAAAAACTGCATTCTCACCAATTGCACCTCTCCGAATGCACCCCTCCCAATAACTTTGACCACCTCGTAGTCTTCGGCTTTCATGCGTAGATCACGAATTTTACTAATGGTTTCCTTATCTGAAAAACAACAAAACAATCAAAGACAGAGGTTACAGAAATGGCATATGCATACATATATGAGAACACTGCTGTGCTGGTGTTATTACACTGAAATATAAGAGGAGTCTTAGGGTTCAGGTTTATACAGTATATGGTGTCTGAGAGGGCTTGCATAGAATATGGTTTCCGATCCATTGCTTTAGTTATCAATATAATTTTATTTTATTTTCAGGAACCAAGTGAACAAGCTACCGGATCCTCTGCACAGTTGAAAGATGTGGCTCGAGGAAAGTTTGTTGCGTACTTGGAGATGGCCTCTCCCTGATTTAACAGTACACGCTCCCCCATGAGAGAGTTTTTACTGGTCTGCCAAATTTGGTCATAGCCGTGCTCGTAGGATCATTTTCGATTCCCACGGGTCACAACTGGCACGGGAAAGCATGAAAAAAGGGGGACACAGGGGCATCCGAGTTCAATCGATCTAAAAATAAAGCCAAGCAGAGAGCTATCAGAAGAAGAACATTCGCGAGTGAGTCATTTCCACCCTGCGCAGTTTCCCGGGATCATGATCCTCACTTAAAGAATCCCAGAGGACCAAAAAGAGATATAAACATGCTTAGAAATTGTACAAATAGGAATCACTGCTGCTGTTGCAGATAATACACTTTGCGTGTATTTGTGTGTGTAGGGTGGGGGCGGGGGTTATGAGGGGGACCTGCAGGGATTATTTCCTGCAGGTCCCAGCATATACACAATAGAGGAATCAGCAGATATGTGCATGGTGCCAAGCGCAATATATGGAGGAGAGAATTCAGAAAAGCCCCTCAGGCAGTGCATGCGACTTAGGACCAGTGTCTCACAAGGCAGCCAGTCCATTAGTCCATATCCATCAATCCGGTTCAACACTTGATTGCCACACACAAAAGTACAGTACCAAGAGTAATTGAGGAGATGCCTAATGGCAGTCTTTGCCGGGGGGCTTAAGTAGCTGGGGTTGATCTATCGGCTATAGCGCAGAGATATTCTGCTTTTTTCTTCTTCTTTTGCCTCAAACTGATAAACCTTTGCTCAAGCATCAAGACATGGGGAAAAGATCAACTCTTAAACATCAAGTCAAAGCGTCTAAGGTGACATTTTCCCCAGGCAGGCAATCTAAATCAAAACTAACTAACTCAGTTTATTATAGATAAAAAAAAAAACTGCCACAAAATGAAGCAGAATATAATGGGTCGTGACAAAGTGTTGGCTGCACGTGGGAAAATTAAATAATAATCATAATCATCATCATCATCATAATAATATAAAAGATCCACATCATGTCTTTCTGGCTTAATATCAAGTCTCGCAAATAAACACTGTAACATTATATTGGCTATTTCTTAGATATGAACAAGCAATTTGAATTGGGAAGCTATAACAAATCCATGTATTCAATTCAATTCAATTGATACTTCATGTTTCGTCCGATACATAGCTGTGGGGTTCCCCCGTCTGTGGACGCTGCAAAAGAGAGAAACAATCACGACATGCACCATGTGGGTCACCGGCCATTTAATGAAAGCCCCTTTGTTGGGGGACACTCAGCAGCAGACACCTATTGTGTCCGTGCCTACATAGAGGCAGTGACCCAAAACGGCCTTCTTCTCTGAGCCTAGGCTTGTGCCCGCATGTATCAGGGGTCTGCAAACAAAAAAATGGTTAAAGTGAAAGACACGGCGAGATCAGGGCGCGGGGAGAAAGCACGACGTGGGCTACTTACATCTGTTCAAGAAGTTGTCGATGCTCTTGTTTTTCCTCAGGGCGGGGAAGTCAAGGTCATACACCAGTGCATCCAAGCCATCCTGAGGGGAGACGAGAAAGGTTAACAAGGAAGCAAACAACGCCCCTTCATCTTAATCCCAGAGAACATGCAGTATGCACAGGGCCCTGGCCACTGTCCAATGACTTCAGCTGGGGCTCCCAGCCTGGATTACGTTAATAAAGTCTCGGAGGTTTTTAGCTTATTGCAAATACTCCAAGTCTCAGTCCTACTGTAAACATTCAGATTCTAGTGGTTAATGACAGATCCGTCGAAAGGATGCCACACGGTGCTTGTTTGTTGAAAGCAGCTTTATAAAATATGTTTTGCATGTCATCTGCCGTGGACAGAGCCAGTCAATTTACTTCTACCAAGGACCCAAAACGCTGGAATAGCCCCGATATGATCGATATGATGGTCGCGCGTGCGTGTTTGTTTGTTTCCACAGGAGGCTGCGGCATTATTATCTGCAATGAGGCCACTTTATTGGCCTCAAGGTGATGGCATTCATAGTCATGCGGCTGAAGGTACGCATCTCAAACCTATGCGATGTTATGCGTGCTATGAAAGTGCCTGGAAGATTTTAAAACCAGCCACCAGCCATTCGGGCTGGATGAACAGAGGCGGTATGTCCCATCCTGGTCAGCAAGTTTCAGATAAAAGCGACGAGTGAACCCAAGTAGCTTTTGATGGCTGAGGCAAGAGGGCGGTGCCTTATAATAACCGTACAGTGAGGTCAGCTGTGACACCCACTGAAGTGACAAAAAATGGTCGCATCTCCCATGTGTGTGACTCTAATTCGAATCCCTTCCACGGGATTCCGCGGACGTGAATAAATAACCAAGCGGCAGCGACAATACAGGAATTTTTGAAGAGCTGTAAACACACGGTCTAGGTGATCTTGCAAACAGGCCAGGCAGGAGCAGAAGTGCCATCGGCTGGATTTTATCTAATCTTCCATAATACAAAATGACTGAAACAAGACAGGCACACAGAACACTTGAACTCAAAATAATGTCATGCATTCCCCTTCGGTGGGAGCCAGCCAGACGTTGAAAATGAGCCGTTCCGACACAGTCAAAGGTCCACCAGCCTACGTTTTCATTTACTCACAAGTACGAGGAAATTACCCGTACTGGCAAGTGGGTTACCCGTATTTTTACGATAGAAAAATAATTTGTTTACTCATTGACATAGGCTACATCTTCTTGGCACTCACTATAATGGCAAGAATCTTGTAGATCCTGTATCGTGGATGAACCTATTAGTAAAGTCATATTTCCTTTTGTCTGAGCAAAACAATGATGACACATGGTGAATCAGCATCTCAGACAATGATGAGAAATCAAAAATAAGTAACACTGCTGATTCTGCTCCGCAGAGGTCAGCGACATACCACCCCCCCCCCCCCCCTCATGAAAGAGGCAGACGCCCTGCGGGATGGGTAAGCAGGGAACGAGGCAGGTGAGTGGCTGAGTAAAAAAAAAAACAAGGGAAGTGAAGAAAGGGCGGGTGGGGAAACGAGAGCAAGGGAGATATTCGGGGAGCCAGAACGTGGGAAATTAATGAGATCACAGGATGCGACCATAACACGACACAGCGCTGAGAGCCATTATCTTCCGAGCTTAAGAAAAGAAAAAAAAACTTGAAGCCAACTTTCGCGAGGGAGCATTTACACGAGACAGACCGTAGGCAGGGAGTAAAAGGGGGCCTTGTTGGCAGAGCTGCATCCAACAGCCAGCCTGCAGTGGAAAAAAAAAAGTGCTGAAAAACGGAGTCCTTCAGGACCCTAATCACAAGGCTCCGTGCTCAGCAATGCACGTTTGCATAACTTCCTGCCACAGAGAACTCTGGACAGCCACAGTAGCATTCCTTAACAGGACTGTACACGTCAGAGAGCTATTTTAGGTATGTGGCCAAACAAGTTCTCAACAAAAAGTGAAGGAAGGGAGGAAAAAAAAAAAAACTGTCCCGAGTACAGAAGTTGCATAGCGAGCCTTATAGTCAATCAGCACCAGTGCTCAACACGATGACAGAAAGGAGCGGGGAGGCATGTGGGGCAGGCTCGTCCAATTGGAGAACAAATGGAGGAAAAAACAAGGAAAAAAATCAGGACAAACACCAGAGTGACAAAAGAAGCGGGTTATAAAAAAAAACACACACACACACACACTCAACTTGAAAATAGAACACAGCTGGTTTGAAGGAATGAACCAATATGCAGAATAAACATTCGATTTGTAATTTAACAATTGCACCCGGTGTATGAGCAGCAACTTGAACCAAGTTTGAATCTCGGCATTTGTATCTTCGTTGTGTGCGTGTGTGTGCTTATGTGCGTGCGTGCGTGCGTGCGTGCGTGCGTGCGTGCGTGCGTACGCACCAGTCATGTAAAGCTGGTTGAAACATTTTTTGGAGACTTTTCCTCCCTGCAACCCGGTTAAATTTGCGGAGAATGTCCGGGTGAGCCCATGTGAGAACACAGCCGGAAAACACCTGGGAAATGTACGCACACGAGACTCACAACGACATATCCCGCCTCCTGCTTGACCGACCCATAAGCACGCCTGACCCTGACCATATCCTGCTCCTTTCTTTATATGTGAACGCCAAAGTCGGTTCGTGGGTCCGAAAACACCTCTGGTGGAAAGCAGGGCTGTGTCCACATGTTAGGGGCATTTGTATTATGAGATGTGAGGAGTTGGAAATATGGGTAAAATTCCCTTCAATCTATAGCTTATGCCTATTCCTTACACACTGCTGTACCACTATTACGAAAACTGTTTATAAGGTCTTTTAAGGTACAGAGTCATACGGTTCTATGCAAATAAAACATATAAACTATATTTGGAGACTGATTTGTGAACATCATTTTAGGTCAATGCCAAAAATCATTTTTCTCAGAGTTTTTTTTTTATTATTATTATTATATTTTTATAGCTCGGGTGTCTCTCTCTGCTTTTCCACACAAACGGAAGCAAAATAAAATGCATCAATGATTAAAAATGTGCAGAAGAAAATGGAAAAATGCTTTGCTGTCGCTGTGCAGATAAAGTAGTACATGAATGAGGCAAATCGTAAATCGATGTGGCTCTCTGCTGCAGACACAGAGATAACCTCACAGACGGTAGGGACAGTCTTAATCTGATTTTAAGGGTCAGCAAAACTACGCGGTGTTAAAAATGGAAAACACACAGAACAGAACGACAATTTGTCCTACCAGAGACAGCAAAACCATGCATATGATTCACTCATTGCAACAAGTTCAGGGTAGCAGTCCACGGGCTACGTTTCATTATGTGGCAGTCTCGGAGGGGGAAAAAAAAACGGCAGGGAAAACAAACCAGCGCTTGCAGGCCTCCGTGTTATCCTATTTCTGCTGATGCTGCTTCGGGCGACGCATCCCAGGGATTACTAAATAATAATATGAAAAACCATCTCATCACCCTATTAATGAAATGTGGTAATTATTTAAAAATAAAGGTATGTATAGTTATACAAAACACACAAAGCCAGCGGTTGACATTACATACGGCAATTATTTCTTTAAAACCTTAGGGGAGAGAAATCCACACGACACACAAGCTCTTTTCCAGACATTAAAGCCTGAGTTGAAATTTCCATGGGAGACTCAGCCACATCATCCCTTTTCTGCATGCCAGCACAAGGCATGTGGACTGGCCTGAGTCGAGCCCTACTTCTCACTTCCTCTTCTGCCACCACCTCAGGACAATGTGCTCTCCACATGTGAGCAGTAGGCGCACGCTGCCGTTCAGCTTGCCATGCAAATAAAGGTGGTTCGGTGGCAGGCCGCACCCACAAAAAGAGCGACGAACACAAACGTGATCCCAACAATCCAATGAAGCCATTCCAAGGGTGAAGTGCCACATGGCTGACTCCCTGCTGACGTTCAGGTACAGGCCTTTAGGTAGAAATATAAATCGAAGCGGCATACACGTCCATCGGCGCTGGAATATATGAATTTGTTTCCCTTGGGATGCCTCCGGCAGGTCGTGTTGGTTTAGCCCAGCTCTTGATCCAAAATCCTGTCGCACACTACTACATGACATCGACCGACATTAAATCCCACTTACCTACAACAGCGGCATAACTAACAAGTCTACTGGATAAACGGCAGTGACAGTGAGCCCAGGAGTGGCAAAACAAGGGCATTCCATCTCCTTTGAGGTCCCAGTGAGCGAGAGCCACTGTCACAAAGGCTTTCATGTCAAAATATAACCGAGTTATTCCAACAGTGGCGGGCACTCTTGTGTTTCCACTGACTGAGCTCTGGCTTCTCAAGTAGAAACGCTGCTATGCTGCCCGCGCTGCCCAAAATGTATGACCTCAGCCCCGCAAATAAGAATCAGGCTCACTCCGACCATCTTCACTGGACAGGGAGCGCAGAGAGTCCTTTTTTTGTAAGTGGGCCAAGACTAGCCGACACCGTGGCCCAGAAGAAATGTGGCGAAACGGAAAGCAGGAGGCTTTTAAGTGCAACGGGTGAATGAAAGGAAGAAGCGTTCCGTTATTAAAAGACTGGATCATTTCCGTAATGCATTCCTGCACATAATCAGTCAGGAGAGGGAACACAGCGCTACAAACGGCCTCGGCCGATTGTTGTTCTCATAGCTGAACAGCTGAGGGGAGCAGTTTACATCTGGCAGGCCCCAAACCTTATTGACAATAGGGATGGATTAAATGCCTAACATAACCACTACTACATGCCACACCGAAAAAGGAGATGCAATTTTCACGGAAAAGGAGCTGCGATGCATGATAGAATAGCCATGCGTGCACATTTCCATATTTTAGCAAGTCAACTGTAAACCATGTAGAGCCTACATAACTCCTGTCAAATGTCTAAGCCATAAGAAAAGTTATTAGCGTTTTTTTTGTTGCTTCCAGGCACTAAGCTGTGAAAATCCACATGTGGAGACTTGAGACACATTTTGGATAAGAGAATTTCTTTTGCATTATAACCTTTTCGATGAGAGTGAGCCAACTGTTTGCAGTTTGCAACTTTCATAGAAAAAACAGCTTCAAATAATGATAATTTGTCATCTTACGTGTGGTTCTTAAGGATTAAGTCATGCAAAATGAGGTGGAATTGTACTAAATATAAAGTTTGGTTAGACATCAAGTAAAATGCACTGTGTGGACCCTGTAAAAGAATTATCATGGAGCGTCAACAGTCCTCATGGTCATATACTTGCCCACTTCAAACTATTGCTGCATTATCGGGGGCAGACAACACCTTGCGGGTAAAGTTAAGTCAAGTAAAGGCAAAGGTCACTGAGATGTGGGCAGGTACTCCACGTACTCAAGACAAGGCTTGACTGATCTGACTGTTTCTCGAGTCAAGCATTTAAGAGTAGGGCTGAGTTCTGCCCCTAATGGAAAACAAGTCACACTTTGACTGTGATAAAGCAATCATAAAAACAAGATGAAAAACAAAGACGTCAAGGTTTACAAGTACAACAGCTTTCTGACACTTAGCGCCATTTATTAAATACAATCAATCGCCTAAACACTGTAATGAAAAGCACACCCCACAGTCAGCCAGCACCGATATTGTGGGATGAGATTTGATGAGAGTGGTAATTACTGGCAGGTCCTAACCTGCAAAGCATGCATTATCGAATGAATTTAATAGAACTACCATCTCTTTATTTGTGGAGCTCATAACCACAATGCTGCAGTTAATAATTCAGCCTTTTTTTCTATTTAAACAATCTCGATTCAGCAATTTCAGCTTCTTCAAATCATAATTCTAAAAAATCACTTCAAAATAAGAGCATCCACCCTAAAATGTGCATGCAGCATTCACACAGTCAATCACTGTCTACAAATGCGGTTTACTGGCCCTGCAGTTTCTTGTAATTACCCTTATTACAGATTTAGAGTCCAAACAGCAGATGAAAGAGGGATGAAAACACAGAGAGGCTAATGTACCCCAAGTGTCAAAGTAAGTACAAAGACTGTGCCAGGAAGCATTTATATTACTCAAATAGAGGTAAAGGCCCATGCGAAACAAGCTCCAACATCTCAACTCGAACATTTTAATTTGCCAAATGATGATCTGAGGTCGTGCGCAAAAAGGAACCAGGAAACTGTGTTCAGGGTTTTCACAAAACCGACCTTTTTACATTTAGAGGCGTTCACCGTGGAAGCATGGCAACCGATAATATGAGTCGGTGGTTGCCGACAGCAAGACATATATAGGCAACGCTGGGTCCCTTAATGTCAGAGAGCTTTCGCATGACATTGTCAGGAATTCTGTCTGCTCAGATTGGCTCTTAAAAGCCTGTCTCGAGCTCAACGATCGGAGAAGGGGCAGCCCATTCAGATAAGGCGCTCTTCTCTCCTAGCAGGATTTATTTACTGGGTGAAGATAAGGGCCAAGGGGTTGGAATACAGAGCATGATAGTAGGCCAGGGCTGAGTGGTGAGGTGCAGATCAAGTGTCACCACACAGGCCGGGGTTCTATTGAGGGGGGGGGGGGTCAACCCAATAATAATATACTAAAGTCAGAAAGCAACGCCAGCTTAAGACCCAGGTACGGAAACACGGCCAGTAAAAGGCTTGTATTGTGTATTCTGATGGAACCCATTACTCATGGCGACGCATGCTGGCTGCTTTATGAGTTAAATGTCCTGATTCATAGCCTTCAGAAACATGAGTCTTCGGTCCACATAATTTTGGTTTATGGGTAGAGAGTAGAGCCCACACCCAGCTACCTCAGAGATGCCTGCCTGCTCTCAACTCTCCCCAGACGCGCAGAATAGCTCTGGGACACACAGGGAACTGCAGGCCAGTCAAAGACAAGAGGTTATTTGATTAGCATGGAATTTTATTAAGCTGTGGGTGGAGTTGCACGGTGGCAGAGGGAGCCTCGGCTAAAGGCCTCCATTCATTGATCAGGGGAGATTGCAGAGAGGGGGGGGAGAGAGGAACAACACCCTTGTATGTGCGGCTGCCAGCGGGAACAGTCCCCACAGCTTTTTGCCATTAAAAATGCAGAACGTGTGCACTTTTAGGTGAGTTTAAGTGCCTCTTTCTGCCACGGGATGGGAGATCGTGGAGACTAAGCAAGTTTTTTTTCCGTTAAAGACAGCTATCACGAGTGACCTGTACACAAACACGTAAAGTTGTAAAGTTGGGTTGGTGGGCGGGGTTTAAGGACAAGCCGGGGGGGCTTGCAAAAACAAATTCCCTGGTGTTATTCTGCCAAGTACCCCCCCCCCCATTTCATTCAGTTGTGATACAGTAATTATTAGTCAATGCAAGCACAACACTCGATTAGACAGACGGTGAAACGACAGCATGCAGTAGTTTCTTGCTCCTTTCGGCACTGCACCCTAGGCATTATCTTGGCCATGCATGCAAGCACAAAACGTAAATGCCAATGTCAATCTCTGGACATTTTAGGCCGTCATGCTGCATCCCAAAAAAAACAGCATCACAAATTTGGATCCACACACGACTGCTGCCATTAGTCACCGAGTGCCAAATCCTTCAGAAAACACTCGGTCCCACTGTCGCGCAAGCTGAAAGGCCTGCGATATCAACAAACACTTGCCACACAAACATCCACACGGTGGTGAGTCAGTTCCTGGGATCGCCCCGTGTAATAGAATCCCATGATGGTGTCGCTTTAGGGCGTTCGGCACGTGGCAAGAGGCAAGCCCACTTCCCGGCGAGTCGGAGACGGGAGAGCCAACAGGTGTAGTGATGCAGCGGGTCACAACAGGCGCACAGGGAGCCTTCCACTACAAATGACACTTTAGATGGGTAAGCGTAGACAAAACAGCTCACCCAAACCACCCACTTCCTAATGATCTAAAACTCACACTGCTGACGAAAACAAAAGCATCCACAGGCCAATCTGAAGGGGGGGGGGCTGCAAAGAGACAGATCTAGTGTGTTAAACTTTTTCAGCAGCACCGTTCGTTTAGTCTTGGCCTGGACGAGACACAGAAACATAGGATGCTGGGGAGACGGCTGCCATCTGTCAGTCATATTTAGTTACCGCTGCTTTCACATGAATAACAAAACTCCTCTTCGGTGATACCTGGACACCGGGGAAGTGACAGCTCGTCAACGTCCCACGGCGATCCCACGGATAGCCCCCAGTGTGTCATTGTTTTGGTCCGCGAGTTTTGGCGATTGTAGGCTAACACTGGGTTCAAGCTGCGGGCTGTGTTCTGCAAACAACACCTCGATATATACACCCCAGTTGCTGTGTGAGTGTGTGAGTGTGTGTGTGTGTGTGTGTTTTTGAGGTGAAGCGTGCGAGCCTGTCCGAGTCTTAATCAACACATGTCTACAGTGACAACTGAGACTACTTGTATGCCTCGGGGAAGAAAAGAATGTCTGTTCCGAGGAGTAGACTGACCCCGAATGGCTGACTCGCTAGCTACCTAGGCAAGCTAACGAGCTACAAACTTACCAGAAGACAATCCGTATTTATCTCAGACTTTGGGTCCTTCAGCATGGCATCGATTTTCTCAAATCGAGCCTCCATGTTTGCTCCGGCAGACATTTTCACTGTCCAACTCAGTCCCGATTTTGGGCTATGAACGAAAACAGCTCCGTGGCGAGACAGAGGGCTGGCTAGCTAGCCCTAGCAGCCAGCGGTAGCTAGCTAGCCAAAATGTTCCTTTCTTCCGTGCGAACTTTACTCCGCACTTCACAGAAAATACATTGTTCTCCGGGAGCTCTGACACGCGATGAAACGTTTAAGGTTGCGCTGAATGTACAGAAGCCACATTTTTCACCGTAGAAAGCTGTTTTCCATGCGCGAGAGACAAACAACTTCAGCAGCAAGACGATAAATGCGGCGACAGATTAGTCAGCCTCCGCAGGATGCCACTGAGGTTAAGAGCTTAAAATGTTGCTGCATCCAAAACAAAAGGCAGTTTAGAACTTCTACGCGTGTCTCTCTGGAGGGGGGGGGGGGCAAAAGCCCCGTTTGTGGAATTAAATCAGTCCGGACCGGTTCCCATTCCTGTGCCAGGCCCTTGCAAAAAACGACAAACGAATCTGACAGCTCAAAAGTAGAAGTGGTGATCGGGGGAAGAAAAAAAAACTTCTGCTTCTTCCAAATTTCGCTCAGTTTAAAACAAGGAGTCGTTGAGGGCGGTTAACGGCGGCCCCTCCGCTGCGTCCCGTGCACCGTCGCCGGCTGTCGAAACTTTGCCCTCCGCGCTGCTTAATCCCTCAGTTTTCGAAGACGTCAAAGTGGGGTTTTGATTTTTTTTCGGAGGAGGGGAAAAAAACAGCAGACGGTGCCCGATTTTTCTCCCACAGTCCGACCAACATGTCCGCCTTCCTGTTCAAACAGCCCGGAGAGGCAACTTCAAAATGCCAACGAGTGCGCATGCTCCGCGGTCACAGCGCTGCTGCTGCTGCTCCCTGATGTTACACAGCGAAGTGAGTGAGTTTAAAATAAACATTTCAACTCTATTCTCAGGAAATAAATACCTCTATTACTATCAATCTTATCTACATTTAAAAATATATATATTTTCAGTTAGTTTTTAGCATTAGTGGTTTAGCATTATGGCCCAAATGGCCATTGATTGACTTTGGCATTACAATGAATTATTATTTTAGGGTGTCCTATTCAAATCAATTGTTTACTGTTGCTTATGGTTTCAGTCTGTTCAGTTTTTAACTTCTGAAAACATTGAATTATAATATAATCGAATTATAAATTAGACTTTGTTGTAACCTTTCTCAATCTGTCGTTTACTGATGCTTCTGGTTCCAAATCATTATTCTATTCTATTCCTTAACTGGAATGTTTTGGCAACAATTCTGTTCTCTTCATTATCAAAGTCAGCTGTGGCTTTAACCCTGGTGAGTTACATGAAAAGGTCAGATGGTCATCGCTGACATCTAGGAGGCCTTGGTATGCGCGTCTTCACTTAGTGCTTTGACATCTAGATTGCACACATATTTAACATCCTTAGTTGAATTCCAAGTGACCAATGGTGACACCAGATAGCAGATCAGTTATCTTTCCTCTGATCAACTCCTCGCCTAACTCTGAACTGCGGAAGATGAAACCAAAATCTGACTGAATCTGGACATAGTCATAGGTATGCCATGGTAATTGTTGATACGAAATCATCTTAAATAATGTAGGTTATTGTTTAATGTATTTGCTTGTTTGATAGTTGTATACTTTGACTGAGTTGTACTTTATTACAATTTACATTTTTAGATTTTTGGAAGAAATACTTGCGACTCATTTGAAAAAATACGAAGAAGTGTAAAGTAAGCTTTGTTCATGTTATCCTAATAACTGCAATGAATTTAATTGAATTTGAATCAGTTTCCATCATTCTTTATAAAAATAGATTATGTCAAATAATCATATCAGAATCAATTAAAACAATAATATTAATGTTTTGGATGTTTTTTTGTTTGATTCAACAGAGGACAGTGTTTCACATGTTCAGAAACTTGGATAAGACCTATGATCATGACATTTATGGCTCTGAAATTAAATGTTGACTAAACCAGCTTACAAGAGTATCCATTTATACATGTTCTTTGATTGTTCTGATTATTGCCACCATAGAGGAAGTTCCTTATTCCTTCTCTTAAATTTAGGCCTTCTAAGAGAAGATTACACTTTCACAACAATTCTTAGTAACCAGGAAAACGCCTTTCACTGTAAATACCGGCTGATGTGCTCACTCTTTGTCTTTCTTCCAAAAAGCTGACACATACCCCTTCATAACCTCTGCTTGTTTTGTATATTCAACGCCTCCACAGCTCACAGCATACATACGGTACATACATTGCCCTGGTTGCAAACATTGCTAATTTTCAAATCGCATTGTTCATTTGTGTTTTAGTTTTAATTTCAATGTGGCTTTTGTGTGGTCTCCCTCAAATTCAGTCTTAAGTCAATTTCTATCACACTATGTCTTATTATATTATGTGTAATATGCAGCCCGTTACATTATTTCACATATAATATGAATAATATCCACATAGATATGTAATGTAGTCATTATTTTAATATGTTCTTTTGAACATACCTCTTTTGACATGTCAATTATCGTTGGCATTTAAGATTCATCACTGAATTTTGCTGTTGCACATTTCATGGATTGTGTTTTATCGTCATCTTTGAAATTATCCAGCAGCTTTTGACACATTTCTGTGAGCTATTCCTTCCCTGCTTAGGACTGTATATCACACAGAGAAAGTTATATATATATGTTTTCCTTTTAAAATGTCTTATTTTAATGTTTTGCCTCGGGTAGGCTTTATAAACTGCATTGTCTGGCGTTATTAAATGAAGTAGTATCTTCAAAAACTTAATTGAACCCTTTTCGTCCATGACCATTTAGCCATTTAGCGGCTGGATGATGCATCTGAAATATTAAAACCTAGGCTTCCCTCTCCCCATCAAAGTGGAATACTGTGCAGTTTTAATTTGGAAAGTGTGGTAAATTTTTAAATAAAGTCATGTCTGTTTTCTTTTAACCGTGGCAAAAAAAACAAGTGCTGTCAGTGTGACCTTGAACTTTGACCACCAACTTTATTTGGTTTATCTTCAGGTTCAAATTAACATTTGTTACAAATTTAAATACATTTCTTCGAGTAGTAACTGAATAATTGTTCACAAGGCCAAACTCATATTTTGTGCTGTCACAGTGACCTTGACCTTTTACCCTTGACCACCAAATCGAAATGAGTTCATCCTTGAGTCTGTGGATGGTAAGTTCCTTTTGAAAATGCCCTTGTGGTAAGAAGAATGTTGCAATGAATAAATCACGTCTGATATTTGGTAAAGCTGTGGAGAGCAGAAATTGTCTTACACAACTGCTTTTCCGAAGAAAAAAATCTGCAAAAGTATATGTTGGTGTTTGACATAAACAAACGTGCTACTTGCTGCTACACATTCAACATGAACTTTACCTGACTGTTGTAACTCATTTATAAGCAACATACTGTACATGGTTCCATTTGTGACTTTGCCTAACTTAAACCTGAGCAGAGGCTTAAACTCCCAGAGTGACATACCATGTTTGCATATATATATATAAAATGTGAGAGAACGGAGAGCCCTGTCCTCAAAATCTTTCTTAAAATATATTTTCCAATTTATTTTTCGACATAGGCTTAATGTATTTGTTTCCTCAGCATTTCCCGAGATAAACTATGGTCACCGAGCTTTTTAAAATGCAGAATTGTAAATAATGTTCATTACAATGCTGATTTTAGTTCTCTCAGAACCAAACATATGTAAACCGTTAAAACGGCTTCCTGTTTGTCACATTGGAACCTCCATTCTATAAATCGGCCAATAGAGGGGGGTGTTATAACCTAAAACCCTATAGTTGGACAACTTTATAATGTGTAGTCATATAAGTTTATCAAAATGAATATCAATAACTAAGCTACATTAGGTGGGCATTGTATGCGCATGTATAAGCGTATATTGTGTAGGCTCTGTATGTATGTGTTTTACGTGTAAATGAATGTGTGTGAAATAAAATGTATCGGTGATGAATGTGTGCATGTTTATATAACAGTGATTCAATTGTTATGTTACGATATATGTTATGTTTACAGGTTTTTAGCTGTTTGTTTATTTCTTCTTCACTGTCCATTTTTTTTTCCTTCTTACGTATTTCTGTATGCTCTTTGCATCCAGGAAGTACCCCTTCTTTGTAGACGTTCCTCCTCCGTTAAAATGGGATGGGTGATCACCCTTTTTCTTAATTAATAGTTTTTTTTTTTGCCTTCACATACGACTCGAGTGGAGTGTGTTGCAGACAGATATTTACACGGTGCATTTTATTAAAAGAAACAAGTGATGGGATGGATCGGGCTTTCGGCCCCGTGTCATACACGGCCACCGTGAGACAGTTTGTTAGCGTTTACCTCGCGAAATAAACCATGCATCAATACACGAAGATATTGTTTTACATATGCGAGGTGGTTTATTTATCGCACGCAATTAAAATGCACATCATAAATGTATAACGAGGTGAAGAAGAAAAAAATCTAATAAAAAACGACCCCGCCGATCTACCTATTTACTTTGATAAACTCCCTCTTTGTTCAGATTTAACCCGATCTCTACAGTGTGTGGACATATACACGCATATGCATTATGAGTGATTAGTGTGTTTTTTGTTTGATTTCTCCTCCCATCGCAGCAACAGGCTGAAACACCGCACGGTGCGTGCAGTGTTTCCCTGACGTCACTTGGCGGCCCCCTCTCCGCGCGCACATCAGCTGTGGCGGAGCGGAGCGGAGCGGCAGAGGAGGCGGCGGCGGCGGCGGCAGCGGCAGCAGAGGCTCGGTGTTGGCGTCCCACTCGATCACACTCCGCGGTCGTGGATGTGCAAGGCGTCTCCGTGCTGATCAAGGTAGATCTCGTTTCTTTGCCACCGCGTCCGCTCCACCTGTTCGCTGTCGCGTGACACCCGGGCGCTCGCGACCCACCGGAGCGGCGTCGGGCTGTCGACTTTCTCTGCGGCGTGATGGTCGCGCTCACAGCCTGCGCAAACGCACACGGTTCAACTCTTTATAAGTTTGTCTCCCCATGTATTCTGCTCGGATAAATCTTCAGTGGCTCGTCAATGGGTTAGATGGAGTATGATGTGAGGCCTTCGGGGATTGCAAGTGAGACATGAATCCGGAAAGACTGACCCAGGAATATAATGTAATCCTGTTTATTTGTTTTTGTTTGTTTGTTTGCGTGCGTGCGTGCGTGCGTCCGTGCGTGTCTGTGTGTTTGTGCTCCTTCACACAAACGAATGAGCCTTGCTTCCTGGTGGCAGTTGGTGAGGGAAATTCGAGGGTGTGTGTGTTGGTAACAGATCTCCATCCAAATGTACACGCTGACATGTAATGGAAAAAGCATTTTGCTGTGACACAACTCAGTGTCATTGTAGGACCTTGATAAACATGCAAAACATGGCAGATTCCACATTTAGCTGAGCACTGAATCAGCGTCTGCTGTGGTTGGACCCCTACGCTCTGCCCTGCCTCCATTGAAAGCATTGCATTGCTGATTAATCATTCCCAACCAAGTCATGCCCCGTAGACTGGTGGTGGGATTGGGCCATGAGTTCGCACGTGTGTCTGTTGAATGCTGTTACCGTTGCCCCAGGCTCGGTGTCGAAACAGGCTTCAGCAGCTCAGATAAAGTCGTATCAGATAAGCACGGCCAGGAGATGTCTTTGGTGGGTTGTCATTGTAATTACAGGCGAACCAGTCCGTCTTGACTGCGTCTAATCTTTCCGTTCGTCATGTTTGATGTCCCAAAGGTTGCGCTGCGTGTCTCCACAACCCCCTCCTCCTCCTCCTCCTCCTCCTCCTCACTCCTCCAAAATGTCACAAGAGCAAATGACAAGTTACATGCACATTACAGGATCCTGCAAGCACACAGCAGAGAGGAGATGGGTATTTAACCAGATGCAGACGAGGCCCGTAATGTGGCCACTTCGTTGTCAGCTATGCTGCACTTTTAATAATAAAAATGCCGAACAACTAGTGAACAGCAGCATTTTAATTTCGTCGCCTCTGCATTCTTGTCCATCCGCCCATAATACTCATTTTCAGCTTTAAAATATTCACTCACAGAATATATATATATATATATATATATATGCATATATTTAACCAGATGCAGACGAGGCCCGTAATGTGGCCACTTCGTTGTCAGCTATGCTGCACTCTTAATAATAAAAATGCCGAACAACTACTGAACAGCAGCATTTTAATTTCGTCGCCTCTGCATTCTTGTCCATCCGCCCATAATACTCATTTTCAGCTTTAAAATATTCACTCACAGAATATATATATATATATATATATATATGCATATAACATTAAAAAATATTGTCCCGTTAGTGGTTGTGCTGGTCAGTTGTGGTTGTTGTGTGTTTGAAGAGTAAGATCTACCTAAGGGAAGCACAGATTGCACTGTATCACGTGTGTACGCTGTACAATCGGTGTTAACCCGTGAATTTGCTGGGTGGCCCGTGTCTCAGCCCCGACAGAGAGGACGAGGGCTGGAGGGGTCAGGGGGCTCTGAACGCTGACCATCTGGCCCCTTCGGGGGGGGCTGGTTTCCTCATTGGCTGTCTTTGTTCCCCGGCAAACAATCGGGACTTAATCTGGGAGGAGATAAGTAAGGCCCCCGTGACACCAGTCCTGTGCTCGGACAGGTTTCTCTCTTTAGCCATTGAGGAGATGTCTCTTTTCCGTGTCGCTTTGAAAGGGCCTTGGGTTTTGCCTTTTGGCATTTTAACTCTTTAAAATGACATACGGTGTATGAGTTGGTTGGAGCTTTTATTTCCCTTTTTCACTCAAAGATCACAAACATTCATTTGAAATGTCCTATGTTGATGAGGAATATACACACGCAGGTTCTCCCCTTGTTGAGTCATAGTGCATGTTTAGATCATTCAAATGAACTCAAATGACTCACACCCACCTACAAATTAAGAACCCCATTCTTTTCCCAGCTCTCGTTCACCGTTGTTTTTATTTTGATGGAGACCTGCTGTGCGGCCCTGAGCTTCTCCCACGAAAAAATTGCAACGTGACATCTCTCACTTCAAAAAAAAGCTCGACCAAGCTGTGGACAGGAGGCCTATTTCACATTCGTTTGTACTTAAAGCAGTTGTCACCAGGGTAACGGATTCCTTTATTTTCTCTCCTTCTTGGCTGGCTGTTATTTGAAGCACAGATTTTTTTATTTTTTTATTTCCCAATGTTGATTAGAAAACATTCTTCTTATTTTTCCTCTTTGCGATGACAAACCAGTGTGTGATAGACCACTCAGATTGGTATTCAGTGTCACAACAAAAAGGTATACATAACAATTGATGACCTACTCAGTCAGTGACAAAGGTTTCAGTTCTGCTTCGGCTTAAGGGCTGGAAACACATCATTTTCAATATTGATCTAAGTTCGGGCAGAATCTTCCACGTGAAACAACCCCACAGATCATTCGCAATGCCAGCTTATATCACAAAAAACCTCACATGGGACGAGTCAGCATTGCAGGCAGATGCCTCTCTTGATCCTTGATCCTTTCAGAGGTGCCTCTTAGTGATTGTGGGCTTTTCTGATCCGGGTTGCAGATGGCACAAGGGACCAAATCCCAACGAGAGAGAGAGCAGTGCTTTTGTTTCACACTTTTTAGACTGTGGCATGACAGGGCCAAGATAACAGGTGGTCCTCAAAACAGTCGTCATTCATCAAACTGCTGGAGTCAGGACCCCCCCGCTCCTCTTTTTTTTGTCTTACTTTTGCTCCATTTTTAAGTGGAGACGAAGAGGCACTTCTACATTTCTGTTTATTTCATCTCCTTTTTATTGAATTATTATTACATGTATGTGCAGCATTTCACAGGTTTATATATGACTGGGTACTTTGCACCCGTGCTCCGCATTTTATAGAGAGATTGTATTGCTGCCTAAAACATTTATCTGCGATTTGGCTCGATAATATTTGTTGCTTTTAAATGAATCAAATTGAGTAAAAAATACACTATTTCCTCCCTGTAAAATGTTGTGGAGTAAAAATACAAGGACGCCGTAAAATTAAAAAACTAAGGTGAAGTCCACAGTGAGAACCTGTAAGTTGTACTTGAGCATGGCACTTGAGTTGATGCAGTCAAATAGAGATCCACAAATAAATCTGAGCGAAATCAGCGATTAAATAACATTAGTAACTGTGTCGCGAAATATATATATTGCAAATTATTATCGGTTGAGAGGAACACTGTTTAATCCTACCAAGAACCATTTAGTAATGCAATGCATTCTGCGTAGTATCAGAATAGAATACAATTCGCTTGTTTCCACAATCCGACGTCGGATGTTTTTTGTTTTTTTTCATTCAAACATCAGGATTAAAAGTGCTTACCAGGGCTAAACGGCAGAGACAAATGTGTGCCGCATGGATGCTTGTAAACTTTTAACCTGTCCTTTTTTTTATGGAGGGTCAGGAATGCCAGGAACACTGTGTTCTCTGGAAGTGTGTAAGCCTAAATAAAAGGGAGGGATATTTTTCTTACTGTTGCAAGTAATCAGACACCGTTCAATTTCACTGATTGCTAACTTAGTTTTCTGCCGTTCATCCGTGATGTGATTAATAGATTTATGTAATGTCTTTTCTCTTGCTTTTTTTTTTCCCCCCGCCTATATGGTTTCCACAGAGACAAATGCATCCACGTGCCTGAGAGAGTGGTCGTCTTCTCATGCCGGCTCCTTTTTTTTTTTTTTTTTTTTTTGTGACCAAATCTCCCTTCTCAAAAAATGCAACTTGAAAGAAGAGGGAGGAAAAGCACAGATAAGACCCTGAGTGGAGAAAGGGGAGGCTGAGCAGGGGGAAGAGGTTAAAACAGATGTGGGAGTGATGAAAAAAGGCCGCTGGATGCGGACAGCAAGTGAGGTGCAAGGCGACGCTTTTGATCCAGACCTCACACTTGGAGCGGGATGGTTTGGGATGATGAACGGGTGTCGAGTGTGCACGGTGCAGAGTGGGAATGTGAGCCAAACTGTATGTACTGTATGGAGGCGTATGGCACAGTCGACAATTGGATCATTAAAGCCAATCTCACAAAGGCCTGTGCCCCTCCCCCGGCTGAAAGGAGATGTCAAAGGTCTGTGACCTCTTGCATTTATGTGCATTGATCCCCCGGGTGGGGGTGGGGCTTCCTCCTCAAAGCCTTCCACCATCAGCTGTTACATCTTAGTTTCACCTGCAGGAAGTGGTCATTTTAGTCCACTTTATTCTCCTTTCTTTGGTTTACAAACGAAAAAGTATGGCTCAATTCGTTGATGAGGAGAAAATGAAGGTTTTTAGGGACTTGAGCTCGAAGAACATATGGTTTGGTTTTCTGACATGCTACACATTACAGTAACAACATACTCTTTTGAGAAAAATGGTTTCCAAGATGAATACTTGTTGTACCTTTATACAGAGCACAAAGCAAAGGAGGACCTGGCCCCAGCAAAAACTAAAATGTAGATGCAGCTGAGGTGACAAAGGAAGTTTTTAGGGAGGTTAAGGTTAGAAAATGTACATGTGTACCGTGTTGCCACTGAACACGGAGCACAGCGATGAGCCCTTCCATTGAGCATTCAGTCGCGGCCACTTTTGAGGCCTGACGCGGACAATGAAAGAAACACATTTACGCACAGCACGGCTCTAGTTGTGTCAGCCGAGGTCTCGCCAATGGTCCAATCACCTCCGTGGCACTGTTAGCTCGTCACATGAATAAACTGGGGCTTTAGAAAAAAGATCCCCGACGGAATCGCTCTCGGCTCAATGTCCGACCGTGAGTTTGCCCTGCCGGGTCTGAGTGCACTTCACACCTCCTGCTCAGGAGCGAAGGGGTGAAGGACGGGTGGATGACATTATTCTGAGCTATGAAAAGCAACAACCTTTCTTGGTTGTGCTCGCTGTCCTAGAATGTGGCGTTTAGTGATGGATGAAGGGAACTGACGGTCAGGAAATTAGCACATGCAGTACGGCCAAAAGGACAGAGGCCTAAACATCCTGCTCTTTGTTGCGAGGGAGGCTCCTGATGCTCATGGTGTGTGTGAGTGTGTGTGCGCGGGTGCCTGTGTGTGTGTGTGTGCTATGCATGAGTGGAACATGACTCTCGTAGATGGGACTTCCTGTTGTCCTGTTGGTTATCACTGATTCTGACATGCAGGACAGCTCCTTATCTGTCACCACTGGTTCTCCCAGTTGACCAAACCGGCCGACTCCATGAACCCTGATCCCTGGTTTACTTTGGCCTTCTCCCTCCCTGCTGCATCGGCACCACTTATATATAAAACACCTTCACGGCGCTCCACCTGGATCTAAATTTGGAAAAAAAAAAAAAAGTGAAAAAGCCCGATCTTGTTGCCCCGAAGCTCCAGAGTTTTACCTCAGCTTTACCCCTTGCCTCGGATCAAAGTTGGATTGGCTTCCTGGCAGAAATGAATGCAACTTATTGTGGACCTGCCCTCGAGTTGTTCATCAGGAAGCGTGTCCGCCGAAAAGTCAAATGGTGTGTTTGCGTGGGTGTGTGCGCGGGGGGAGTGGTGGCATGTCAAGGTGAAGGAGGAGTTTCAGTCTTCTGTTCCTTGAGTTGAACTCTTGTCATGTGCAGCCGTGGTAAACAAAGCAGGTCAATAATCCTGACACCCGAGGAACCTTGCATCACCCTTCGCCCGGCAACGGGACTTTGGCACGAAAGGGCTCGTCTCGCGTCCATAGGGTTCCTTCTTTTTTCCCTTTTTTTTCTTTTTTTTCGGTTAACGTAGTTTTGTGGGCTCCGTGACACCGCCGTGAGCTCGCGCCGAGCCAAGTACGCGTGCGGCCCTGTGGAGAGCACTCAGTAATAATATATCATCGTTCTTGCCATTGAAACCTGGAAAGCACCTAGCCGAGAATTCCTTCTTGCGCAGCGCTGTCATGGAACAGCGTGTTCTCACAGAGTGTACCGCTGTATTTCCTTCCCCCTGTGCGCCGAATGCCAATCCCGGTGGAACACTACCTGCAGCCAGAAATCACTGCGTGCAGCTTAGGTGTTCTGTTTAAAGAGTACAGTGTGTACGGTGGTGACACGGCTCGCGTTACAACAGACCGAAGGCGAGTTAATGGGCTTCGGGGTCAGATTTCATTGTTTTGGCCTTTTATGGTGTCCATTTTTTTTTATAAGATCGGCCGTGAGACACAACGGTGATAAACGTCTGCATTCATTGTTTAACTTTGTTTTTTTGTTTTTTTTAACTCACTTCCAGCCGCAGCTGTGCCAACCACAGAAGTGCTCTGCTTTCGATCGCATGCAGCAAGTGCGAGAATTGGCTGCAGTGGGACCCAAAGACAGTTCATAGGCGAATAGGATTTATTATTGAACGACGCGAGCATTTTTTATTTCTCAAATATTCCTCGTTAATTAAGACACATGAAAAAAAAAAAAAAAAGTTTCACTCATGATTTATTGTAAGTCTGCAGTCATAAAGGATATAAAATAGCAATGGAGAGCAGCGGTTTGTATGCCCAAATCCTTATTTAAATCATAACAAATAACCAAATCATCTTCTCCCGGTGTGATGATTCACTGATTCTCTGTGGACTGTTGGATTTTATCGCCATTCCATATTTTACAGCCTGGTTACACACCAGGCTGTCTGCAGCTACAAAAAAAAAAAAAAAGAGTTTGGATTTGGTTTTAATATCTGGGAAAGGCAGGACGTGTGCTAACAACAGCTGGAAACACTCAGGCTGGTGGCCAGATTTCTATGGCAGCAGCATCATCACCTTTGCCCACGTGTATTGTCTCAAGTCTCCCCGCCTGCACACACATGCGCACACAAACAAACACACACACCATCCCAAAGCCACTCTCTCTCTGTCTCTCTCTCTCGCTCGCTCTCTCTCTCCCTCCCTCCCTCCCTCCCTCCCTCCCTC
>JAFBJU010000186.1:200209-269937 GCA_016785305.1 Colistium nudipinnis
CTCCCTCCCTCTCTCTCTCTCTCTCCCTCCCTCCCTCGCTCTCTCTCTCTCTCTCTCTTCCCCCCCTCTCTCTGTCTCTCTCTCCCTCCCTCTCTTCAAATTGAAACACATGGTCACTATGTGTTGTGTTGCCAGCCAGGGTTTGAGGGGGGAGAATGTTTTATAATGCTTTTCCATACGCTGTCACAGCTTGTGCAAGGCTACGGTGACCAAGACCCAGTCCACTGCTGCGAGGACTCAGTGTTCCTATGTGGCATGTGGGGAGGTCATTCTCCCTCTGTCTCTCGCTCTCTCTCTCTCTCTCTCTCTCTCTCTCTCTCTCTCTCTCTCTCTCTGTCTCTCTCTCTCTCTCTCTCTCTCTCTCTCATTATTTCTTTTCATTCTCTCTCTCTCTGCGGTGACTGTTGAAGTTGAAGCGAGACTAACCAGAACCAAAAAAACAGGCTTTAAATAGAAAGGTATTGAAAATGGATAACTCGTCACCGCTTTTCCCTGTAGATCTGTTGTTTTTCTTTTCCTTGCTACCGAGGAGGATGGCAGTAAAAACAAAGGAGCCTCAAACTAATTCAGAGAAACCATTTCGGGCCATTTTTGGAAATACAGGAGCCACTGTTTTTTTTTTTTTTAATCGATTCCTTCACTGCCTCAGGATAAATGCTGTGTTTTTCGTAGCAAACGATGCCGGTGAAAAAAAATCTGCATTAATCGTGTTTTCATTCTTAGAAAGGTGTTGTGCCTATATTTAAGCACCATTTCTCCCCGGTGCGGCATATTGTCCAACGATCTGTCACATGTGCCAGTTGGTGAGGTATCCATCTCTCAGAGGGATCAGTGCGGGATAAAGTGGCGCCGGTGCTGAATAGCTTTACTGTCACTTTTTTTCATCAGCCAGGTTTGTGTGTGGGGGTCAAGCCCGCAACAAAGGACGGCCCCCGCTCCCATTGTCCCGTTAAGACAAAAAGAGTCCTGCTGATGCCGTGGCTCCTGCTGAAGTAAGGAGGACTGATGGGATTTAAGTGTGGGTCCTGTCACCGCGGGCAACCTGGTGCTTATTAATCGGGAGGGTCGGGGGGTGACGAAGGATATGTGGCAAAAAGAGTGAGAGGGATGGACGGGGGTGGGGCGGCCTGGGGTCAGGTAGAGGTGCACGGTGGATACAGCTGATCGCCCGGTAAGGAAGTTTGGAGTGAAAGGGGAGGAGGCGCCTTCGTCGGGACATTGAGAAGCCTCTTTGTCGCGCTGTCACTCACATGGATTCAAGGTGGCTGAGACCTCTTTTTCAGGAAGGAAAAGAAAAGAGAGGTCCTTTTGTGAGAGGTGGGTCCCTCTCTGGATGCCTGATAAAGACAACAGACCTCTTTCTTATGTCCTCCCCATGAGCACTCACTCCTCCTGCGTGGCTAAATTAAGTTAGTGTGTCAGCGGACGGACGGAAACTCTCCGGGGGCAGGAGGGTTGAGTTGATCGCCCGTCTATTGTGTCAGTTCCTTTAATCTGTTGTATTTTTTTCTTTTTCTTTTCGAAAACAAAGCTCAGCAGACACACGATGGAGATCTTAATTTATAACCTGCCTTCAACCTTTGCAGTGAGCCTCGCAGGGTGGGGATTTCAACGACTACTTTCATTTTCAATGAACGCGCCGACAATTAATCAATGAAGGATTTGATATAAATGTTGAAATATTATTTAAGATATATATATGAGTAAATTGTAAAAAAAAAAAAAAAAAAAAAGGGCCAGTGAGACCTAATCAAATCTCCTGTTTTGTCCAATCGGCAGTACAATACCCACTGGTGGTCAGCTTGCTGTCACAAAAGACGAATAAAAGTAGCACATTTGCGATAGTGGAGAAGCTTGAACTTGATATTTGCGTTTGTTCTTTTATAAGGACTCCAACTTCGTGAAAGAATACACAAGTGAAGTTAAAGACAATCAGAATCGCTTTTATTGGCCAAATGTACACGTACACAGGAATTTTACTTGGTGTACAGCGCAAGTGAATAAACACACAAGACATACAACATAAGACATGAATTAAGAGATAAGACTGTAGAAGTCACGTTTAACGGTCCGGTGGCTTTTAAGTGTTTGACAACAATCTAAGGGTCTAAGAGTCGTTAAGTGACAGAGAATTGACAATACGAGACCCTACAGTTTTCAGTAAAAGTTGAATCATGGCGGAATATTTGCTTGAGGTTGAGTAAACTTTTGGAATATGGTCTAAAGTTCTCTCTCTGTGTATTGGCACAGATTCCATTGAGCGACACCACGTGATGCTCAAGTATTTACTTCAGCCCGCGGGTGGTGTCATCAGAGATGTCGCGCCGCGCATCCGCCTGTCTGACCGACGTGGAAGGCATGTCGGAGTGCAGCTCGCGGCAGCTCCCGAAAAGCAGAACCCCGACCCCTTGGCTGGTTGTGTCATCTGATAAGAGCCTATGTTTTGATAGCGCGGGCCCTCTCAACATGATCCACGGATCTCCCTTTACACCCCATAACAAATAGGGCTGTCTAAACAACAGTTTATGGCCAAGGCAAGGCCTGGCCGACCGTCATCAAAGATCCACTCGGGGACGAGCCGCATTCGGTGGGGACCAGATGTTGGCAGCTGTGTCGACGGTGGCGGGATCATTGGCGCTTGCAGCTTCCTTTGTGTTGAATACGTTTCCCACTTCGTCGAAGCTACTTTAAAATACGTGTCGGTGCATTGGCCGAGCACGATCTTTGCATGAATGTGCTTAGTATTTCAATGTAAACGTTTCGAGCACCTGGTAACCTGCCACTCCTTACCTCCTCATGCCCTTTACCATTGACCACGATTTGACCACAGCCAGTGACAGCTTTACGGCACGAAATAGAACTCATTGTTGTTTTATTCAATATTGCTCGCCTGAATAAGTCCATAAATGCATTAGGGCCCTGTGTGTCTCGCTGTTGTTCCAACTTAGGTGAACTGGTGTTCAACCCGGCGGCGTTGTAAAATGCAGAGTGGGTTGACCGACAGGGCTTCCATTTTATTACACAGTCATGAACGGCATCGTAAACTGTGACTCGTCCTTCACTTTCATTCACTTATTCGGTCAGGGGTAGCAGCCACCGTAGCGGATCTCTCTGAATGCGCCTCACATTGTCAAAGACCCGGGCGTTTTTGGCAAGCGAGGATGCCGTTTGAGTTTTTTTTTAAAGGCATTACATTTGAAATAGGCTCCCTTTGATTTATGGCAAAGATGCCCATGGAAAAAAAAAACATCCTGGGTTATATTTGGCATTTAGCTTGCGTGATTTTTTTGATTGTTTTTATTATGAGCTGTGGAGAAGCCATTGTTCCGGGGAAAATATTTCCATCCTTTTCTTTTTGCCTTTAATGACGGTTGTCGCCAGTGATATTAGACTGCTCGATGAAGAAAAAAAACCTTAACCTCACTGATAGACACTTTAAATGATAAAATGATCACAAATACATTATTCTAAATACATTGAATGTTGGACTGTAATCTTTACATTAGGCAACACATAATTTGGTCCTGAAAATCTCAGAATATAGGAAAATCATAGTTTACAAAGCCCAAGATGATGCGTTGTTTTTAGACCGGAGTCCAAAACACAGATATAAGATACACAGTATATCGCATAAAGATCTAAAAAAACAAACATTTCCGACAACTTCAAATTTGATATTTATTTATTATTTCAATTATGAATTTATACTCCAGTCAGTGATTGATTTTTATTTATTGTTTTGACTTCAAGCAGAACACGAACAAATGTTTCTGCGGTGTCGTTGAGGACGACTTCAAAGCCGCATTAGACAAGGTTTGATTTTCATTTGTGCCGCAACAATTATCTGTTCACTCGGCCTCCGCCGTTAAACGAAGCCGGCCTTTGTCCCAGGCGGAGATTTAGTTTAAGGTTAAATGCCCTGCCCTTAAACTCATCCGCTGGGCCAAAGTGTGTGGCAAGGTCACCGTTCCAATCGACCGAGTGTTCACACAAAGGCCGCTTGTCCCCTAATGGATTAGCTCCACAGTTCCTCAATGAGTCACAACAGCACAGGCCTTCCCAGCGCTGGCTCCCTTTCGCACGCACCACCTAGCCCTTCATTTTGAAATGAGTTTTATAACTGGACAGTAAACTTCCAGTGGGTTAATGATGATGGCTTCTTCATCTGCCCAAATGCTCCTTTTGTCCGCCCCTGCTCGGGCCCAGGACCCTGCCCCCGTCCCCTCTGGTCACACCAGGCCTTAAACCCTGGTTCACCCCACTTTATAGTTCCACTGATAATCCCCTGGAACACTCACGCACACACACACACACACACACACACCCCTCGGGCCATTATCTCCACTGAGCCCTGCTCTTGTCTCCTTCTCCCTCTTCTTTCTTTCCCGACTTCAGCCATGGCATTCAACTGGAATGTTTGCCCTTTGTTTGCGTGGCCTACTGGAAAGACATGAATGACCTTAGCTCATCTGCTATCCTCACTAGCAGCGATTTGCACTTCAGGGCCCAGCAGGTAGTCCCGAGGAGAGGGAGGAGGGGGCTTCGGAGAAGGCCGCGGGGCTTTTATAAGGAAATTAGAGCCGTGGACTGCCACCCGGACAGTAAACAACAGTGAGAGTCCTCACACCCTTGGCGTCAGGTAGCCCATATGAAATGAGCAGAAGAAGGAATTCCGGTGCGGGAATTTTCACATGGTGGCTATTTTGTTTTCTTGTTTGGTTTTCTTTTGCCCATTAACCTGCCAGATTGTTTTCTTATTACAAGAGTCAGACGTGTCAATTAGCACCTTGGTCGTCTTTTGATACTCGGCTCTCAGTTGGTCTGTTGAACCACACCTGCAGATCCCCCTTAAAATGGTCCCGAAAGTGTCAGAACCGCAATCTTGCATGTATGTATGCAGCGTACGGATGAGGAGGATTGACGGGTCCATCGGGTTCCGGACAGCAGCAGATCAGATAGAGGCTTTTCCTGTTGCCCCTTCAAAGTCGCTTGAAGCAAACAGCGTTGCGTGTTCGGCAGCTGCTGAGTCAGCCCCGACAAAGCTGTGGCCCTCATCTGGAAATCCTAATAGCGGAAGACCCCCCCGATCCAGGACGAGATCCCCCCCCCCCCCCCCATTGATTGTCATGTGACCCGTCATTCCTCAGGTGGCAGGGACCCTTCCCCTTTGTCAAGGATTTGAGCAGGAGCTCAATGCAGAGGTGAAGGATGGGCTCGGGGGCGGGCAGCCATTCAATCCACACTCTTTTGTTTTTTTGTCTTTTGAGGCGAAACAAAAAAAATTGCTGGGTTGACTCATTATCTCCGTTTAAAATGGGCTATTTAAGTCGGGCCATGTCAAAGTCAGAGGCTGGGGATAAATCACACTGACAGCCCCCCAACCCCCCCCCTCGTTGAACTTGTGGCTGCCCCGCTATCTGGACTAGGGTCGAGATTTCCCTTTTTTTTGCACCTGACAATTAACAATTCATCGAGTGCGTCCGTACCGCCTTCATGTCCGACATACTCCGGCGTGGCGCTTGAGACGTCCCTCATCATATGCAGGTCCCATGTGTGGTCTGAGTCAGCGTTAGCCGGACAAATTTCACAGTCAAACTCAAGCCCAATGTTTAGACAAATGTGGCGGATTGGGAGAATTGAGGGCACGAAAGCCCCTTAAGGGCTAATGGGGCCTCTGATTGGCTCACGTGGAGGTTTACAGCCGCCCTCACACTGACTGCGCCCTAATATAACCATTGGAGAGGAGGTGAGAAGAGCTGCACGCGACTTGATTAAAACAACTGTTGACTGTGTCTGTGGTAATGAACTGGAACGTAAGTCACGCGGCTCGCCAAAGCGAAACGCCAATTTAGAACAGAAATGGAAAACCCTGTGCCAGAGATAGTTCTTCTCATTTGAGATCATATTATTTTTTGTCGCGAACTGGGTGTTTTTATGCTCAAACTCCAGAAACAAAAGAAGAATAAAAAAAAACGTGTTTCTCTCACATGGAGAGTGTTGAGACTTATTTGGGGTAAAATACTGGGAACAAGGAGAGACTCCAGTGAATATTTCCTGCTGTCAAGTAGATGTGAGTTTACTGGGACCTACTGTTTACCTGACACATTCTTGCCGACTTTGCTGGACAATAATTGGTCGGCGGGAAAAACAAAACACAGATGTACTGTACAATTCACGGGGTGTTGGCTTGTATCTCACAGCGAGACAGCCGTGATGGAGTGCTCTGAAAGGTAGTGCGGTCTAAAAATGAATGGCGTGCCGGTACACCGTTAAACTTGACAAGCTGACATCTGGTGGTGTTGGTCATTCAGTGCCAGCAGATAGTCGAGCGTGTTAGCGTTTCAGCAAAAAGAATATGATGTGCAAATCTAATCATTGATATTGGATTTGAACAGCTTATGGTACAATTTTGGCTCAAGGGAGAGTCATTTTTTTCCCACTTCTCCTTACAAATTGATGATGCGTACGTTTCCCACCCACGCTGTGACACATACTTGTCTTGTTCCCCTTTTTGACGGTGTCACCGGTCTGCGGGTTCTTAGTTATGTCCTCAAAGTGAGGGCCCCTCTCCTCATGGCTCATGCCTCACGGTGGGTTTCTCAGACTGATCACAGAGCTATAATGGCATATAATCCCCAACACCTGCCGGCGGCTGCTGATTTGCGGTGCATTTCCGTTTATTTATTTTGGCCAGATGAGCCCCTGGTATTTATAGCGGGAGTAAAACCCCAGTGTGGGGTCAATCCCGGGCACGGCCGACGAAGACAAAATGCTGAAGCTGACCTGAGACGCATTCTCCACGTCTCTTGAATTGGCCCCCAATAAAAACGTCGGGTGGGGCGGCGAGAGCCCGAGCCAAAGGGGTTCAGGCTGAGAGCGAAAGTTACATTTTAGGATGCCACGCCCCCCCTCCCTTTTTTTTTTTTTTTGGTGGTGGTGGAATACCTCCACATGACAGCGTGCCCGCGGCAGATGTGTTGGCGTGCCGGGGGTCACGCGTGGCAGGGCGGCATGGCCGCGTGGCGGTGGGGAGATGCGACTCCCCTTTCTTTGTTTCCCCCCCCCCCCCCCCGCTCTGCAGGCCTCCAAGAGCATCTGTCACCACAGGGGGTCAGCAGGGCCAAGATGAATGAGCCCCCGGTGGATTCCCCCCCCCCTCTTCCTTGGCAAATGGCACAGGACAGAGGAGGGCATAGGGGACTTGGGGGAGGGGTCTGTGTGTGTGTGTGTGTGTGTTTGTTTGCATGTGAGTGAGAGAGAGAGGGCGAGGGAGAGAGAGAGAGAGAGGGAGGGTTTCTGCTCTTCTGAGGGGAAAGAGTGGGATTCCCATTTCTTTCTATAGAGGACCATGACAAAGGTGACCTGAGATCTTGGGAGAGTGGAACTCCACATGCTGGCCGGATATCCACAAATTCCTCGGAGGAAAAAAAAAAAAGGATTTATTACCTGACATGGACTTTATTTGAGAGAAAAAAGACGCTGGGATTTACTGCGTCTGACTTACAGGATTTTAAGGGGTCGGTCTACCGGTCGAGGAGTCATGGAAGGTACAGGAGATGCTTTGTGAAACGATCGCCTTGTGTCACATGTGGCTCCGATGTAGCATTGATGAGATGGCCCTTTAGCGCCTAATTTCGAGGACATGGAAAGATGTTTGTCCTTTTTTCCACCTAAATTTCTTCTCCCCCACCCCCCTTTCTCTCATGTCTGATGGGCCAGCGTCTTTTCACTCCAGCCTTTCTAATGTTAACAGTGTGCTGAGCTCTCTCCCGCATTTCAACCATTCGCATGGACTTTTTAAACGCTTCAAAAGCACAACAAAGTGGTGACAAAGGACTGAGTGAGATATTTATCAAATCAGATGTTTTTTAGCCATTTGCATCGTATCTGCAGAAATAGTGTCGAGGGCTGTTTCATTGAATTCACTCGTGGACGAACCCGTCTTAAGCCACTAAATTGGTACGTTTATCATTCAGATCAAATGTCAAGTTTAACAGAGTGAATAGAATAAAGGGAAGAACTTTACGCGAAACATTGGATAATTCCGAGGTCAACCTAGCCCTCTCTCATTCTGCTGTATACTGTACACAGCAATCTCAAGGAAAAGGACCACAGAGGTAGAAAGAGCAGGGTTAAAAGTAAAAAAATATGTAATATAAGAACATGAAGGATACATGTCTGGTATGCCTAGAGGTGTCACACCCAGTATGTGATAAAAGGAATAAAGGTACAAATTTTAACCACCAAAACTTAAATGTAGACATCAAATAAGCCAATTCATTCCAGTTTAAGGAATAGGAACATTTGACTCACTTTTATGTCTGACAATGTTCGTAAGTTAAACAGAAGAATTGAGTTATCCCAATCCCATTATTTCTTATCAGCCTTTATTGTAGAATCCATGCACTAATAACACTACTGTTAAAAACACAAAGTACACTCAAACATTATGCAGTTAAAATTGAGTACGATGACAAACACTTTTCTTAGTTTATCCCAATCTGACTCGGGACCTGCTTGTTTTTCCTTTTTTTTTTTTTACATTTTTGCACCATATATATTACAAGCACCCAGGCACGAGTGCGCGATCTACATATCACGGGAGTGTGTGTCCATGCACGTGTTTTTGTGCCGTCAGTACGAAAGGGTAGCTGTGCGAAACCTATATGTCCACAACCCGAAAGCCTTGAATCCTGTTCGGAGCAACATTAAGCGCCTTCTTGTTCCCCTCGAATGTCATCTGGTGCAAAGGCAGAACCTCACTCAGTGCCTCGGGCTGGGTTTGTTTTGGTGTCAAGATTTACGGCACCTTGGTCCTCATCTCGTGGGCCATCTGCGTCTCCTTCGGTGTCGTCTGCCCCACGCAACCAGATAAGCATCAGAATATTTCGAGGGCTCCGCTCCCCTCGCGTTATAATTGCCTGGCGGATTTCTCGTATGTTGGTGTGTGTATTGCCTCTCGACATTTGCAGGGAGCCATTCAGCTCCCCCAGCCGCACATATTGTCTGACATATTGACGTTTTTCGCCTTCGCTAGTTTGATCAGTTGTATCAAGCTGGCCAATCATTGACCAAATAGGTTCCAGTGGGTAAATGCAAGTTGAACCCGTTTGTGTACACTCGCTGTTCGAAGGACTTGGACCCCAGGCCTGGTCGCCTCTCTCAGGATAGCGGCACACAGTAAGACGTGATGACCGGGTGAAATGTGTCAGGGTAACAGTCCCTGTTTCCAGGGGGGAACTTTGCTTCTGTTATATCAGGGACTGAGTGGCTAAACAGTACTTTGTCAAAGGGTCAAAGTAACTTTCAAATCCATTCGGAGAGTGACTGTGTGTCGTGAGCGCAGCCACAAACTGAACCACCCCATTGTGTTGAATGGAAATAGCCCCAGGGCCGCGGTATCGCATAACGGCTTTTTAGCCTGGTAATTGCCCGTACATATTTGTCATTGTTAGAGCCATTTAATGTTTGAGTAGCCGTAAGTGTACCTAATCATGTGACTTGACGTGGATGTACTTAGACTGTTGGGAGCTCTCGCATCCATGTTTCAGAAAACCTAAATCGTAATTTGGCTCTTCATACAATGGCACAGTTATTTCAAGTGTTCATTGGAACTATTTAAAAAACAAAAAACAAAAAAAAAAAGGGTTCAACGTACCCTTTTCAAAAAGGATTTGTTCTTTTTCTCGAAATAATACGATACAATCATGTAACCTGTCAATTTCCGGAAAAAAACACATTTCTTAAATATGACTTTAATGTGGAACATATCATTTGAGCGAGTAGCACGTGGTTCATCAACTTGTCGAAGGAAAACACGTTTTATTGAAGATGTTTTCATTTTCGGTAGATTCTGTCACACAACTGGCCCGGCCTGCTTCAGCAAGCGTATCCCTTAGGTGGTGTAAAATATTTGACTTGAACTAATCAGACATCTCCCTGCTTCTCCTCCCCCAAGGTGTCCGAGCAGCGAGCGAGGGTTCTCGGCTGTGCGTTTCCGCTGAGTGGTAGTGGACCCAGCATGTAGCAGAGGTGAACGAGTCCCTTCACGCCTGGCAACAATCTGACAACGTAAGTCTTTTCAAATTTGGCCGCCCTCGCGTCGTCCGTCAGCCTGCCAAGAGATTCAGCCCGTGTCTGAGCGCTCATATTTCCTCTGTCACTTCCAATCCACTGAGTGGAGATTAGTGTGGCTTATGGCGACCCGGGGTCACATTCATGCAATCTGTTGATGCCACCCAGGAGGAGAGAAGTGGCCTTGACTGACCGTCCGACCGTTTCAGAACATTGAACTGCCCCCTCCACCCCCGGTGGAATCCACTCATGTTTGGGCCATCCGTCACGCAAACGGCCGCCGCTGACTCACCTGAAATGCTCCCCCCTTGCTACTACAACTGACCCCGGCGACCGCCTGGGTCACGCCCCACAAACTTCCGTAAGGCGACCTCCGCCGCGGCCGCGCTTTGTTTCAAGTCGCGCAGGTGATAAAAGGTCAAATCTCTCGTGTTCACCTCCGGCCCCGTGCGAGGTTAATGACAAACCCGTCCTCTGAGGCTTGCAGGGTCAGCCGGCCAAAGAGGCCTCCGGAGCCTCCTTCGACTTCACAATTCAACAGGCAGCCGCTGCTTTAAAAACGCCCTCAGGCGGCTCATTTTCTTTCTTTCTTTCTTTCTTTCTTTTTTTTTTTTCCACCCCCCCTTCCCTTCAACCACCTTCTGTCATTGTTTGTCAATGGTGCCCAGCCGCCAGTCCTCCCATCAGTTAAGCAAGAGGTACTGTAGCTTCATTCTGGTTAAGCTTCTTATCTCTTCAACAGCACAGTCAGGCACTGTTAATCTTGTCTTTTGTCTGGGTTGGTCGGATTCCTCCCCAGGAAGGTTGTTAGGTAAACACAGGGTGTGGGCTGAAAGTGAGCCCTGGGAGAAGAGAGGCAAGTCCAACTCGATTCCCACCCTGCTCACTAGAAAACAACAAAAAAAAAAAAAAAGTTGCAGGGGGAAAGAACACTGTGTAACTAGTAGGTATCGGTTCATTAAACGGCTGCTCCATTCAAATCTGTGGTACAGACGAAGATGTGAGACTCCTTCTCCTGGACGGATACGTTACTTCTTTATCTTTACCTTTTATGGCCCACATGACCACCAACAACAACAATACATTATTATTGTTTAACTATCGTTTTGTTTGCGTCATGTTTTTTTGTTTATCCTGTATATTCACCGCAGTTCACTACTCATCGACGCCTTTTGCCACTTGGCCAATATTTGTGCAACATGAATGCTGTACTCAAAAGCTCCCGTCCCTGTGGCACGTGTACGTCCGCCATCCAGGGCTGGTGTTGTGTTATGGAAAACACGCGAGTTGTGAAAGTTCACTCCGGGCTGAGTTAAAACATGACTAAATCCCGAGCTCGATGTTAATCGATAAACATAGCCGCCCTGCGAGTGCTTCCGCGGCCCCGGGTGATCTGTGTTTGGCCAGCGCGAGGAGTTTGGAGCCTCTCCCAGGCGGCTGAAGTCCACAGCCTGGGCCTCCGCTTGGCTGCCGCACTGTTTCTGAACCACAACACCGGGCTGCACCTGTCAAGGACAAACACTGCGAGGCATTTCAGGCCAAACGAATGCACCCGGACGGCAGCCAAAACCTCCCTTTTTTTTTTTCTCCGCTTTGCCAACTTCTCGTCCCACACAATTTGTGCACTCGTTTTTTTCACCGCGGGCTAGGTAATATAAACAGATCCGGTGACATGTTATGACAAACTGAAAAAGGGGAGTTTGAGTGGGAAGCGCCAAGGCGCGATGAGAGTCGGTCGTTTTTTCAGCGCTACCTTTTTTTTTTTCTCTCTTCTGGGTCTCGTTTTTCCCACGTGTGTGGCGCTTCCTGCCTGCACCCCTCGTTCTCCTTAGAGGGGTACGTGCTCGGTGCTCTGTCCGGCCGCCACCTGCCACCAGCGAGCCGGTCAACCCACGCGGCTGACCCCGCCAGATGTCCCATGGTGGACGCTGGGGTGGAGGGAGCACGGGTGGGGGGGGGGGGGGGAAAGAAAGAGCCAGAATAAAAACAACAGATGAAGAAGCCATTGGCCTTGGCTGTTATAGTGTGTGTGTGCGTGTGTGTGTGTGTATTATGGGGACCTAACATTGTTTTTAAAATCATGTGCTGTAGACAAAAACGTTTTTTGAAAGATGCATATTTCAAATCCCTCCGACCCACGGTAGATTCAAAAACCTCGCTTTTGTCCAACCAGCCGAGATCTGTAGGATTTAAGAATTTAATATTTTTGGGATATATATTTTTTTTATATATATTTTTAATGGAAAATTTCAGCTCAGCTCACGTAGGAGGGGGAAAGATGCAGCCAGTGTCTCAATGCAATATACCATAAAAGGGTTAATAACTGAATGGAAATCATTCTTTTTCCTTGACCAAGATCAGCGCACGTGTGTGAGAAACCTGTAGCTGCGCTGCAGTCCTTGGAGACTGCCGTCCTTACGTCAGGATCTAATCAATGACCGGAGGCAAGCGGCATCGTGACTGTGCATCTCTTCTCCGCAGATAATGGGGAATTCATATGCCGGGCAGCTGAAGTCTGCTCGATTTGAAGAGGTTCTTCATAACTCCATCGAGGCTTCACTGCGCTCGAGCAGCGGTGATCCGCAGCCCATCTTCACACAGCTCTACCTGGAGCCCGAGCCGTATCCTGGCAACACCGAAGGTAGGATCCTCACAGGATCCTAATGCAATTTGAAAATGCATTTGTTTAAAAAAAAAAAAACAAAGGCACCATTTGCCTTCTCGTCACACCGCTGTTGATTTGCAGCAGTTTAGTTTCTTTTGTCTGAATTATTTGTCGTTCTTTCAATTTAATGAAGGTAATTGGAAATGCATATATTTTCTTTTTGCAAATTTAAAACCATGGTCGCCTTGTGTTTTTTTTAAATTTTTTTAAGCACATGTCAGTAATACTAATAGTTTATGGGTCTTTATCTCCTAATACATTCCTTGGAATGGCTATTTGTTAATACTCATTTAGGGAAATACAAATACAACACCTTAGAACCGCAAAATCCACTGTTGGCCATCGACCAAATACAGCTCTCGTGAAAAGAATGCATTTTTAAAATCTTCGGCAGACATTAAGCCGAAGGTGGAGCTCCATGTTGGAGAGGCACCGGGCGTCGAGCTCATGAACGGCCACTCGTCCAACGATCTGGAGGAGCTGGAGGACGACGAAGACTCGGACAACAGCAGCCCTCCTCTTCCCTACCTGCAGACGCCTGCACCTGACGGCTGCTGCACGCTGGACGGTAACGCCTCACCCTGCAGCCCTCAACTGAGACTATTAAAAAACAAACAAAAAAAACAACAAAAAAAACAATACACCCTTTAAACCTGTTCGGAGGATAACGGTGATATCGGTATTACTTCTCAATTTTAAATGTCCTTTTATCGATTCAAATGTCTTGTGTCCTCCTCCTCTCTCAGGGTATTGTCAGTCTGGCAAGGACCTCCGTCTGGACTCCATAGCAACAGAGGCCATCGAGGTCCCCGCCGGCTTCGAGCTGGTGGGTGCCAAGACCCCCAGTGTCTCCGAGCACATCCTGGTGTGTGCCGTGGACCGCCGCTTTCTGCCTGACGAGAATGGGAAAAATGCACTTTTGGGTCAGTCTGCTCCCGCGGTCTGAGATAAGGGTGGAGGAGACGGAAACGTCGCTTTGCAATGTCCTGCCCGGAATGAACGGCGGTCTGGCACTCCACCGCATAACAATAATACAGTGATTTTGGATTTCTTTTTCACCACCTCCAGGCTTTTCAGGAAACTGCGTGGGCTGCGGTGAAAAGGGTTTCAGATACTTCACGGAGTTCTCGAACCACATCAACCTGAAGTTGTCCACCCAGCCCAAGAAGCAGAAGCACTTAAAACACTACCTGGTGAAAAATTCTCAGGGTGCTCTGTGCAAAGGACCCCTCATCTGTTGGAAAGGTGAACCGAGAAAAAACCACACACACACACACACACACACACAGAAAATACACGTCTGTCCGGCGGTGAACCGACTTATCCTCTGCTGATCGGTCTTTCCCATGCCTGCGTGTCACAGTTTTCGTCTTCCTCCCTGTGCTTCCGCAGACTGTAAAAGCCGCCAGTTCTCCACCAGCGCGTCCGCGTCCAAACCCAGCTCGTCCTCGTCTCTCAGCGGTAAAGAAAACGGAGGCAACAGTGGACACAGCTCGTCTCCCTTCTCCCTCTCAGGTGCAGACTGCGCACAACGCACAGACACACACACACACACACGTGTTATCGTGGGATTTTGTGATCCAGTTCAAGGGGGAGCAAAAAAAAGAACTACTCTAAAATAAATTTTATACTACACACCAGATTACTTTTTAGATGTTAAGTTCGGAGGCATGTTTCCGCTCTCAAACGATAACCTGAAACTGAGATCTGTTTTACCAAAAGTGGCATGTGCTGTTGCCATGGTGGGTTTGTTGGGGTTTCTTCCCATTTTGTTGCAGACATACTATATTTCTTGTTTTAATACCTTTGAGGAGAGCAATTCTTTACCAAAAAACAATTTGTCTCTCTCGTAGAAAATATTCGGTGCGAATGCGATGCAAAATTCGGAAATGAATCGCCGAGGTGAAGTAATTGCTGGCTGTCATATGATTATGAGAAGGACTCGGCCACTCTTGGAGGAATAAAAAAAAAACAACAACACGGGCACTTGTTCCCTCTGTGATTGAAAAAAGGAAAAAAAAATCTCCTGGGCTTGCGGTATTGGTTTGTTCCAAACGTGGAAGCTGCTTGTCAACAGAGATCTCGCACATTCACGTGTTTCGATATATCTCGTAGCTGGAATCCCCCCACGGCGACCTTCAGGAACATCCCGCTCCCAAAATAGGCTCACTGACACCTGGGAAGCCAGACGGTGATTCACTGCACCGCGCGCCTCTAAGCCTCTGAGGCCGGGTGACCGCTTATCCTGAAATGATTCATGAAAAGGAGAGTTACGGCCAGTTGGCATCGTGCAAACGCGATGGGATACAGAGTCTGTAACGTCTGATAGTATTTGACTATTTGTTTGACGCTGGCCTGACTTCCGGACGGCAACCAAGTGACCTATCAGAGGAGTGGAACGTATCCAGGCTTGGGTTTTGAGCCATCCGGGAGATTTGTAATTGTTCCGGTAGAAGAAGTAAAAAAATAAATAAAAAATCCAACAGTGTTGGTGAGCGTTAAATGTGTGCATTATTTATTTATTTATTTATTTAAACCTTTTGCATTTCTGTTTTCATTTTTAGATTCTCCACCCGCCAGAACAACGCAAGCATCCTCCGTCTTTTTCGGGAGTCAGGACCTGAGCAGAGACTGCAGTTTCCTCAAACCTCTGGCCTCCACACCTGTGAACAAGACGCTACCAATAGGTGAGGCCCTTGTGCCAACACTGCTGTAAATTCCGCGTGGTCCGAATGATATGCTCAATGTAATGCAATTCTGTCATATAATACACCATTATCATGTATTATCTCGATAACACGAATTCCATCGTGATAATACGATGCACTGCGGACACACTCCCAGTTGCTCCCTGGCTTTACCACTGGCCTGTGCCCAGATTGAGAGGCTGATAAGCTTTTGCCTTAACGGGAGTGCAACTCCAATGGCCTTGCCCTTATACAGGAAAGGGGTCGCTTAGAAGCTTTTTTTTTTTTCATGGCTCAGCATAAAGCAGATGGATCTGTGGCTGACCGTGGAGCCAAGATTAACCCCCGTTATGGCCCGTTTAGACGCACTCACTCCCACGCACATGCGGCGTGCACACAAACGCGTGTGTGTGTGTGTGTGTGTGTGTGTGTGTGTGTGTGTGTGGGCTCACACCATTTACACACCAATCAATACTGGGGGGTAATGACTTTTTAAGGCCTCGCTATCCATTAGACCCTTTACAAGGTTGTGATATTGACAAGCAAAGATCACACGTACTAATCAATGTTTTGGTGCATTGCGTACACATTGAATATGAGATTGGAAAATGTCCAGAGGGGGACGTTGGAAGTCAATATGCCGCCGTTAGTACGGGCACATTCTTCGGCATTGTTCTCTCTTTGGAGAAGAAGTGCTTAAGTGCTAATTGATACTTGCTGTGTACGGTTTTAATCGTCCCGTGAGTTTTAATGTGCCTGTTTTTTTTGTTTCTAGTACCCACAGCTTTGAGGGTGAACGGGCCGACTAATAGTCTGAGCGTTGATGGGCGCCCTCCCTTACTAAGCCCGTCCCAGGTCTCCATCCCGCCTCAGGGGTATCGCTCGGCTGATTTAGGAGACAGTCCATGTATGCCCCCCTTCTCTTATTATTTTGTATTTTGTGTATATTTCAAATATTATACCTTACATTACGTTATTTGGTTTTATTTTTCGAATGGGATTTGTTTTTGTTCCTCTGCTCGTGCTGTTCAGTATCTTCGCCCATGAACTCGGGCCCTCCAAAGAAGCGCCACAGAAGCTGGCATCCTAACGCCATGGTGCCCGTGCCGCCGACAGCCGTCCCTGTGCCAGCCATCCGACCGATTGTTTGCTCCCCAGGTCAGTGGGAGCTGGGTGTTTCAGTGGACCTCGATATGTGACGTGTCTCTTTGTTTATTTATCTCATTTCATTGTGTGTGTGTGTGTGTGTGTGTGTGTGTGTGTGTGTGTGTGTGTGTGTGTGTGTGTGTGTGTGTGTGTGTGTGTGCGCGCGTGCGTGGGTTGTTTGTGTGCCGTTTGGAACATAGACTGTTTTTAAACCCTCACTTCCCTTCTGCTGGTTTGGGAACAGGGTGCGCTCTGGTTGTTAGGGATGATTCACTGAGCATCTCCATGGTGATAGAGATTATTTGTGGCTGAAGGGAGTTTAAAAATGTTTTGATGAGAGATGGTTTCTGACACACCATCCAATTGTGGTTACATGTGCCACCATTTATCAAATAAATTCATTGCAATAGCCTCACATACTAATGCAGTGTGTTCTGGTTTATGAATTTATTAACAGGTCATTCCTTTATTCCCCTGCAGGTTCTGTATTAGGAGTGTCCTCTCCTCAGCCACCAGTGGCTGGAGTCATTCAGCCGCAGCCTGTGACAGCTGGAGAAACAGTCATCGTTCCCGACAACCTGCTCAGTTCCTCGGGCGTACGCCCTGTCATCCTCATCGGTACCAGCTTTCCTTCAGTTATCTTCTGCATTTGAGTGTCACAAATACGGCATCATCCTGCAGGACCAAAAAGTGCAACAGTCAAATCTGTTTTTGCAAATAAAGAGAAGTCAGTGTTAAGAGATCTCAAATAGATAAACCCTGCATTCATCTTGTTGAATGTCACACTGGCCTATATATATATATATATACATATATATATATACATATATATATGTGTGTGGGAAGAATCCAAGAAAAGATGACAGAACTTTTTTGTTTTCTACTTATTTAGAATAATAAATAATAAAATGTTTTTTCTTATATTTTGATTTTCACATTTTTTTTTTACACACATTTCTGTCTGGTTATTATGTATTTCTTTACTCCGTGTTTTTTTTCTTCCTGTTTGTCTAATGAGCCCTTTTGTTTTCAGGACATGGCACTTTACCTTATTTCTATGGGAATGTTGGGGATATAGTGGTGAGCCCCCTGCTGGTCAGCTGCTATAAGAACAGCCAGCTGACGGAGAAAAACCTAGAGACTTTGGGCCTCAACAGAACTCAGCTGCTCAGCGTGGAGACGATGATCCTCCTCACTTTACAGTATCTGGCACGTTTAGGTAGGAACACACACAAAGAAAAACTTCTTTGTGAATATATCTCACATCGTTTGTGTTGCCGTGGAAATGCTGCACGTCACCCTGCATCCCTGGATAGATAAATATCCAACTATGTGACCTTGTATATTCTTCAAATGAACCGTTGCTGAGGTGAACGGTGGTGTGTCTGATTCCGACTCCTCCTGCAGGCTCTGAGCAGATCCCGCTGAGGGAGGAGCTGGAGCAGATCGTCCTGAAGGCCATGCTGTGCTGCCCCGGGGGTCCGGCCATCTCCCTGTCCCAGCTGCCCTGGCTGGCTCGGCTGGAGGCCAGCGTCTCCGGGGGCAGTGTCCAGGTGGTGGTCACCCACAACTCTCTGGGAGAGGGCATATCCGAGTCGCTGCGTACTCTCAGCGAGGGGCCTCACCACCAGCAGCGCCTGCCCACCTACGTGGTCATCATATGTGCCTCTAAGATCAGCAGCAACGAGTTCTGTGTGCTCGTGCTGGGTGAGTTTTTCAGCCTGGACATTTCACAATGGTATGTCGAATTTTGGTAAAATATGATAAATGACTATTCTCAATGCAGGAAAATACCAAGCGCGGGCCCTAGCTGAAGGCATGCTGACAACTAATGAGTTCCTGAAAGAAATCAGCTACGAGCTCATCACAGGGAAAGTCAGCATCCTGGCGTCTCACTTTAAAACCACCTCACTCGGTAAGATGTGCATCCATGAAACATGTGCTCTGTTCATGGTTTTGCATGTTGTCAGGTGCCATAAAGGAAATGCGTTTGTTAGGTTAGACCCGGAAAAAAGTCCCTTACTTGTCAAAAATGTCAGTGTCTCATATTTACGTAGAACATGAACGTGATTCCAAACGAGTGCCACTTTTTTCTTTTGTATTTCACGGTTGCACCGGTACCTTGTGTCTCTGTTTCTCTGCGTCTCTGTGTTGCCGTGGTGACGCTGTGGTTTGTTTTAGGGGACAATCTGGACAAGCAGCTGGTGCGATACCAGCGCAGGCGGAAGGGCCAGGTCGTCCAGCCCTTTCAGGGGGATGTCGCCGACCACATCCACTCACAGGAGGCTGCCGGCATGTCACCGCCCTCGGACAGAGGTTAGACCGCTCTCCGTTGGACTCACTGTGCACACTGAACCGCTGGGCTCACCGGCCTGGGGAGCCAGATTTTCTTTTTCTTAACCAACCAAAACAACAATCCCAACAACCAAAGCCTTGACATATAATTAGGTTATCCGATCCTTGGTCCTCGGTTATTTTGCAATTGTACACTGGGCACACTGGAGGAAAAAAAGAGAGACCCGGGCGAAGAGACAAAGAACATGCACTAAGTAACACCAAGGATGCAAACTATGGACGTTGCTGTCCGCTTGAAAGGCTTAGCCAAAAGTTCCAGGGTCATTTGAAATGTGTCGCTCTTAATTCCAGGCCATGCTCTTTTTCCAATTTCGCTGCTTTTTATAAGGCAAAAGCCGTATACCTAAGGATTCTATAATGAGATATCTCTATATGATCCACTGTTATTACTGTGGTTGCTATGCCTTATTTAGTTTCATTAAATTACCCACAAACCTCATGTCGATGTTGAAAACTCGTTTTTGTCCACCTGCGTTTTTCCTATAGCGGACCTCCTAAATAAGGTATTCCAGATCTATCCGACCCAGCTGAGTGTGGCTCGCAGCCTCCTCTCCCAAGTCTGTTCCATCGCTGACTCTGGGACCCAGAACCTCGACTTGGGTCGCTTCTGTAAAGTGGACTTTCTGGTTTTGGTCCCGCCCTCCCACATTCTGGTACACCAGACGGCACAGCGCATCCGACAATCAGGTTGGTGTAACCAGGATCGATTATCCGTCCGCAGACATCCTCAAAACCATTCCCGTGATCATATATAGCCATTTTTCATTTGTCATTCCTTGTGTGTTTTTGTCTGTGTGCCCAGGAGTGCTTGTGGACCTGGGAATCGAAGACATCACATCGGCCCATCAGAAATCAGACAAGTACGTGGTGCGCCTGGACAATGACGTCCACGCCAAGATGGAGGCCTTCATGAGGAAAGTCAAACAGAACCCCTACACTCTGTTTGTGCTCATTCACGACAACTCGCATGTCGACCTCACAAGGTACGCTTAATCCACACACACAACACATGGAGCCACGGGTGGGGATGAGGAGAACTGTCGTTTTGTACAAATGATAATCTGAGGCTATATACGTTGTTGTGGCTGGTGAAGAGAAAATACAAAAAATCTTGAACCTTAGATTTTGGTCAAATGTAGGCCAGATCATGTGAGATCCCTTTGCCATTGTTTTCCCTAGATTTTGATGTTGATGCACTTTGACATTTAAATATGGTTGCTGCTACTGCTGCCTGTGTCAACATCTTCAGTTTATTCTCAGCAAACTGCTGTTGGCTCTGCCAGAAGCATAAAATAGATCATTTCCTGTTTTCCAGTGCATTTTCCCTGGTAGTGGCCTGCAACGGACTGGGCAGTTTCACAAACCACGTCTTTAATCGCGTCCCCTATTGTTAAATGTTGTCAACAGGCGTGGTAGGATTTGTGCCGGAACCTTAATTATAAATCACAGCTTCTTTGCCCCGCTCTGTGTGCAGTGCCCTGTCCGGCTCTGTGTGCCACGGCGAGCTGCAGGGTCTGGCTGACCGGGTGGTGAACTGCCAGGAGGTCCTGGATGCCATGAACCTGCTGGTGCTGCAGGTCAGCTGCTTCCCACACACACTGCAGACCCGCCAGTCTCGCATCAGCATCCACAACGAGGTTCACTGGCCCTCCAGCAAAAATCTGGTAAGCATTTTGGTTTTTTTCGTTGTCAAATAGATCTCGTGTATTTTGAAGCTATATGAGCTCAAATGTGTAGATACCGCAGTGGAAATACCACTGGCTTTTTGTCCTGGTTTTCAAAAGATAAAGTGATGAATACGTTTTTTTAATCTGAGACATCTCAAATTTCTAATTGTTGTCCGTTCACAACTTCATTGCACCATGCAGTGTATTTTGAAGATGTGGTGGTGTAGCTACTCCACCTTGTGGATTTAAATGCACCTACAAAAAACTGGATCTTCACTGTTCCTTATGAAATCATAAGTGAGATGTTTATTTTATAAAACTGCTTTCACACAATAATCCCATGCTGCTACTGAATTGCTAAATAAATATCAGAAATGGCTTTTAATTCATTGTGTATTATGTTATATTTATAATCCTCTTTTTTTGATTTATAATACATCCTTCGATGAATGGCAAATTGTCCCAGCAACTCAACATTGTTATTGTCATATTATGTTGTGAATTATGATGAAATTATACTTCCTCAGCTCTTTAAAAAAATACTTGCATAAGTGCTTTTAATTTTGACCGACTCAAACTCCATAGACAGATCCAGCTGTTGAAGATGCTTTCCAAGTGAACATTGCCATTGTCCTCAAAAATGTTTATTAATTACTGATTAATGACTATAGATGAAGTGGAGAAAATGTATCAGTGTACCATGTTCCTCCAGCAGGGGGAGCAGCCTCCCAATGAGTTGCTCTACTTTGGCCTGAGGGACTACAGCAGCTCCCTGCAGTGGGGCGTGGCCAGTCCTATTCTGCGCTGCGACGATGCATTTGAGAAGATGGTCCACACCCTGCTGGAAAGGTCAGCGTGGGGTCGACACTCAGAAATCAGTGTCCGATATGAAATTTCCTTCACCGCGCGACTTTGTCAAAATTCATTTTCATTCGCCTCATAATGAGAAGGATTGGAGTCACCCGATAAGCTCGCAATTCAATGACTGTCCTGTTTGTTGCGCCAGGCATCCGCACCTACACAGCATGGTAATCCGCAGCTACCTGCTGATCCAGCAGTACACCGAGGCCATGATGGCCCTGACCTCTTCCCCGTCGCTGAGGGACCACATAACCCCCGAGACTCTGGCCATGGTGGAGGACCTGATCAACGCCCCGAGCAGGGAGGGCTCCCAGGGCCGGGGCCACATGCTGCTGGTCCGCGTCCCCTCGCTGCAGCTGGCCATGCTGGCCCGGGAGCGGCTGGAGGACGTGAGGGATAAGCTGGGGCTCCAGTTGTGCTTTGCCGTGCTGCTGGGAAGTCCCGCCTCTGAACTCAACCTGCCCAGGAACTTCACCAACCGGCTCAGGGTGAGAATGAGAAACTTACTAAACTAAACTACCAACTTACCTTCACTTTTTGGAGTTTAAACTCCTGGTTTGAAATTAGGATTTTAGTCAAATATTTGAGCTTAGTTATTACTGTTATAATGTCAAAGTTAAGCCCAATGTACAATATTTGCCTAGTTCCAAATGACCTACGTTTAAACAGTGACTATAATGCAGTAATAGTGTCTGGGGTTTCGCTGCAGGCGTGGCGAGGCAGCGAGAGCGAAGACTGGGTGCCGCACACCTACGAGGATCTGGAGGGGCTGCCTTGCATCGTCATCCTCACGGGGAAGGACCCTCTGGGAGAGACTTTTCCCAGGTAGTGTCATATTTCACAATATCCCACAGGTCGCTAAACAACAACCAATGAATCTGTTTCCAATGGCTCATACTTAATACAAGTGGCCTTTCGGGTCTTTTTTTTTTAATCCAATCGCTTTACTAATGATTACATTCACACTGAGAGTTATCTTGTTTGCCAGGGAGGTCCTGATGCTCTCCTATGCCCTTTATGTTGTGCCATTGGCAGTCAATGTATGGCAGTAGATTAAAAGGATTTTGCATTCAAACTGTTGAGCAAACATAGAAATGTACGTAAAAAACCATCTTCATTTATTTTCCTCCCGCTTGTGCTCATCCAGGTCTCTGAAATACAGCGACCTGCGCCTGATTGACTCGAGCTACCTGACCCGTACAGCCCTGGAGCAGGAGGTGGGTCTGGCCTGCACCCATGTGTCTGTGGGTGTGGTCCAGGAGCCCAAGAAGGTCCCGGCCCCCCGGGAGTCGGATGCAGAGAAGGCCACCACCAGCGTGAACGACGGGGACGAGCTGGAGAGGCCCCAGAGCAATGGCAGCGCGGCGACCAGGACGTCCGGTGAGCACCCTCAGCCCGCTGGGACACTGGATGTTGCAGTGAAAGATGCAAGCGCACTCCTCTGTGAAGACATGAGATGAATGGCGCCTTACATTACATTTAACCTCGACGACAAGCGAAAGAGTTTTCCTCGAGCGAAACATTTTCATAATTATTCATTGTCTGTCTCTTCACCGCCTTCGTGTCTCAGGTTCTTTGGCGGAAAACGGAGTCAGTTCATCTGACGTCGCAGACTCCGTCCAGAAGCCCTACGCCTCCGCCGGTCTCCCGGAGGGCGCCGCCATGGCAGACACGGGCACCATGACGCAGGAGTTCAAGCAGGAGTGTGATTCCCTGGCGAGCCAGCACCCCACCAACGCCGCCAAAGCCTCCAAGCCCCCTCCTTCGCTTTACTCCAGTTCCTCTTCCTCCTCCCCCTCCTCTTCCTCCACGCAGAGGCCCAGCCAGTCCACGCAGTGCAGTCGGGATCCCAAGCCCGCGCGGGTGTCGCCGCGGACGGTCATCATGTCCCGAGCGGCGTACAACCTGCTGGCGGGCGAGTCGGGGAGTCAGCTGAGCTCCTTCTCGCTGCTGCCGCATGCCGATGTGGGCTGGAGCAGTCCGCTGAGGCCCCTCGTCACGCACAACCTCCAGGGGGCGGAGCAGAGCATGTACTACCGCCAGTGGACCGTCGCCAGGCAGCACCACGCCGATTACGAAGCTCCGTCTGTGCCGCATCCTCGCCGCCTGTTACTCAGCGGACCGCCACAGGTATATTGAAAAAAACCTGGACCACGTGCCCCAAGCCTGCAAAATATCCCACATTTCTCACAATTAGAAAAAAATATACATTTAAAAGAAGGGTGAATGACAAATTTTATGTTTTGCCATTACAATGCCTTGGCAAGGAATTGCCGTCCTGCACAATAAGTGATACTGCAGCATCAAAGGGATTAAAAAAAAAAAAACGTTGTCCTTTGCTAGGTGGGAAAAACTGGTGCCTACCTCCAGTTTCTGCGTATCCTGTTCCGTATGCTCATCAGACTGTTAGAGGTGGATGTGTATGATGAGGAAGAGGAAGAAGAGGAAGGTGAGGATCCTTTCGCTTATTCTGACAGGACGTGGTTAAATATATCGGACAACGGAGAACTCTCCGATTGCCTCTTTTTTATTCGTTTTAGCCCTCATGATTTAATGTTCTCATTTTTTTTAGAAACCTCCGAGGTAACAGCTCCAGGAAATACCCTGTGGCCGGACATCGAGGACGTCCGTAAGCTGCCATTTGATCCTTACCCCCGGGACCCCAAGTTCAAGAAGGCCAGCCCTGTTTTCTCGGAGAAGATGCCAACGGTCAAAGGTCAGGAGAAATGGAGAATAAACACTCGACACCTGCCTTCTTCGCCGTGAAATGTCTTCATCTGTACGCACATGATTTGTGTTGACAGGAATTCATGTTGGCCTGAAATCCCTGTTTGATTTTTATATTTGCATCTGCAGATTTTACTCACCAAGGAGAGAGCCAAATACCAGCCAAACGCGAGATCAAGTCGATACGTCTGAGCAGGTTTGCCGCCCACAATGCCTTTCATCACTGTGAACAGTGCCACCAATACTGCGAGGCGGGACCAGCCATGCAGGTGAGTACAAAATGCGAAAGGCTTTGGGGGCTTGGGTCCAATCGTCGTCTCTCTCGTCTTTCTAATGCACATATACGTGTGTGTGTGTGTGTGTGTGTGCGCGCGTTGTAGCTGTCGGAGTGCACCTTTCATGCCTTCACCTTCTGCTCGTCCATGCTGGGGGAGGAGGTCCAGCTCCAGTTCGTCATTCCGAAAGCCAAAGAGCAGCACTTTGTCTTCAGTCAGCAGGGCAGCCACCTGGAGAGCATGCGGCTCCCTCTGGTCTCCGGCAAAGTAGGTTTACCACCCAACGGCCGCATAAGAGATGTTTGCGTTGGGCGAGTCGAAATCTCAAGAGAGTTTGGGCTTGCGGTCCGAATCGTCCGAAATTCGCTCCACGGTGTTCTTCTCAGATTGTTACATCTCCTCCTCTCTGTCCGTCTCCAGGATCCCGATCTGTTGAAGAGTCCCATCTTCACCCCAACCACAGGACACCAGGAGCACGGCCTGCTCAACATTTACCACGCCATGGAGGGCGCCGCGCACGTGCACATCCTGGTGGTCAAGCATTGTGAGATGCCCCACTACAGGAAGTACTGGCCCAACCACATCCTGCTCGTCCTGCCGGCCGTGTTCAACGACGCTGGAGTTGGTGAGCAGCTTACTGTGATATCTTAAATGCGCAGGGGGAACAGAAAATGTATCCGACCCACCCTGTCCCTCCACTGATGTACTGAAGGGGGCGGTTTATACATATGCCATCAGGATTCTTTTAAAGGCGTGCCGGCACCTTTCCCCCCCGCCATCGACCATACCTCTCGTTATTTACTCTTTTTTTTTTTTAAAGGTTGATTCAATATAGCCAAAAAAGATCTGAAACACGCATTGTTTATAGCCGCTTGGTGACCCCACCTTGTACCTTCAAGTCTCGTATCGCAGTGAAACTTTGCACACTGTCGTAATCATGATTTATTTCAGTCATGCGTGCTTATTCATCCATTGCGGTCAGTCGAGTTTTTTTTTAAGTGGGTAAAAAGTGAGACGCCCGGAGATTGTCCAAAACTGGGGCCATTAAACCAAACTGCTTCAAGATAGGCGGTTGGCAGGGTTCAGTGAGACTAAGAGACCCTTGTTCTCTGCCTGACCGTGACCCTCACGTGGCCACGTGAGGCATAGCTCGTCAGAAAAGATCCATCGAAGTGAGATAAAGGAGGAATGGCAAATGTTGAGAAAAGCAGAGAGAGAACCCTTTCTCTTCCCGCCCCGCGTTAGGTGCCGCCCGCTTCATGATCAAAGAGCTGTCGTACCACAACCTGGAGCTGGAGAGGAACCGGCTGGAGGAGCAAGGCGTCCGGAGGCAAGATGTCTGGCCTTTCATTGTCATGATGGACGATTCCTGCGTGCTGTGGAACGTCCACCAGTCGGCAGACAGCAGGTAGCGAGTGTTGGATTACTCCTTTTTTTGGGGGGGGAGAAATATGGATAAAAATGTTTTCATTTTGTTCCGAAAAAGTAACGCCGGTGTTTGTGCGCCCCCCCCCCTCGCAGCGAGCCGTCGGATGGAGGCTCCGGCCCGATCAACGTGTCTCTGAAGACGGTGCTGCAGCACATGGAGGGCACGCCCAAGATCTCCCTGTACGCAATGTGCGGCACTCGCAAGTGGAGCAGCGGCCTGGCGCGCAGGTCTCCCAGCAGCCCCTTCAGTCGCTGCCACCTCCACGACTTCGTCATGCTCAACGTGGACCTGACGCAAAACGTGCAGTACGACCTCAACCGGTAGGTCGGCGCGTGACGGGAGTGTGTGCGGGTTACTCATTTAGAGATGTGCGCGACCCCTTTATCTTTGTGGCTCTGCTGTCTGGCGCAGGTACAGCTGTGAAGAGGTGGACTTCAATCTGAGGGTGAACAGCAGCGGGCTGCTGCTCTGTCGCTTCAACTACTTCAGCCTGATGAAGAAACACATTCCCGGGGGAAGCAGAGACTTCCTGGTCAAACCCAAACTGGTGGTAAGCCCGAAACCTCAGTCAGTTCTCGGAGCAGGGGTGTCAAACAGGAGGCCGGCGGGCCAAAACAAGCCCGCCAGAGGGTCCAGGACGACTTTAATAATAACTTATTGCACCTTTTTTTTTTATATACTGTATATTTTTTTAATTTTTGTCATAAAAAATGAGGGTGGGGGCCCGGCGGGCCGCAGTTTGGACACCCCTGAGATAGTACATTCAATGTGAACACTTTCAGAATGCACTTTTCACTGGTTCGGCCCACTTGAAATCCAATTGGGCCTCAATGGGGGCCCCCGAACTAAAATGAGTGTGTGGCACCCCCCTCTCTTCGATGATTCGTGTTGTCGTCTCGCCATACGTGCCGGCGTGGATTGCTGAACTTCTTTCCGCCTCTCTCCAGGAAATGGAGAACCCCGCCTCCATCAGCCCGTCCCAGTACGTCTGCGCCCCAGACAGCGAGCAGACCCTCTTGGACGCACCGGCCCAGTTCCTGCTGGAGAGGTTCCTGCAGAGCTGCAGCCACCGACTCTTTCCCAAGGCTGTTCAGAACAGGAACAACCCGGTTCTGTCCATCGACAGCTACCTCAACGTCAGCCCGGAGGTAAGAGCTCCGCAGGAGGCGGAGGAGCAGACCTTTAGTCTCGTCCCCAGCCACTTCAACCTGAACAGCCAGACCACTGTGAAAGCCTCGCCCGGGACCGATATTAGCTGAAGTTTGCACGTGCTGAATTTGAAATACATGAACATTCTGTTTCCGGGGGCGGAATCACTGAGCCGTTCATTCTGACGGGAGAAGCGCTGACGGCGTTTGTTTCCGATGTCTCCTCGCCGGCTTAAAAGCTGTCGTCGGATTTCGCCATCTGCCTCCGGCTCCAGGGACAGTGTGACCTGCCTCCACGCACACGTGCAAACAATGAATGCAAACGGTGCACATTCGCGGCGTACATTTGTGCGGACGAGGAGTGAACACACACCTGGGCACATTAATTCCCCGCCGCATTGGAACCAAATCACGGTTCAGAGTCGCGCACCCGATACGCGGGCTGGTAAAAAAAAAAGTGCCCCCTAATAGCTGCGCGCGCGTTTCCGTTGCGGCCCCCGTCAGTTGTAACCCTAAAATATAGGAAATACCTAACATATGTTCACTTGCTTGTTGGCGTGTAACGTTCGTTTTGTTTGGTGAGTGGGATTGGTAACGTGGATTGTGCGTCATCTTTTTTCTTGTTCCAGATTTCCGTGTGCTACTTCAACTCTCGTCCGCACTCCACCAACCTGAGCCATCAGGGCCTGGTGTTCAGTGGCCTCCTGCTCTACCTCTGCGACTCCTTCGTCGTCTCCGGACTCCTCAAGAAGTTCCGATTCCTCAAAGGTGACGCCCCTCTTTCGCTCATCTTTTGCTACGGCATCTACTTGAAATGGTCATAAACCGCGCACTGTACGCACCGATGGGGCCATCGGTGCGTTTCTTTGCCTTTTCGTGAGTGCGTGTGCGTCGGCGCATTCTCGCTCACCAAACCATCTTAATGGGTGGCGGACGATCTGATCCGGTTTCGATCTTTGTGCGATGAACGCTCAGGCTGCTGACGGTGCATTTAACTACATTACATTGGCCACCATTGTAACGTTGGAGGATGCGGTTCTCGGGCAGGCGTCATAGCACGCAGGCACTCAGGATAGGGATGAAAACCTTCAGTCCACGTTTTAGACTGCAAGGTAACCACACTTGCTCCGAAAAACAAAAAAAAACACTTTGGAAGCAATAGGGAGAGGGAGGTGCGCATTTCCCCAATCAGAAGTCTTCTTCTGGACCATTGACCTTGTGCAAAATTCAAAAGTGGACCTTTGATGAAAACATTTGAGTGGCCGTGGTATAGTGGCTCGCGTTAGGCTCACCGCTCTGATCGTGTGTCCACAGGTGCCACCCTCTGCGTGATCTGCCAGGACCGGAGCTCCCTGCGTCAGACCATCGTCCGGCTGGAGCTGGAGGACGAGTGGCAGTTCCGGCTGCGCGACGAGTTCCAGACAGCCAACTGCAGCCAGGACCGGCCCCTCTACTTCCTGACCGGCCGCCACGTCTGAGCGCGGACTCCACGGCTCTGCTGCAGAGAACACAATCGGGGGAATGAGCTTAAGACGAGACTCCCAGTCGTCCACAAGTGGAAGCCAAGTGGACGACTGGCTTCCCGGAGAGGGTCAGTACACGTTTGGAACTCTCGGGCTCACGTTCGGCTCCTTAAGACTCCAAGCTGTGGGAAGGTGGAAGCGCAGCTGAAACCGAGCCGTCTTTGTTTTGTTGTTGTATTTGGCAAAAAAAAAAAAAAAAAAAAAAAAATGGAGGCTCTTCGATGGATTATGTGACTATTTGATGATTGTATCTGTACGTGGACTGTGGCTACACTATGTCCCGTCCAGGACTTTTGGTACGTGTTAATCTCAGGGTTTTTTAAGGGGAGATCTGAGGGTGGTCGCTTAAAGGGGTAAGCCCCCCCCCCCCCCCCGTTCACCGTGTATTTTGTTGGCATTAACCATATGCTGACACCAAAGAAATCCTCAGCTGCACCTTGCCTTTTCCCCCCATTGCTTTCCTTGTCCCGTCTCACCTGCTCTGCCTCCCAAACATGTTCAAAGCTCATCCCCTATCAAACAGTCGGCGCGTTACGTCAAACGGACCTAAACACAGGGGATTGCGTTTGGACTTCAATCACCCTGGGTATCAGCAGGGGTGTTCAAACGTCAAAACGTCTTATTGCAGATAACCCAACTGAAACTGCAAATGGAGACTCTTACCCTGTTGGGCCTCTGAAATATGAACGTGGCATCGATAATCCTTGCCTTTTCCCCCCCATTGCTTTCCTTGTCCCGTCTCACCTGCTCTGCCTCCCAAACATGTTCAAAGCTCATCCCCTATCAAACAGTCGACTCGTTACGTCAAACGGACCTAAACACAGGGGATTGCGTTTGGACTTCAATCACCCTGGGTATCAGCAGGGGTGTTCAAACGTCAAAACGTCTTATTGCAGATAACCCAACTGAAACTGCAAATGGAGACTCTTACCCTGTTGGGCCTCTGAAATATGAACGTGGCATCGATAATCCCTCTGACACGGAGCTACGGCAGAGTGAGTGTGTTAGTAGTTTCCAGATGACAGATCATATTCATGTATCCAAAGGATATGTTCAGGACTAGCTGACTCAGATGATTCATCCGCTCATGTGCGATGCCAATCAGACGGCGCAACATCAAAATATATTCTAAATGACATATATTTTGCATCGAGCATAATCACATTCAGCCAGTAAACGCGACCTCGTAATCACGCCACCAGATATCCTGACGACTGACCGTGCCTGGGGTTTCGCCTCCTCTCGTACTAATAATCTGGGGCTGATTGCACAATCTTGGCTTGTCACTGACAAGGTCGTCAAAAGACAAGGAGACACACACACACACACACACACACAGTCAAAAAGCAGCTGACCAGGTCAATTGATATACTTGAACGTCGAATGTTTTGTTTTGGTTTTTGTTTTGTTTTTCTGCACAGGGTTGTCCAAAGAATATGCCTTAAGTATACATACAGCCACCCGCTCGAGTCAAACATTGGACGGACCAATGAGAATGGAGAAAGACCATTTAACTGTGAGGCGAAAAAGTGTAAGTCAGAGTGAAGCAAGATGAACAATTTGGATTTCAGACTACTGTACTGTTTAAAGCTTTGTTTACATTATTAATATATTGTCTCATCCCCTTAACCACTGAGTTTTTTTTTCTTGTTGCCTTGTGAAACTTTCGCCAGTATCTTTTTGGTCAAAAATGTCTTGCTGCATTTTATGTTGTGCTGCAAAGGCGAGAAGAATCTACCTAGATGTGTCCTTAACCTTATGTCTGTGTCCGTTCCATGTGCTTGTGTTGGATTTTCTTTTTTTCTTTTTCTTTTTTCCTTGAAAACGAAAACGCAAGCCCCCGAGGGATTCTTATTTATTTGACAAGCATTTTTTGGACTGATAATCATATTGAAGTGTAATATTTGATTGCATGCAAAACCGTCCGCGAAGGCTTTGCACAAGACCCAAACCATGAACGATTCCCTCGATTTACTGAATGTCACGGTGGGGGTGGGAAAATGTGAACTTGCACTATACAAGTTGCCAGCCGAGAAAACAAAACTAGTATTTCCATTGAAGCAAAAACAATTCAATTGAGTTCCGCCTACCCTCAGGATTGGTCCAATTATGAGCCTGGCGATCCCACCATAGAATGTGTCTTTCGCTTTGATCATTCAACACCTAATATGCATCTTGCGCTCACAATCTTCACTGAAATGCGTGATAACCACGTGCAGCCCATCAGTAGTGTTGGTGTCTGGGTGATCTACCTCACCTTTACCTTTACCATTGTTGTCGTGGGTCGTGATCATATGACATCAGGGCCACGCGGCTGTTGTTGAAAGTTGATGAATGTAATAAAACTCTTTGGCCTGTCTCTTTTAATGGAATCATTTCTAGTTGTGTTCATCTGGACATCTGTGTCCAAAAAACAAAACGAGGTATTTTGGTTTCTCTTTGCTTGATGACCGCCCTCTCTGACCAAGGCTTCACTGACGGGAGGAGTTTGGTCGTCAGAGAGATTCGCCTCACCTGGCCTGCCGCCCTATATAAGCGCGCTGGCACTTAGCCAGTCTCCCCCTGGCTTCCGCTGCTTATGTTGATGGTCTGTTTGCGTCTATTTCAATGTCCTTTTTATTTCTTTGAAAGAAACTTGCCTTAAGTTCTTGTCCTATATTTGCCCCCCGAAGCTTGGTGCGTGCTTGAGCCAGGCAGGGAAAGTTCTGAATAAACTTTTGGAAATATCGGATTGGGCCTACAGGGGAGACGTCACACAGTCACGGCTGAGTCGGGCTCCTTATAATTTGTGAAATCATTGAAAAAGATTGGTGTGTGTGTGTGTGTGTGCTCCGTGTTTCTGAAGTGTTGCAAAGGCATTTGTACAACACCAAGGCAGCGTCTCTAGCCTTTTCGATGAATAATCCTCCTCTGCATTCAATCCCAGGTGATTTTATTCTGCTCAAGAGTAAATCCCAGTCCCCCTGCTCCTTTCCAAAACGCTATCTCTCTCCTCTTAATGACCCTGTGACCCCATGGGGACCGCACACGATGAACCGTATCACCATCGCGAGCAGAAGCATTGTGGGTCCAGGGACGGTCCCAATTCAGCTCCTGCAGGGTTAATATTAGAACCAGCCTTGTGTGTTATAACCCAGGGCTATTTTCAGCCAGTTGCAGTCAGTATAGGAATAAGACTTTGACTTTGACTTTTGGGAAAAGCAGAAAATATTGAACGGGAAAAATCAAAAGAGACTTGTCTCTAAGGATTTTAGATGTCCCAAAGTAACGGTCAAAAAGACGCTAAAAGGCGACTTCAACAACATATTTGGCTTTTTTTTGGCTTCTCTTATTTATCCGGTGATTCTAGAGGTGGTGCACCCTTTCCTGATTTCAGCTGACGTTTCAGCAAATGGTTCGAAGGGGGAAAGAAGTAAATCTCCGACCCGATTTCTTTCGGTTATCCAGCCCTCAGGCCACGCAGCGCTTTCACGACTTTTGAAACGTGTGATTATGACGTCATAGACACTGCAGTAAATAGTACCCATAACATCCTCGTTGCACATAAGAGATTATGCGTCCGGAGAATGTGGCTCACATGAGCAGAGATGTCGGCCACATTTATCATAGAGGGTTTTCTTGTAACAGAATATCAATTTTCATGGAAGATAACCGAGAGTAAATCACTCATCCCTCCTGGCAGTCCACTTTAATTACTCACAGGCCTCTATAAAGCATCCAGCTCAAACCAAAGCTCATCTGCCCGTGTGCTTATTGGAGGGGAGGGTGGGGGGGGGTAACAGTAAGTGGAGTGCCAGGGGATTACAGTTTGCCCTGTGGCGGATCACATCCACTACTGCAGCAATGCACATCCTATCAGCGGCTTAGCCTGTGAGTGCGGAGTCAGTCAATTCAAAGCACCACAACCCCAAAAGGGTGATGGGAGAGGAGAGGGGCCGTGACCCTTAGTTGACACACCACTCCTGCACTAAGCCAGTTCCAGGAGGAGGCCGTGGCCTCCGGGGGACAAGTCTGTGACCGAGGTGGGGGCCCGCGCAAGCTGTATCACTTCACGTCACTGATGGGCTTCTGACCATGCAATTTTACCCAATTCTACCAGGATTGAGCCACAGAAGAAAGAAAGAAGGAAAGAAGGAAAGAAAGAAAGAAAGAAAGAAAGAAAGAAAGAAAGAAAGAAAAAAAGAAAGATGGCAACACACGCACAACTTACAAACGATATGGGCTCTTAAGCAATCCAATATAATGTTGAGAAAATGCATTATACGCAGAAGCACTGGAGACAAAAGACAAATGGACCCAGACTCTTTTGAATCATTTATTCAATTCAGCATATTACACTCGTGATAATGTGCATGTACTAGTACTTCTACAGTCGAGACCCTTCGATGTAAATCTTATTGCTGCACGTCAGTAAAACCGATGGGGTTTTTTATCTCTTAAAAAAAAAACTCAAACGTGTCCTTTGTGCTACAGATTACAAAGTGATGCTAAGGTTAGAGAGTCAGGACGCGACGACACCGATGAGACACATGCTACCGTATGGCGGAACAAACAGACACCGAAATTCTGCAAGTCGTAATCTCTCATGCGGTGAAATCACCGCAAGCCAAGGCTGCCGGTCAGATCTGTTTGTTTCATCCATGCCCACTCATTCTTCGGGAGCCAACCGCTTGATCATTGTTGGCGGGGAAAAAAAAAAAAGAAAGAAAAAAAATAAAAATAAAAATGACAACCAGGACTCTGCAGCTTGTAAAGCAACGTCCACCACCGTGAACAGCCAATCTACACACTCTCTGTCCACCCACTGCGTCGAGCACCCTCGGACGTACTGACAGAGATATCCACCAACATTTTCACACAGGAAACATCGTGGAGTTCGATGTATGTTTTTTTTCCTTTGGAACATTCTTTCATATATCGCAATATATGAAATGAACGGCGTTGCGTTATGGAAATAGGTGGCATGGTCGAGTTTCAAGTAAAATTGTGCAACTTCACATTCCTCGTCATTAATGAATCATTCTCTGTGTTACACACTTTGTTGTAGAACGATTTGGGGCCTATAAAGGGTCGACTAAAAATAAAAGTGCATGCAGAAGGTTAAGGAAAGAAGAGTTGGATGAGCGGTTGTACAGCTCACCCTAGTTATAGTTTAGCGTTCAAAGAAGCAAGCCCAACCTACTCAATGACAACAACAACAACCTGCTTTGTGCTCAGCTGAGATAAAAGGCTACTGGGCGACAGACGGATGTTTAAACTGTTGTTTTTAAAAGAAACTAGCGTACGTCAACTGGCAAAACCTTTAGATTCAGAATATCCAAACTAAAGGAGAATAATGGACTTAACCAGAGATTTTCAACCACTGGGCCCAGGCACACTGGTGTGCCTTAAGAGATCAGATCAGGAGTGCCTTTGGGAAATGAGCCAATATCACTTGATTGGTCCAAACATGTTAATTCGTTACAGCAAATCATTTCTCAACAGGCCCAGATTTCACAAGGAGTGAGTATAGACAAAATGTGGACGAAACAATATTACAAAGGGCGGAAGTGTCATAAATCCCAGAGGACTAAAATCCTACTCATAAATGTCATCATTCGAAGATGATTGGAGTTTCATGTACAGTACTTCGACTCAAGAGATTGCATAATCACAGATTTTTTTTTTTTTGCAAGCGTGTTAAACCAGGTGGGCACAGATTCAGTGACATGGGCAGCTATGCTTATTTTTTCAAATGAGCATACCACTCAGAGCATGATGACGCGCAATGACCACGTAAGAAATAAAATCCATGGTAATAATAAGAGGTACCCTTCAGATAAGAATGTGATTTTCCTTTTTGACTTGCGGGGCGAATGTGGAACAGCGGGAGATGAAGGGTGGACATGGAAGCAAGTCAATAGGGGGGGGGAGGAGAAATGAAGAATTGGATTAGGTGGCCCGGGAGGGAATGAACCATGGATGGAATGCAGGACGGAGGGCAAGAATGGGAGAAGAGGAATAAAAGATGGTATGCAGCAAGGAAAGTTGGATGGCAACTATGAACGGTACGAAGGAAAGAAATTGAGTAAAAGGGGAGGACGTAAAACCAGGGAAACAATGGAAATGGCTCTTATCGGAAAAGGTCCTTCCATTGTCCATAAAGACCTGTGACAACCATGAAGACAACCCGGTTCTCTGTTGCCGGTACTTTGCCTGCATGAGCGTCAAAGTGGTACCTATGTGTCTCTCAGAATCCTCTGAGAAACTCTGCTATCAGTCGGGGTCTTCAGAGGGAAAAACTCTGCGGGCAGATAAACTCTGTTGCGGGGACACTTTATGGCCCTCAGAGATATGGACGGCAGGTGGAGCGATGAGGACAACCCAGGCGACACCAAAGAGACGGCTTCGTGGGCTATCGTGTTTACGCACCGGCTTTAAGGTCCCCTCCGTTAGATCCCCGCCTCTGCTCTCCGCCCAGATCAGTTATATGGTTTACACAGATTATATAGTTGACAAACTACACATTATGAATTAATGAATAACATAGGCTTCAAGTTTTTTTTTTTCGCAGGTTTTGCACCGTCTTAGTCTTTCCTTCATTATTTTTTTGTTGTTTTCTCCTCTCTAGCGCAACACTTGGAGCCGGCTGCCTTGCTCGATGACCGCCTTGGCGAACTGCTTGAAGACGCGGTCCATGTAAGTGCTCCGTCGGGGCCACAGGCCCTCCAGGAAGCCAATATGGCCTCCGTGACACGTGATGAGCAGGGCCAGGTTGGGGTTCTGCTTCACGGCCTCCACTGGGATGGCTGCAAAGGAGACAAAGCATTGAAGTGCTGATTAAAAGGATCGATCATCATCTATATTTCAGAAAAAGGGCTCAGATGGCGAGGTCGGCCTAATTGGGCCGAGCGCGGCCGGGGCGCACCGTGCGACGGAGAGAAGACGTCGTCCGCGGCGTTCAGGCACAGCATTGGCACCTGCACGGACTTCAGCCGGTGAACAGGACTGGCGTCGCGGTAGTAGTCGTCGTTGGTGGGATAGCCGAACATTATGGAGGTGAATCTCTCGTCAAACTCGCGGATGGTCCTCGCCTGTGGGGGGGGGGGGCGCAGGGCGGTCAGGCGATTAACTTCCGGCCACCGCCTCTGAGTGGAAAAGCATTTTCGGCCGAGGATGCCTACCTTCATGACGTGATCGATGTCGTAACATTTTTCGAGCACCGGCCTGTGTCTGGAGAAGAGGAACGGAGTGCATTTCCAGGAGCATTGTTTGAGAAAGCAAGGCTGGTTTCAAAAAAGCCAGTGCAGCAACAATCCAGCCCAACTTTTAATTCGGGGCCTTACTCTGCATTTACAGCTACATCATATCCAAATGAATGCGCACATTGCAGTAACACGCAGAATATTGGAATGGTTAAACGTCACCAGGCTTTTTTTTACGTGCGCTTTCCTCCCAAGCTAGCAAATAGCCAGACAATGACGGCAGTCAAGCCTTTTCCTCTACGACTCCAAAAATCAAACTTCAATTTTGCATACGGACGATAAACACTTCCATCCGCGGATATTCGAGCTCGGGAAATGTTTAGCCCCTACCACTAGCTGCCAGTTCGAGGCCGCGTTAATCCCGCCCTGGCCTTGGCTGACCTGTGCACAGAGGCTTGGAGGCAGCCGGTGAGGTAGGAGTTGAAGAGGAAACGGTCGAGGGGTTTTTCCAGCGAAGCGGTGCACTCGAACACGTCCCAGCCCGCCGAGAAGACCACCACGCCTTTCAGGCAGGTCTCCCGGCCCTTGCGCCCCAGATAGTTGGCAAGCATCATCCTGAGGCGGGGGGGGGAAAAGGGGGGGCGAGGGGAAGGGGGACAGGGCGCAAAAGGCGAGGGACTGAGTGCCATTCCATTTGGCAAATGGAAAAAAATGCAAAATCCAACAGAGTCTGCGCCGATAATATATCGTTTAGTTGCAGATGCATTAACCACTGAGTCTTCCCAACACATGCGCCATGATGTTTTCCTGTGCACCTATGCTAGTTGGCATTATTGCCTCTGATGTCTCTATTGATGTCCGCTCGGTTGGTATTGAGTGGCTAATTACCCGCCCATGGACACCCCGGCAGCCATGATCGGAGCAGCCTCATTGGTCCTCTGGATGTGCTCAATAACAGTCTCCAGATCCTCCGTGTTGGCCGCGCAGTACGTCCTCGGGGTCTAGGCGGGACACACACCACGCAAAGGCAATACGGTCACTCATGCTGTTTACACGATATCCTACGGAGTGGTTTTCCATCAGGGCCTTTATGTAAACGAGGTCAATTGTTTCTCTGGCCACAAACGAGCCAAACTCAACTTTCTTTTGTAGAACAGTAAATATGAAGGTGGGATCATCTCCTTCACCGGAGATTGCAGGTCCCAGTCTTCCAACTTCTCCGCTATTTCACAAGAAACATTTAAGAATCTTTAAGACTTGGCAGAGCAAGGCATTTAAAGCATCAGCTCTGACAAAGAGGAATTTAATGCCAGACTAAATTCGAGCATGACCACGAGGTAGTAGCGTGTTATTTTGTTGTTATTACACGTTAACGTGTTTTTTCTGTATACATAAGAAAAGAGGTCAAATCTCTTTTAACCTGAAACAGTTTGTCAGACAGAGCAGGTCACTTAATATTATATAAGAGATCCGCTTTAACTTGAAGTTGCCCAAATTCTCTGGAGGCCCTTCCAGGCCCTTCATTAAGATTCAAGCAGAAACTCGGGCCTCAATAAATTCCTGCTTTTCCCACTGTTTTATGACTCCTCTTAGAGGCCTGCGCAGGTTCTGGTAAAAGAGCAGAACTCACAAATTGGATGTTGTTGTGGGATTTTCCATGTCTGAAGCAAAAATAAAATACGGTTAGTCTGGGGGAATATTTGAGCAGCCCTAAAAGTTGGGCGACGCGCAGGCCCACGCCACAGGAAAGTGAAAAGCATGAGGGCTTTTTACGAGATGGAGAAATAGGGCACGAGCACCCAGGGCAGCTTTTGAGGCAGGTGGCATAGTTTCCACAGCGCTTGATTCAAAGGCGCCGGCCTATCTTAACAATGGACGATATTCCCACGAACTGGACAAACAATTGCTAAATCGTTGATTACAATTCCCTCCAGCTTATGACACAATGGTGAGGATTTCAGCCGAAAGCCAACCAAACTCTAGATATGACCTGAAATGCAGGTTTAACGTTAAAGCGCGCAGAACACTGCACACTCTGCTCCAATGTCACGTACGTTAACATGCTTTTATTTGCCGACCGAATAGGACGGAGAGCGCAGCGGGACAATTGGCCATTGATTCCGATTCAGGCCCACTCAGACAAACATTAGATTGATTGTGGGCGCGATCCCTGCCTGGAATGAAACTCCATTTGTTCTTTGGATGAGACGTCCGCATGGCGGGAATGATATCATTCGATGGGGGTGATGCAGATGTCCATAAAGAAGGTGGCTCTGTTCCAAAGCGTCGGCATACAGAGGCGAGACGTATGGCACAGTGGCTACGCCAAGCCCTGGTCCCATTTTTGGGGGGTTTTTGTTTGGCTAAATATAGCCGTGTGTAAGGGGACAGATCAAGCCAGGTGTCAGAACGGCACGTGCTTGACGAGGTCATATTACTGTGGATTGGCATTAGAATCCATTATCTGCCCGCGATTTAATCCCTGCTGTCGGTTGGTCCCCGTGGCCCCCGTCACACATGTTCCCCCGGCCAAAACGACAAGGTCAACCTCGGCGGGGAATCTGCCATACTGACAACTCAGAAAAGGCATCTGTCCTCCACAGACCTTTCCATCCTGTATACACATGTCTGTCTTTTCAAAAAAAAAAAAAGGGATTGCAAAATGAAAAAACTAAGCTCCCAAGTTGAAAACTGGGACACTTTCTTACCAGCAGTGTTTCACCGGAAACGCCTCTGTTGTTGAATACCGCACATCTGCAATACAGAAAACGTTTCAGTCATTAATGACCACGATGCATCTATTGATTTTAAGCGCCACAACTTCAAGGAAATTAATTGTGTTTTTTTAAGTGACAGAAAATGAATGAATGCGCTGCCATCTTAAGTGATTTATAACCAAATAACCAAGACTGGCAACAACAAAAACTGAAAAAAAAGTCACCTTGGGCCCTGGGACCATGAAAAAAGGTTTTTGATTCCTTTTTTCTTTCACAATTCCAGCCATTTATCAAGAAAATGACAAGAAGGTTAATCACTGTTGAGACCATTGGAAATCTTCAGTACTGGGGTCGCCCGGGGGCTCGCCCTTTCTTTCTAAATAGCTGGCGAAGGTCAATCAATATGTACATAAACGTGATTATGGTCACTTGCTTAACTTATTTAAGTGTCCAAACTAATTCGTGGACGTCCTGCCCCCTCCTGACACAAAATAATCATCTGCCAATCACTTGTCAATTATTAAAGTCACGCTGCTGTCCAGTTTGGTCACTCGGTGATGCTGTTGTGAGGTTGGGTGATATTATCATGTTAGCAATAGTGCATTGACAAAGTAAAATTACTTATTGGTGAATGCATTTTGGGTTTACCATTCGATGGTAGTGCGAGGTTCATATCTTTTAAAGGTAAAGAAATACACCAAAAAAAGTTTTTTTTGTAACTTCAGAATTTTTGTAAATGTTTAAACAAAAACCTAATGTTAATCGTAGCTATGTGAATAAATGTAGTTTAACGAATAAAATAATACGTGAGTAGCTCTAGCCCAGTTTTGGGCTTGTGCCTGTTTGGTCCAAACGGCTTAAAGCAAATATGTTTTGAATTCCAAATGAACAAGAACAGAATATAGAATATGAAATGGGATGGGATGTGCCGAGAGGCACAGCTGTGTGACGGTCGCTCTGTTTGTCCTGCGGAGCAAAGGCGTCAGCATCGCTCCTCAGTGCACATCTCTGAAGAGCCATCTATTATCTGATGGAGTCAGACCTGCTCTTTCTATCTGTGTTACTCAGCAGCAGGGTGCGGATGTTGGACCAGTGGGGTGGGGTGTGTGTGCTTACACACACACACACACACACACACACACACACACACACACTGCAGTATGAACTTGGATACTGGTCCGGGCTAAGCTGCAGAGCTTGTACAGGGATAAGCTGTAATTTATTAAGCTACACACAGACAGGGGTGAGGGGTGGAAGATGCTGAGTTTGCCGGCTCTCTCGCCATGCCTGCCTGGGTGAAAGAATGGGTGCAGAGAATACAGAAAGGACCAATTGGAGAGAGAGAGAGAGAGAGAGAGAGAGAGAGATAAGAGGAGGGGGGGGGGGCAAGAAAACTGCCTCCCTCTGCAGCTCTTCAAGCTTCTGCTACGTTTGGCTATTTACAAAAAGTACTTTATCTTTGCACTTCACCGGAATAACTCCAAATCCCGCCGCACTTGCAAGCACCCATTACATTAAAGTTACAGGTGCCGACGTCAGAGTTTATGTTTGAATCTACGTGGAGGTTTTTTTTTTTTTTTTACTATTCTAGACAAATGGTAAAGCATAAAACGAGGCACAGGGAGCATCCTTTTTCGTGATTCACTGCCCCGAATGTGTGCTCGGCGCTGGACCTCGGCCAGGGTACCCAGCCAAGACCACCCACCTATAGCCCAGATCCCGGCTCTGCTGGACCATGTGCAGGATGTAGGACTCTCGGCTGGTGCCGGTCAGACCGGGGAGGAGCAGGACCGTAGGCCTGGTGGCGGGGTTGGGATGGGAGAGGCTTTCGTCGTTGTCGAACCAATCCAAAGAAATCTGTCCTCCATCTGCCGCCTTAAGGAGCTCGCTGCAGAGACAAGCGGGACACACGCAAAATCAGCAACTTTGTCTTTGTCTCATCCACACGCAACGTAAACACTCAACACAGAGAAAGACTTCCAAGAAAAGAAGCAATGTTAGAATCTGAGCATTTAAATAGAGATTTTAAAGAAAATAATACTCTCGTTCTTGCCTTTGGGCAATAAATACCTTCAGTTCCAGGCAAACTGAAGTTGAATCCATCACACACAGACGCACGCCGCTAAAGTGGAATCAGATATGTGAAGGGGATCCTTCACTAACAGCTGCCGCTTTTCTTGCGGTATCATCTTTTCAGCGGGCTTTGCAACACACAGCAAGTTAAGGTAAGGAGGAAGGCAATGCACCAGCGGGTTCTTATGGGTCGATCAATTTCTGGGCCGTGCCGCCCCGGCCTGGCAGATGAGGTCATTCATTGCCAGGACCAGTACATAAAAAAAAACCAAAAAAAAAACCCTGCACTGCACACAAAGGTGGGCAGCGACCCAGGAGCCAGCTTGGCCGGCCGGTGGTAGAGACATCGGCATGAAATTACAGAACCGCCATGAAATATGCACCTGAGGCGAGCTTTACAAGGCAAGGAGGGGCCGACCCAGAGTGTCTGTGGCACACTGGGGGAGGAGCCCTGCGGCCAGTCCTCTGCTGGGACAGCAGACAGCGAGCGTGTGACAAGTTGGACGGCGGTTCACAGTGTCTGTCCTTGGGTCGACCTTGGCCAACGCCATTATGGAGTGGGGAAGGGGCTGATGTCCCGTTGTCCCCGGAGGGAATATGATAACAACTTCAGCGAATATGACCATCAGTCACGTTCGATAAAAAAGAGTTCGACTAGGTTGGATACAGTCCCTGTGCATTATGGGACTATGTATCTTTGTGACGCAAGGGCCAGTAGACAGGCAAAGGCAAACAAATGAGAGGAAGGGACATTTAAACAGAACATTAAAAACTGCCCCAAAACAAGACGAAACTATTAATATTATCATATTCACTAGTAAGAAATCCAACGATGGATCAACTTGCTGATGAAGAGAAGTGAAATTGTAACTGACTTAAATAAATGAATGTTAATGTTGAATTTGTGGTTGAGGTTTAGTTTTTATGCGATGGGTAAATAAAGCAAAAACTAGAATGATTTTTTTTCTTTTAATTCAACTGCATGTTACCAGCACAACATTATTTCACATCAAACATATAATATAATATATATCGTATCATTTGTACCGTGTCCACACACACACACACCTGGACAAAAAGTCTGTCCATTGAAAATAGTTTAAGTTAGTTTAAGCCAGAATACATTAAACCAATTATGTGAGCATGTTACACGAATAAAAAAAGATACGTTTAGTAATGATGAAAAGTAAATCTGTGATAGATTGTTTTAATCTACTTTAGACACAGGGGCCAATACGCAGTGGTAATTAATCTTCAACGGAATGTACATTATTGGGCAGCAGAAAGTGGTCCAAGCCTGCATCATGGCACAAAAGGTCCCTTTGTCCTTTGAGCTTTTGGGTCTTGCCTAAGAACAAGACTGGGATTTATTGCGAAAGTGGAAAGAAAGGGACTGGGAAGCAGAGGATGACAGGTTCACGGGGACCAATCTAGTTTTAGAAGCTTCGGAACGCAGCTGTGCACAGTGGACACAGGAGAAAAAAATCAGCGTTGGTTCTCTCAGAACAAGACAGCTGTCATATTAAAAGCACATTTACCGTATTATGTCATAGGTGAACCTGTTAAGCCTGTCACATATATCTCCTGGGAGAGTCAGATAAAAGCCTGTCTGCTTCGAATGGAGGAACACAATTTCCCTGTGTGTGTGTGTGTGTGTGTGTGTGGCGAGGACTTACTTTCTGTACACAACCCCAGGTTTGGCCGTGACAAAGGGTCTCAGTAGGGTCTGGATGCGGCTCTCCCAGCACCAGAAGGTGGGATAGTAGGTCTCTGACACCACCGGACATTGTTCCCGCAGAAACTGGTAGAACTTCTTGCCCCCTGAGATGAGCTGTGGCTTCTGAAAAACAAGAAGTTCATGAGCGATGAATTACAGTCATGTTACTGTATATGACAATTCCAATACTACAGATATATTTTTTTTAATGGCAAAAACTGTTGCATTCTTCTCTCTGAACTCACAATCTAATCGCTTGATGCAAACATTGAACTTTTTTAATCGATTTTATATATTATAATATAATATGTAACTTGAGATGATTATGCTTTATTATTCTGTAAATCTTGAAATTCAAAACATCTCTTATTTAACTCGAGTTACATTCAGACATCATTGATTTGGGATTCATTTGTCATTGTCATGTACATCCCGATTACGTAATCCCAATAACACAATATCGAGTGACAGCAGGGACACATCAGACCTTCCACCGGCTGCATCTGCACCACAGCGATGTGAGCCCGGCTCAGCAGCGCGTGCACGCGTCGATACGGTTTCACTCGCCGCAGTTACATAAGTGCTGCACATGGGGGGGCAGGGGATATGGTCCCCGGGCATGGATGCTGCTCTCCTGCAGCCACGAGCTCCATCACAACATGTGCGGCAGACCGGCGAACCGATCCATCCGGTTCCCTGACACTCAGTGAGGTTGCCACCCCCCGTGCCTAAAAAGCATCGGCTGAGGGACTGTCCTTCCAAACAAACAAACCAAACCAAAAACGCGTACTCACCTTGGCCACTGAGATCAGGTAGTAGCAGGTGTAGGCTGCGCTAAAGCCCAGCACCAGGGACAGTCCCACTCCCGAGCCAAAGAGCCCAACGTTCACTTGATTCTCCAGATAATGAGACAGGTCCCTCGTCAATACGTTGAAATTCAAGTCCAGCGAGATCATTGCAAGCTCCCTGTTGGACTCCGGTGCAGCGCGGACAGCTCAGGGTGAGGATCGGCTGCGTGTGAACCTGCCGCTGCAGCTGCTGTTGTGAAGGAGACAGTCAAGGGGACCTGGTGCGGGAGGCAGGGAGGGAGGGAGGGAGGGAGGGATATATATAACAGGACCGGCAAGCGATGGCGCTCTTTGACCGGCTACCACCGGTGCCGGGAGCCGCACAGAGCCGCACCGTCGCCCCCTGCAGCCCGCACGGGTGCTGCTCGGCCTCGGTGCACATCCTGTGGGACGTGTGCATTCCACACAGTGACTGGTGTGAGCGTGAAGTGCACAGATGTGTGCCTCGGATACGTATGCTAGTGATTATACCGCAGTGGTGGTACACAGTGAAACTGCGCTGACAACCAGGGAGGAAAACTGTCCCAGGGGCTACAGAACCAACAGGGGCACCTGTGGCCTCCAGGTTCAACAGTGCTGCAATTAGTTTGTGATCATTGAATTAGGTGCATCGTAAAACAAACAACTGCATTATTAGGTTCTAATTGTTTTTGCTATTTATTCCAGTCAATATGTGTGGTGCATTTCTAACACACTTCTACTTCATATTCACACAATGTGCATAGTAATAAAAAAAAAAATCGGGGGTCACAGAAGATTTTTCCACAGCCACACGAAAAGTGATCCGTTCCAGTTCCACCAGCTGTTTATACAGCACTGCATTTAAAATTAGTTTTCTTTGCACTTTTCATAGTGGCGTATCTAATGGGTCTAAAATGACCTGCAACTCATTCCAATATAAATTGTGAGGTAAATATGAATATAATTACATCTTCGCTGGATGCTGATTGCAAATGGTATTTCAAATGTGGCCTAATCTTATTCATCCTCTGGAATCACTGACTGTAAAGTAATAACACCCTTCAAATCAGTAGTGTATCTCTAAATAGTCATGATGCAGTAAGTTAAATATTTCACTTAATTTAAAATCATTAATATAACAATATATAATTCATTGTGCAAAGTTAATGTACTTTAAACAATTAGAATATTCTATGTAATTAAAAAAGCTGGTGGCAAATTCATGTAACTGTTATGCCATCTCTATAGGCTGAAGCTTATTTAATCATGATTATTTGAACTAATGTTGTTATGCACTGATATAAATTCATATACACAGAAAAACATGCAGTATATTCAGCATTTTATTGTGTATCATTCATATTACTTTGCGTGAGAATATATTTTTGTTTATTTCTACTGGTAGAAAATAAAACATTTCACAAACATGTTAACAAAAAGAAGATAAATAATGAAAAAAGTATTTGATTCCTTTGTTATGACGCGGTTGCACAGGCGCGCCGTGACGTCACGTGTTTTCCGAGCCTCGCGTCTTCGGCCTTTGTCGTCAATCTCCGGGGCCAGTTGTTGCTTGTACGAGCTCCGGGCGATGGTTGACAATAATGGCGCCGCGTTGATCTGAGTTGACTCCAGGGAAACATCTCTGGCTCACAAAGGGAACACCCTGCACGCATCGCCCGCGCCACACACAACACAACCGAGGACAAACAACCAACACAAGGCGCGCAATTTCCTCGGCGACGTGTATTTGCTAACGCGGGGAGGCTTTATCCTGCTAGCTTTGCCACAGCTAGCAACTCGTACCGCTAGCCAGCTAAGTTCGAGAGGTGGTGTTCTTGCGTGTGGAGTGGAGGAGAGGGACGGTGTGGCCAGCGAGACCTGGCTAATTGCGACCACTCTCCTGCCCACACAGGCGACACTGTTGAGGCAGAGTTAACGCTAGCTCGTGGGAGTAGTTGAGTAGTACAACAGCCTCCTCGGGTTGCTAACGTTGCTAGCTTTGTGGATTGTTTTCCGTCTCTTTCCTGCTCGGACTTGCCTGCCACTCGCGCCTGGTAGCCCTCCGCCAGCGCACCGACTGGCCGGCTAGCACACGAGCCGCTTACTTGGAAGCATCGCTGTGGCGTTGCTGGATCGCTTCGCCAATGACCACCGGCAGGAATAACCGGGCCATGATGGAAGGAGTCGGGGCGAGGGTGGTGCGCGGACCCGACTGGAAGTGGGGGAAGCAGGACGGCGGAGAGGGACATGTCGGCACCGTGAGGAGTTTTGAAAGTCCCGAGGAGGTGGTGGTTGTCTGGGACAATGGGACGGCTGCCAACTACCGCTGCTCCGGGGCATACGACGTGAGGATATTAGACAGTGCGCCGACAGGTAATCGTCCCATTCCGTCTATCTTTCGATCTAAGACTTTGCGAACACCGATCCGTCGATTGTTGTCTTAAAGTGTGGTTTGGAGCGACGCCCGGAAGAGGGACGTAATCCACTTTAGCTTTTAAGAGAAGGGGTTAGATTACGCTGGTAACGCCACCGGACTACTGCTTCAAATGGGAGGCTTCAGAAACATTGAAAATCTGAGCAGTCGACTTTGTTGTGACTGTTTTTTTTTTCTGAGGGATGAACATTGTCAACCGCCCCACTTTTCCGTCAAGTCCAAACGAGTATTTTCATTCAGGGGGCTATTTTTGTAAAACTCCCAAATGATCTGTCTGAGACGCAAAATAATGCAGCGTCAACGTCACTTGTTGCTCTGATTTCAAGAGGAAAACCCTTTCCTTGCCCATCACTAAAGACTACGTGTAGGTTGTCCTCTGCGTTATGCAAGCATTAAAGTGCACTGACAATCCGGTCCTACACAATGAACAATTTATCTTGTATTTATTTTATATGTACCTCTTATTTTGGATGGAAAGGCAGGTCATAATCCACAAGTGGTCAAATCATGGTTGTATTAAAAGGTGTACGCTTTTCCGATATGTTCCAGACAACAACTTTCATAGCGTTACTCGTTGATATCAGACTCTTTACCAAACATTTAGATGCCAGATTACAGTAGATGAGACTGTACACAAATTGTTGATTGTGAAGTGTCAGCGATTATGTGTATTGTGCATGTACAGTACTATTACACTATGATATTCTGTGACACAACCCTGATTGGTAAACTCGGCCTGATACTACCCGCTCTCTCAGGCATCAAGCATGACGGAACCATGTGTGACACCTGCCGCCAACAGCCCATCATTGGCATTCGCTGGAAATGTGCTGAGTGCACCAATTACGACCTGTGCACAACCTGTTACCATGGAGACAAGCATCACCTGAGACACCGGTTCTATAGGATCACCACCCCAGGCAGTGAGAGGTTAGTCAACCCCGGCAGCCATTGCTGTGCTTCACCTTACACGCCCTGATGCTGAAATAAACACAAAGTGGCCAGGTAAACAGTGCTCTTTACAGTGACTGGTCGGCCTGGCCTTTTACTCCGGTAGTTTAGCTTTATGCTGGTTTGTGTTTGCGTGTGTGACATTTGAAGTTTTTTTTTGTGCAAGCTGCCTCTCAGGCACACAGAAGGTAGTGTATCTCTCCGCTCCCAGCCCTCAGTTGCCAGGCAACCACTCAGCCTCATTTTAAGACCCAGTCAGAGCTTTCAAAAAATGTTATTCATGCAGTTTCCCTCCATTTGTAGAATTTATTTCAGCAAATAAATGTAGATTAAGGTATTTGATGTATGACATTCCCCTTCCAGTGTTTATTTCATGAAACACTTTCAGGTCGAGTTTCCGCAGCGACTGGTCCTGTGTGTGTGTGTGTGTCTGTGTGTGTGTGTGTGCGTGTGCGCACACAAAGGTGTGCGTATGGTTAAGCAATATAAAGAAAGGAACGAGTGAACACATTATTTTGGCAGTTTGATGAAAAAATTGTAAATGTATCAAAGTAATATCAAAGAACATAAACTTGGAGCAATTCAGTGTGCTTCATACTGCTTTTGTAATTATTATCTGAAGTCGTTTTGTCACAGCAGAATTCCAATTGTTTCCTCTATTGCCTTTTATTTCCCGCTGGAAGCTCATGCTGACATGTAAAATTGCCACTTATGTGAACTCAGCAGCTTCCCTGCTTGTAACCAGCATAAATGCATTTTAGTCACTTGGTTTGTTTTAAAGTGTTATACTGTGACACCTTTGGAAGTCCCAACAGTGTCGGCACAATTCGCTGACGTTGTTCAAGGCTGACTTTGAAGAAAAGGTTTGGCCCTGACCACTGGAAACCAGACCAAGGCACCTGTGCTCATTAAAATTGGTAATGTCGAACAATTTATGGTTAATAAAGTACCAAAATAAAAGTGATGGTGCCTAGCATGTGCTAATGGCCCGTTTAAATGCAAAAGGGGGACCCCTCGTTGACTTTGAGATACTGGTAAACTTTTCAAAGTGAAGTCAAACCCCCCCCCCCCTCTACTCTTGAAAGTAATTCTGGCGGAAACAATGATTCAGACACGCTATGTGGAATGACATCGTTAATCACTACATGTACAGACAGATCAAATTGTTGAAGGGTGGTGCATTCGGACACGCTCTGCACAGTATTTATTTAGGGTGGATGGGGGGGATAGTGTGTTGTAGGAAAAAACGAGCAATCGAATTCCATCACTGATTCAATTTTAAATACGTCAATTATATTACGTGGGGCTCGGGTGGTTACAGGCCCAATAAATTCCACAACTTTAATTTGATTGTTTTGTCCCCGAAACTGTTAGCGCTGCGGTGGCACATCATCTATTGCGAGCCTCTTTCACCCGAACGCCATATTTTAGTCAATGAACACATGGCCCAACAGCTGGCAGCCTTTTCAACTAAGTGCGACTTCATTTCCCCCGAGACAGACGTTACATAATGCACAATGGGCGGCGGAGGTCTCCCGAGCTCTCGCTGCTCCGACGGCACGGCGAGCTGTTTTGTTACACCACATTAGATTCTTTCACTAAATGCCGAGGAGGGAGTGGCTGGAAGCCGCAAGCTGTTTGCACTGGTTAGACCTACACCGTCCAGCTGCCGCGTCTAGCATGGAGGCTCACATTGTTCTTAGATGGTTAGAGCTCAGCTGGATTTTTTTTTATGCGCTTTTACCCTTTTCACTGGATCAGCTCGCAGCCACGCTGGAGTTCAGACGGTAGCTCTGAGCATTGCAGTGATTCAAAAAAAAAAAAAAAAAAAAAAAAACGCTGGATTTAACCAGTTGTCTGCAGTGCAGTGGAAATAATTGTCGAGCATAGCTGTAAAAGGAAGGGACAGGCAGTGCGGCGTGAATGATTGTTATTCGCAATGTTTACGACCCGACACCTGCCACTGGATGACGCACAATGGGGTTCTCAGATTTAAGTTCGCTACAGTGCCAGTTCTCATGGCCGTGGAAGGTCAAGGTTCCCTTTGACCTTTTAAGAAAGCCCACATATGCTTTGGTCACTGTGGAATGGGGTGAAAACCTAGGTCGGTGGCGATGTGTCACCCACACAATTGACAAATATTGGCACATGGTGTAGGGCAGCTAAGGACACCAGGTAGCTGGAGCCAGGGCAACGGGGGGAATCATTGTCTATCGTTCTCTTTAATTGAACAAGAATAGGGAATCAGGCGTTGGCATCGCCTCTGCAATTCATATTTGCTCATAATAATAAAAAAAATACAAACAAACTGCGACTCGATCGATGTAAACAGACTCTGCACTGACGCCTGCGCTTTGACACTTTGTCCCGACACTGTCCTGTAGACCTATATTTTTTTACCTATTTTTTCCCGTTGTTCAACTCTTTCGTCCGAACAGAGTGCTTCTGGAGTCACGCCGCAAATCAAAGAAAATCACGGCCAGAGGAATCTTCACCGGGGGTCGCGTGGTGAGAGGCGTGGATTGGCAGTGGGAGGACCAGGACGGAGGCAATGGGAGGAGAGGAAAGGTAGCGTACCATTCCACTCAGTTTATTATCCCTAACCCTTTTAAGGGGAAACCTGCGGTTGCGACCTGAAGTGTACTGTTCAGAAGTTGTCAAAACAGCTACCACTGTCCCGGTTTAAAACTCTCGAAGACGAGAGAATCTGTGCATGGGTAGTCGGACACACAGTTGGGTAAATGTTTCCGTTATTATCAGATTCAAATAATCAATTGTCAATACTATGGAAAATAAGCATTTCTTCGGTACACTTTCGACCTTGTCTCGTTTGCATTTCGACACTACACTACACACTTGGATCTGCGGAGTTCAGCGTGGACTCGTGAGCCACATGTGTGCCACCACTGAGGGTTATGTGTATGTAAAAAAAAAAAAAAAAAAAGGAGCCTTCTGCTCAACAATCTAAAGGAGGAAAAAACAGACTTGCATCCCAGGATGTGATTTGCTTTGAAAGGTGCCGGAGCCTCAGCCAAAACAGGAAGGGCACTACCTGACTCAACATGTTGCAGCATTGGTATAGGCGAAACTCCTGCAAAACGCTTCACTCCTTTTAGGTCCAGCCTGGCGTGCTGTACTATGCTGTAATTAACGTCCAGGACCACTCTATAATCTCCACAGTTCCTCAGATATTTATCCATCTGGTAACACGTACATTAAAATCCTCCCCCTGCCCTCTTTTTGGAGTTTTTCCACCTTGATGTTGAGATAATAATCTCACGAAGCCGGAAAAGGGGTTTCAATTATATTTCATTGTATGCTTCTCTACGCATACATGCTTACTCCAACAGAGGCTTAGGAGTAAAGTTAAAGAATCCACTTACCGATCCTACTCGCAAATTATCCTGTCTAAAAAAAAAAAAAAAAAAAAAAGTTCTGCTTTATTGTGTAGGGATTCACAATATTATGTTTTTTTTGCCAATGTGTAAACCTCCAATTACTCAATTTTTACGGATTGGATAATGGGAGCTAGTAGTTTGTGTCACTGGAAAATATCTTTGTTTCCCCTTATTGGTTTCTATTCATCTTTACTGAGGCCATAAACAGATTTCCTTGCTGCAGGTTATTCCTGGCTTAAATACCTCATTATAAAGTCATATGATGTGTGATGAGGTTGCATTTATTTAGCACACTCTATTTAGATTAATACTGTTACTGTGCTGTAAAGTGCTTCTATTTTGACTCCGGTCCAGACCCCAGAATATTCAATTTAAGAGTCCCTCCAGGCAATTTAAGACTTCATTTTGCCGCGTTATTTAATGGCATATCTCATTACTGTTTTATGATGCTGTAAGCAATATGCACTCCAGAAAACTGCTATTACATGTCCTGCAGCTTAGATGTTGTGTTAGTTTAGCACGGATATTATCTCCTAAGGCCCATTAATCAATTAGCTTTGGAAGGGGCCTGCAAATAATTTTACAATTTGATTTCTGTATTTACTTAAGGCTTTTAATTAAAGAATGAACGACAGCTCAGCTCTTGACACTTTCGCAATGTTAGGAATCTGTTGTGCTTTCTATGATGGAGAGAACATTGTCTCGTGTAAAATTACGCAACACAACTTCGCCGCTCTAATTCAAGTCGATTCTGCCAACCCCTCGGCCATTTCTTTTTTACTTTAATATATACTTTGATGTCACGACCCGCCGTAAAGGTACAAATGAGAAAGGATAAAATAAACAATCGCTTGACCAAAGAGGGAAATATAAGGACTTCAGATAAATATGGTGGAAAGAGCGTTCTGCAAGTTTTATGGGTGCCAAGGGGTATTTCGTCTCTTGGTAATTGTTATCGTTCTCGTCTCGTCTCTCCTCATCAGGTGACGGAGATCCAGGACTGGAGTGCAGCCAGCCCTCACAGCGCTGCCTACGTACTCTGGGACAACGGGGCCAAGAACTTGTACCGAGTTGGCTTTGAGGGAATGGTGAGCAAACTTCCAACCCTGACCCTCAGACGGCCACACACACACACGGAGTCGGACGAAGGATCAGCTGTGGGGGCGGGGGGGCCTTTGTGTTTGGCTGCGGGGCCGTGGCTCTTTCTTTCGCTGGCCGGCCTTTGTGAGAGCCACGCAGCCAGCATGAGTATGGCTCCATTGTACAGGCAGCTGGAAGAGGAAGGTATCTGCATGATAAAGGCAATCTGCTCCTCCCGCTTCTAGGGTGGGGGAGAGAGTGAACATGGAGGTCAACTTCAGGGGAGGGCAGCTCCACACGCGTCTCAAATGGGAAGCATCCACCTCATTGGTGGAGGCCGCCCTTGTCTTTCTATGAAAGGGGCCAATCGGGTTTCTTCGTTGCATAACGGATTTGTCTGTTGTTATTCTAATAGGCTGCAAAGAAGATAGGCAGGCATCTGCGCCTGGAGCAAATGAATCGAGGATTGCCCCCCCCCCACCTCGATTGTTTGATTTCGACTTTTTGTGTCTGATTCCGAAAGTGACAAAGAATAAAAGAAGGGAATCCAACTTACTTTAATGTATGTTTCTATTGCAGCATATGAGACCCTCCCCCCTCTTTTATAATATCTGCTTTGTGCTCAATGCATCTTAAGATTAAATATGTCCGGCTGCTTGGATAGTTATTTCATTTTTTACTCCGGACTTTTGTTTTTTTTCCCCCGTCAATTCGAGGGCACCAAACGTTCACGCCTGCCCTCTAACTCCGCTGGAGTGGCCGCATATCTGAGTCATCACAAATTGTATGACGTGTTCTCTCTGTAGTAGTGTTGTGTGGCATTGTCCCGCTTTACCCTTAGGCCAGCGATACTGTTGGTATTCTAGACACCAGCCACGCTGTCTGTGGAACCTGAAGTGTGTAAATTCCCGGTTTTATTATTCACGACGGAGCCCCCTCTTCTAATGGAATCAACCTGGGTGGTCATCTAACCCTCACTTTCATTTCTCTCTCAGTCGGACCTGAAATGTGTCCAGGATGCCAAAGGAGGCTCGTTTTACAGAGACCACTGTCCTGTTTTGGGTAAGTGAGCCACCATCATTGTTGCACCATTTCTCTCACCTACCATTCTGGTGCAGTGAATTCAAGGACATTCGGGTAGTTTCCCTTGTAGTTCATTGTGTGTGTGGCCACTAGATGGCAGCACTGGCCAGTCACCTGGCTGCCTGCTTTACAGGGCTGGGGGTCATGCAGTTACAGTATTCCAAGAATTCCAGGAATTAATTGTCTCTCTCCCTGGATTCGCCACTGCAGTGGAAGTCTCTCATTAGGTGCAATGGGGCTGTTATTCATAGATTGCAGCACTTTTGGTTTCCCTAGTAGTGATTTTTGGTGCAACTGCATTACTCCTTAAAATGATGTAATGCACCTTTTCTTTCCGCAGATGTATCAATCTGCAATCTGAGTGTATTTTCCCATTTGTCTTTCAATCAATTTCAGACTCAATCATTTTCACGTATAAAACTATTTAAACCAATGCATTGTTTTTACATATCAAATGTTCCTTATGTCTCCTAGGTGAACAGAATGGCAACAGAAACCCGGGTGGTTTACAGATTGGAGACCTGGTCAACATTGATTTAGATTTGGAGATAGTCCAGTCTCTCCAGCATGGCCATGGCGGGTGGACCGACGGCATGTTTGAGACTCTAACGACCACTGGCACAGTATGTGGCATCGATGAAGATCACGACATTGTGGTTCAGTACCCCAGCGGGAACAGGTGAGTCCCTTTTGGTGCCAGCTCGTGTTTTGGGGGAGGAAATAGCTTTGGAGCATTTGTCCACAGAGGTCGGTGTAGGTATGAATTTGCACGATTCATATATTCGCGAGAACTTCTGAGTGAGTAGGTTGCCAGCTTTTCTCTGCAAAGGGGATTTTCGAAATTTGCTGGAGAACGCCGTGTAAGAAACGCGCCCGGTGGCAGTCTGCATTCCAGCCCATTTCAATGCATTGATTTCTGTATTCTCAGATGGACATTCAATCCCGCCGTGCTGACAAAGGCCAACGTAGTGCGCAGTGGTGAAGTTGCAGCGGGGGCGGAGGGAGGCACTTCCCAGTTCCTGGTAGGAGACCTGGTCCAGATTTGCTATGACATTGACCGCATCAAGCTGCTGCAGAGGGGCCACGGAGAGTGGGCTGAAGCCATGCTGCCTGTAAGCGTCTGACAGATGTTCACACTGATTTGTGCAATTGTAACCGCAATGGGCCTCATTTATTTCAAATTCTATTTAACGCGCATCAAATCGTGGTTTTAGAAATATTCAGTAACTCAATTTTGACATTCCAGTAAGTACTTAAAATTTTAACAATTTATTGGGACCGATGAGTAAAATGTTCACTACCCGGAAACCCGGAACTACTAATAACACTCGTATTTCGTCCAACGTAATTCTCCACCGGGCCACTCGCACTTTACAGCGCCAGTTCCTCTTCTAAGAAGGGCTGCAGTATTATAAACACACCGAGACACAATTTCCCCACCTAAATCAGTCAATTCTGCTGCAACTTATTCATTTTTTTCCCCCATTTTGAACGAGGCGTTATTCTTTCCTTATTATGAAGTGTATTCATTGCTACCCATTGTGCCTTAGGTTATGTAATGCCAGTCTGCACCAATATGCCACTTGTCCTTGCCAAACTGCCCCCCCTCCGTAGCTAATGAGCCTTAAAACCCTGAGATGGGTTGTGGCTTTGATCACTAACCACGGCTGTTTGCCGCCCGCTGTTGCTTCCACCGCAGCAGCCCCAGTCCCGTTATCGATGGCATCCTCCAGGACAGCCCCAGCTCGACAGACAAAAGGGCCTCGCTCTCACAGAGCCCAGGCTCAAGATGATATGATTCCAAATCGGAAAGCATTTGGCTCTGTCCTCTCCGTAGTGCCTCCGTGGACGAGGAGTAGTCTGCCGAGGAGGTGGTTCTCTATGTTTCGATTCCATCTTCCTTTCTCGTGCCGGTGAATTTCCTCCGGACACATGGCGTGAGCGAATGAACACGAAAATTCAGCGTTGGTTTATGGGTTCCTTTTTTTTTCTGTCATGTTTTGGTTTTGTTACTGTTCTGTTGCTTTGTTGAGCGGGCGTTGTCTACACTTTATTCCTTCCGCGCGCCTCACAACCGATCTGAGTCCCCCTGACGCTCATAAATGTTAGCCCAGAGACAACGACCCCCCCCCGTGCACTAATGATTTTTTTTTTGCCACATCTCTCTACAGACTTTGGGCAAGGTGGGCCGTGTGCAGCAAATCTACTCTGACAGCGACCTGAAGGTCGAGGTTTGTGGAACTTCCTGGACGTACAATCCCGCCGCTGTCACCAAGATCGCCCCCTCCGGCTCTGCTGTGACCAACGCCTCTGGAGGTATGTAGGAAAAAGCACCACTGATAGAGGGTTACCGTAATCCCCCCCCCCCCCCCCCCCCCCCCCCCCCCCCACCCCCCCCCCCCCCCCACACACACAGTGCCCCCTCTTCCCTGACTCCACGCTAACGTTTTCTGGCATTTTCCCTCTCGTTTTGGCAGAGCGTCTGTCGCAGTTGCTGAAGAAACTCTTCGAGACCCAGGAGTCCGGAGATATAAACGAAGAGCTCGTCAAGGCGGCGGCCAATGGAGACCTGGCTAAGGTGGAGGACATTCTGAAGAGACCAGAAGTGGACGTAAGTGCCCAAACACTTGGATTTTTTTTTTATGCGCAGCTGCAGGATGTAGAAATGAGTTTCGGATCCGACACAGCGGATTTTGCCAGCAAGAATATAATGTTGAGAGTTTTTTGTTTTTTTTTGTTTAAACAAATATTAAAACAAAAGAATTCACTAAAATTGCATTACCCACGACTCAATTTCAAAACCTTTTTTGAACTTCAATTTCCTAAAACGCTACTGAAAAGCTGCAGTACAATTGCTGCAACGCCCCTTTTTAGCCTGTCTTTCTGGATTCACTCTTGGCCCATCTCCTAAAAAGCCCAGGCGGCTCTAAATGGCCAACTGCTTACATCGTGTGTTGAAAATGTCACGTCCCTCACCCTGTGGCTCTTGGATGGGTTTGCCACTGAAGCCACAGTAGCAGTGGCGTTTCCAATGCACCAGTTTGAGCCAGTTGGTGAGCATGTTGCGTGTTACACTGCGACACATAATAATAGTAATAATGATAATGATAATAATGATAATGATAATGATAATAATGATAATAATAATTATTATTATTATTATTATTATTATTATTATTATTATTATTATTATTATTATTATTATTATTCAGGAACGCACCAGAGGCTTGTCTGGATCCCACGGAGCAGTGAGTTCTCTGGGAGCTCTTTCACTGCAGACTTTAACCAGCAGACCTTGTTCATGCGCAAAAAAGATGTCACACTATAAAAAAAAATAATAAAAAAATTGAAAAAGCATAATATGCCCAAACCACAGTGCCCCAGTAGTGCAGTTTATGCCATAAAAGCGTGGGGATTTGATGCCCGGCCTAAGGAATACACCTGGCTGCGCTTTGCCCAGCTCCCGGTATATTGAGGAGGCTGAGAGTCTCCGAGGAGCAGGCTCCGTGATCCTCCCACTCCTGCACCTCTCTCAATCTGAAAAGCATTAAGGGCCCAGAGGAGGCACCGAGGACCATTGGTGTGCACTGCAGCGCAGACCCAATTCACTCTTAGGATGAAGTGGAGATCCTCTAACTCCATATGGTTGGACACTGTGTTCCGACACACGCTATAGGCCATGGAAAACACCCTTTTAGGTCAGGAGTTATAAGTCTGCAATACTGTCTTTCCTCAGAGAGGTGTGTGTGCACGTGCATGCATGTTTGTGTGTGCTGAAGGTTGGCCAGATGCCCTACTGCCTTTCAGTGGAATTATTTGCTTAAAGCTGAGCACACTGAGCCCGGCCAAGTGATCTGCCTGCCAGGACAAGAGATGTCTCGAGACTCCCAAAGGAGTCCACATTAATATTTATGCACTTGAGTTTTTTGCAGTGCTGCAGTTGGTGATGAAACATGCACACACCCGCGTACGTACACATCCCCACACACACACACACACACACACACAGACGCGCACACTAACGCCTAAACACACCCTCACCCATCTCTTTGCCCCTCAGGTGACTCCCCAGATGCAGATCTAAACATGAAACGTGACATTGTTGTGCGCCCGTGTTCTCACTCCGACTCTTGATCTGTGCGCAGGTGAACGGGCAGTGTGCTGGACACACTGCAATGCAGGCAGCCAGTCAAAACGGTCACGTGGACGTCCTGAAGTTGCTGCTAAAACACAACGTAGACCTGGAGGCTGAGGTTGGTATGATCTTAAAAAAATGTATATATATTAATAATAATGGTCCTCCCCTGTCCCTGGTCCTCCTAATCACAGATGCATCTATTCTCTCAGTCAATGTCACACCGGAATGGCAAAAGGTGAAAACTCAGTCCGGGACACGACACTTTATTAATTATGCGGGTGTGTACTGTGCGCAGGACAAAGATGGAGACCGCGCGGTGCACCACGCAGCCTTCGGCGATGAGGGCTCTGTCATCGAAGTGCTGCAGAGGGGCGGAGCCGACTTGAACGCCAGGAACAAGCGCAGGCAGACTCCATTACACATAGCTGTCAACAAGGGCCACCTGCAGGTGGTCAAAACTCTGCTGGAATTCGGCTGCCACCCCAGCCTCCAGGTATGCGTCACTTTGGTCTTATTTACCCATTTGAGAATAGTTTTGTGACACTAATTGGGATAAGAGTTAGGGAGGTACAACAGAAATGAACACGTACGACACCACCATCAAAAGGTCAGCGTGTAGTCCCCACTGATTGTCGTGCACTTTATGGTCGGGTTGCCACTCTTTGTAATAACACATTGCTGGGAAAAGGTCATTCTGGACAGGGAATCGGGTCGTACATTTGCGAATGAGCGGCAGGTGACACGGAGCTTTCTCGTTTAGGATTCCGAGGGCGACACGCCCCTGCACGATGCCATAAGCAAGAAGAGGGACGACATGCTCTCGGTGCTGCTGGAGGCCGGTGCTGACGTCACCATCACCAACAACAACGGGTTCAACGCCCTGCATCACGCTGCCCTCCGAGGGAACCCCAGGTAGGAGACTTTCAATCTCCCGCTCGCCGCCACTAGCTGTCAGTCGTTTGGCGTCCTCACGGGACCATTCACCTTTGACGGGAATCTGGGCAAACCGTGTTCCCGGTGTTCTCATCTCCAATGCATTTTGACTCGGGTCAAAATTCGCACTGGACAGGATTTGAAGCCCCGATAATGAATGGGGTTGAAGGTTGTGCGTGTGGCGGTCGGTCGTCTTGATTAGGGTTGAATAATAACTAGGTATTGCGGCGTATTTTTGAAATATATATTTAGTTTTTATTGAATTTTTCTCCGCAGCATATCGGAAAATGCTTAACATGAGAAAGGCATTAATGTCGGTGCATTATTCAAATTCAGCCTTGTACACATTTTCCATTTGTCAAAATCAGAACCACCAGGCCAAGTATTTTGCTTCTTAGCAGCCGAATGGCCGAGGCCAAGGCAGAAGCAGTAATCTGCTTCTGCTAATCCATTACTTAATCATCGTCCGTTGGAATGAAAGATGCAGGCTCAAAACTGTAACACGGACACTCACACTTCACTCGAACAAAAATGGAACATTTTAAACAACCGGCACGGCATAAAATGACCCAACCACCTGAAGCGGCCATCTCCTGCAGAGCTTCCGCTAAACATTTTAAAGCAGCTTAAAGCCTAAATGACTTATGGTCATTAAAACAAAAATAAGAGTAATTCAACTCCCTGGCTGAGCCCATGTTATCCATCTATAGGCTTCACATTGGTATCTCAATTTAGTTTGACATTGATGGAAGCCCGAAACAGGCCTCTAGGCCCCATCTCCCAAACAGATGGAGTGGTCTCAAACTTACATTAGACTACCTTTAAGGACCTGAAAGCATCTGTCTTGTGTTGACTTGTTTTTTTGTTTTTTTTCATTTTTTATTAGCGTGGCTAATAGTCCTTGAAAGTCATTTGATGTTTCTTTTTTACTGTTATACTTGTCCATCACTGAGCAGAGGGTGGCCTGGAGCGGCTGGCCCGTGCTCCTGCAGCAGCAGCAGCAGCTCGCCTTGTCCTTGGTCACTGCTATTTCTGGCTGCAGCAGTATGCTGAGCTGCTCTTTGGCTGTTTTATTCTCGTCTCTCAACCACCCGCATGGCTCTGAGAGATGTCTGTCTGCATGAGGTCGATCGTCCGCAATCTCTTAAGGTGACGGACTCTGACATTACCGGGTCGCTAGTATAGACACGGAGGATTTGGGGAAAAGTTAACAGCTGCGTTCTGTTTGCACATGGGCTCCGTTATCCCAGGCTAAATGTGATTTTCCCCTCACTGGCTCTCATTCCTTTGGCATGGCCACAAATGGAATTGAGGTCAGAGGGCCCTGGACACCTGCCATTAGCCCCGGCCAGACCCAGCCCTCCACCTCTGGCATGCTGCAGTATAGGCCAGGACCCGTTTCCTGTGTAGGACACTGGTTGAATATTTTGCGGATTATAGTCTCGGATGATTTTGGGGAATTAATGTCTGTTAAAAAGGTATTTCCTCGTATTAATGTAAACATAACATTAACACATGTAGACAGAGTTTGAACTGTAAGATATTGCTGGAATATACTGAATATAATAAGATAGAATTGTATTACACTTTTACAATTCTTTATTAAATGGAATTCATTTGAAGTAAGTAGCGAAAGTAGTGTATTTGGTCCCCTTTGGCAGCTAGTTCCGAAGTGGGCGATCCCTAAAATGTTAATAATAAGGTAATTATTTCGATCCAAGTGTATATATTTCAACTTATACACATCAATAAATAGTAATAAAACACACACACACAGCCATATGGTCTGCCTACTCAGCCTGACGGTGGAGTAAGTCAGTCGATTACAAGGCTTTTTTTTAAATTACACAGCCTTTAAACTTTGGGGAGCAAAAGTAAAAAAAAACAGTTTTTTAGTTATTTTTTATACATTCTAATTCATAAAATTAAAATGCAATGGGTCCGTAATGTGTAAACCTAAAATGAGAATGTTTAAATGTTTGTTCAACTCGTACACTATATATATATATATACACACACACACACGCACGCATGAGATCAGCTGGCTAATGTTACTTTACTTTTAATCATTAGGCCATGCTCATGCAATTTATCTCCGTGTGTGGACTTCGGGCTGCAAACATATATAACACACACCTAAGGCAACAACAGTAAACTACAAGTTGGCCAGTCAATCTGTGCATTTCTCTGCCTGAGCGTAGAATTTTCGACAGATTGCTTGTGTTTTTGCCCTTAAATGAGGGAGGAATCATTTATTTTTTAATTCCTCAGTACCAAGAGCAGATTGATAACCTCTGAGCTTAATAATTTAGTCGCAGGGGCCTGTTTAGTTCAAGATTTCCGCACCCACCTCTACCTGGAGCACAGTATTTTATCAGGGCCCCTGTCATGTTGTGCACACGTTGCTTTTTTTCGCTCCATGCTCTGTCCCCGTGCCTTCACAGAAACGAAGATATATGGCGCCTTCTCCAGTCTGCCCATTTACTTTTATTTCACGCTCGAGCTCCTGCAATATCAGGGAGACGGTGCACAAGTCCTAAAGCCCTCGAAAAATCTCCCCCCCCCCGGTTGAAGTGAAAGTACCTCGTCTCCTGTGTTGTTTTTTTTTTGGTGGAGTGTCGGTTGTTTCGAAAGAATGCTTGAGAGGAATTCCTACTTGTGGATCACATTTCCCCCCCAAAAAAGATGGATGACTGTCATGAAGGAAGTGAGAGAGTTGAAAGCTAATCAGGAGCTCCACAGAAGAAGAATATTGCAGGAAGGCCTTCTGGTTGGTGATTGATATTCATATTGTTTCCTGATAGTAACCTCAACAATTGAGTTTGTCTGCCTCCTGCTTAGATTGAGCGCCAGTGCAAAAAAAAGTTCTGGCAGTCGGGACCTGAAGGAATCCTACTAAACTATAGTTTCTCATCAACACTATAACAATACAAGTATTGCATTGCTTCCCATTTGTTTGTTTAATGCGTTGTCTCTGTAAGTGACGCCGGTGATCAACGCCAAGCGCAAGCGTTTGGGGTTAAGTAGAGAATGTGTCAGACTCCTGCGTGCGTGCGTGCGTGCGTGCGTGCGTGTGTGTGTGTGGTGTAGAGTGTGTGCGACGTGCCTGGGTGTTCTTCCATGAGTGGAAATAAGATTGAGGAAGATGCACAGGAATAGGCCTGTGGGTGACGGATGAATCTTTCAACTCGCAGCCCCCAAATGCAGAGACAAATCAACTCTACCAACAGGGGTGTGGCAGCGGCCCGGGTGGTTTTACCGTTTCACCTTGTTCATTACTCACACACACACACACACACACACACACACTACATAGTGTAAAAGGCATTCCCCTTATAAATTAGGCCTAGTTGTTAAGTTTTACAAGTGCTAGTAAATTGAAAGTGTCAGTATAACCAGCAGAAACGTGTTCACGGAAGGCTTTTTTTCCCCGAGACTTCCACGTTGTGTGTTCTGGCTCTGTGTGTGTGTGTGTGTGTGTGTGTGTGTTTACTGCAACCCCATCCTGCAAGGAGAGCCTGGCTCGTCTCTGTGTCTTTCCCCCGGGCTGCTGGAAGCCAGTAGCTGCTACAATACTGTAAACAATACGATTAATAGCCCGTGACTTCATAAACGATCTCCAAACAGGCCCTGCAGCGGCCGTCTGCACCCTCTTACCCATCATCCCCCTGTCTTATTTGACCCGCTCTCCGTCTCTTATGGCGGCGCACGGGCGAACCCAATGTGCCAATCGACACACCTGAGAAGACTTGGGGCTCTGCAAACACTTGCGACCTGCTGTACTATAAAATACAGGCGTGTATATTCCGTTCCATATATATTAACTAACTTTAAGTCGGTACCATAACCGTATCATATTTCTAAAAGACGATCACTAGTAGATGGAAAATAGTGTCGTTAATCCACAGAAATAAATGTAGAAAACTGGGGAAATGTTTTTTGCATTTCTAAACGATTGCTTCTATATTCACAGGTTTATCATGGCTGCCATTGATTACATTTGTAGCTTTCCTATCCTCTCTATTGCTCATTTCAGTGCAGGCTAATTAAGTGAGACTACAGTGATTGAGTGAGCTTGTTCTTCTTATGTTTTCCAAATAAATTTTAGGGTTAATGGTCCTATGGAAACACTTTAAAACATTGGGGGTGGGAGACTACGTATTTATGATGGATTCATTAGTCTCTACATGTAATAGCCATTATTCAATTCTATTTGAGTAATTGGACTAATTAAATAAAATCACAGCTTTTGGATCAATTTTAGCCAATTCATTCAGGAGTGTTTATTTGGTCGTGTTTCGTGTGCTGCGAGAGTTTGAGAACATGTCAGTCTGACATGGTGTTAAGCACCAAATTAGGAAGGCCTAAAAAGAGTGTAGTAGGGGGTTGGGGGGGTGAAGGAAGTTTGGTTTCATCTGTGTGCTTGTTTTCCGCAGTCGCAACCAGTGAGGCTGTAGCGGTTTGCAAATGTCTGCTCCTGTGATTTGTGCGTTCGGCTCCCGTCCTTTTCGGGGCGCCTGGCTCTCGTGTTCCGCGGCTTGTCCAACCCCCAATTGCAGAAGGTTTCAGGGGAACGAGACCCAAGTGCATGAGTGCGCGTTGGTGTGCGCGGTGCTAAACAACTACGACCCCCGTTGTCATATATGTTATTTTAAAACCCCTTTGCAATGCCACCGTGCCCCTGCTGAGCTGCATTTATTTTAGCCTATTCCCACCCGCCGTGTAATTGACTGTTAGCATCTAGTGACAGTCGGCTTAGGAGGTGTCCCGGCAAGACAGCTGCACATTCTCACACAGACACGTGAGCGCCGTGTTTCTGAAATAGCGCACAGAGTCTAACACCCCCCCTCCCCCCTGCTATTTTTGAAACGTCCATTGATAGTGTGGTCGGAATATCAATCCCTATACAGGCAGAGAGGCAACACTCAAAAAGGGGACCACACCAAAGTTTTGAAGCTGGCATTGGTTTCTTTTTATTCGTCAAAAATGAGGCAGTTCGGCATTGTACACGGCAGTCGTTGTTGTCGATAGAGGTAAACCATACATAGGTCAGTTGTCATCGAGGAGTGGCCTTCTGTTTGTGTCGAAGGGGATCTCGGCGAAAGAGAGAGCTCCTGTAGTCATCAAAGCATAGCTACAGCTGGTTGAAGGGGACCAAATCCATTCAAGAGGTGATTTGGTTCCATTTTACCAGCTTTAGCAAAGCATTTTGGAATTTGCAGTTTTCAAAGACGGACCCGGGCACCGCTGTCCGTCCAAAGGCTGGACTGCAGTCAGGAGTCATCCAAAAGGGATTACATTGCATCAACATTGTATCGAACACTGCATTACATGGACATCGCCGCGTCTCATTTGTCTCTATGCTGCTTTCCCTCCCGCCTGTTCACCTTCACCCACCCGGTGCGACACGCAGCTACATTTAGCGCACCACACCCCATTTACCACCTCGCCAATAACACACAGGTACATTTGATCAAGCTTAGCCCACGTTCTCCTTTGCTGCCTCCCAGGCAAGTCTATTTATCCTCCTCGCTATCACTTTTAAGTTTTATGCTTGTACCCCCTCCCTCTCCCAGAGAGTGAGAGAAATTGTTCCCCGAGAAAAGGATAATAATAATCTGTGGCAGTGCACTTGAGTCAAATGTCCTGGAGTCATGAAGCAATTACAGGCTCTGACAGATGGGCCCTGCTGCAAGCTCGCTGCTACACCGGTCACCGAGACGGCCAGCAGACAAATGCGGCGGCATAACCACATACACAAACTCTCTCCCTCACACTCCTACTGTAGCACTCTGGGGCGTGAAGTCGCGGCATTAATTCAAACCAGTCATTTAAGTCCGAGAGTATGATTTGTAGCGTAGGGGTTCGTGTTTGAGCGCCGACCGAGGGCAGGTTGTATTACGCGTCTTTCAGGGCTCTGCAGCAGTACACCTTTGGAACATTTTCTATTAAAAATCCATCCTGTGATAATGGAAAAATGATCACAGTAGCACTCGCATAAAGAACATTGTGATTATGTTTTTGTGTGCATTTGCGTCCCTAGGCTGACGGCAGTTGCCATTTAAAAGATCACATAACTATTTTCACTAATAGGGCCACATAAAAAAACTATTTTCAGTCGTCATTACTTTATAGCTTTAACTAGAATAACTATAAAAAAAAATATTTTGATTAATGGAAATTATATTGATGCACCAGTATACATTTTGAAGCATAGCCAGCTGTTGAAACGATTACCCTTTTTTTCTGCCAAAGCACAGAACGGGTTCTCAAAATCACCAGCGACAGCTGAGGGATATACGCCGCTGCTTGTGGACGGGACGGAATGGGGGGTCAACATAGGCCTAGGTTGATATGGCACACCGGAGGCACGTCTATTTGTAACAAACACATGCACATTCATGCTCGCCCACTTACAAACTACCACAGACTCTCAGTCACTCAGAGTCAGGTGGCTGGGCTACTCACCTCGTCCGAGGGCCATAACAGGGCAAAAGCTGGGGGGCGACAGGCACTGAGCATTTGATAATGTCAGCATCTGTTGCGTTTGTCACTCAGACAGCAGGTCATTGCTATTGAGGGCCTGCGAGAAACATGCAGCACAAGCCATTCACTCCTGCACGCCTCTTGCGTTCTTGACAGATGGAATCGCATGCAGAGGGGTTTGAAAAGTGGACATTTTTTAATTTTAGTTCTGGACTGACGTGACGCTTTTTGATATGGAGTTATTAATAGATCAAATATTACTTTTTTAGGATTTTTTTCATTTACATTTTTAGGATTTTCCTGATTAGTGTCACGGATGTTACCTTAATGTCGATATTTATTTTATTTAAGGGAAATGGAGTAATTTAGCCCCGACCTGGGCCTGTTAATCAGGTCAGAGGGAAATCTCACATTTCAGTAGTAGTAGTAGAGGTGTGTATGTGTGCTCTTTTTAAATGCTCTGTTCGGGGAGAAATGTTGAAGGCATGGATCCATTCCAGGAGCCTGCAGCTATTAACCACATTAGTATTAGGGAAAAAACATTTTACGAAAAAATGTTGATGTAGAAGCTTTTATATATAGAGGTTACAGTAAAATTCCTATTATAAATTTACACACATTTAGCAACATTAACACGGATTCGTTAATTTTGTGGTTCGAAATTTCAAAATGCGTAGGTCTTATTAGTTTTATATTTATTGATTCCTCCATGTGGTTTTCCTAAAGTTCAAATGCAGTGAAAAAAAAAAGCTTTGGCAGAGCAGTGATTCTACATTTAAGGGATTTTAAGAGGGGCTAACCTAAAAGTGGCACAGTTCTTGTCCATGATCCAGTCACAGGCCGTAGAGAGGGTCAGAAGAGATGAAAGTGCTAGATATGAATAGCCTGCCATGCAAACTGCTCCCCTTGCCTCCCCCTCCCGGGCTTCACTTCTCTCTGTGCCCCTCACCATATTCTGTTGCCTTTTTTTGTTTGAAGCAGTCGACAATTGGAATCAGCTGACGGGCCAGAGTTGACCCTGATCCTGCATTGTCACTTTTCGATGGTCTAATCTAACTGCCACGCAGCCCAGCAAAGCATTTGGCAAGCATAGCAAACGTGAACAATGAGAGCAGGAATCGGGGGGGGGGGGTGGCGGCCGGGCAGCCGGGGTTGATGTGGGCTGGGGGTGCGGATAATGGCAACAGCGAAGGGAGGGCAGTTGTAGTTAAACACACAAGATTGTTAACACGGAAGCTATACGCTACAGCAGTTGGACAGAGTCAATTTGTGGCTGCAGCACAGTGTCTCTTCATTCTGCCTACTCAGCAACTATTTCCTGCTCTTTCAGATACATGTGGAAATAAGAAAAAATCCAGCTACAATGGCAGAGTTTTGTACATCTTCGCCTCGCTTGTCTTTTCCCCTTTTGCCATGTGCAAGTATTGGTTAAGATTATGGTATTAATGGTCAGGGGCTACTTTAACATACCGCTCACTGCTTGCTGAAGTTTGTGCTAAGTTGCCACTGGCTGAATTTCCAGGGGCTCTATTGCAGTAAAATCAGCCCATAATGAAAGGAGACCCTGTTCATATGGGGATGTCGCAAGGCGTCTGCATGCACATAGTTGGTATAGATGGCTGAACTCCAACTGCTCCAGCCGAGCCCAATACATGATTGCTATCTAACTTGCATAATTGTCCAATGAATTGTTAGATTCAATTGTTGGTATATCTTGGATGAGAGATTTTTATTGGCCAAGTCAGCCAAATTGAGAAAGCAGTAACTTCCCCACAGCGCTTATTGCTGCAGTGAGGCTGCCCAGAGACAGTATAGCTAATGTATGAGCCTTACCACTCACGTCCGTGCTCTCCTTCCCTCGCCTTCCTCCCCTCTCCCCTTCTCTCTCTTTACCTTGCTTGAGATTTTTTCTCACACACCCAAATCACAGCCACATTAACGATTTACAAAGCACAGACGAACATTGCTGTCTAACATCATTTCTCCCAGAGCGAGGATTTGCACCTCACCAAGAATACATACTTCTTTACATTCCATAGCTATCATATGTTCATATGGGTACATAAAGAAGTATGTATACCAAGGAGGTAATCTTAGGTAGGAAATGTTCTCACCTTTCGCCAAGGTCAGGAAGTTGGGAGCAGAGCACTTGTCCTCACCGTTTCTCTCTCTCTGTCTCTCTGTCTCTCTCTCTCTCTCTCTCCCAAGTATGGTAGTCTGCACCGTAAGGTGACTTTGAGTGTAAATTCAGTTCAACACTCAAGGCTTTCCTCTGGTCGCCATGTAAGGCTGAACAGCCAGTCCCCCCGCCCATGAACAAAAGTTTTTGCAGTCCATACCGTTCGGCCGTTACGGTGACCCCAGCCGTCCTCCAAACAACTTTGAGAAACCATGAGGGTCAGGGGTAGGAATACGGCTCTTTCTTATCACGGCAATTAGAAGGTGATTTTTTTTTTGGTCTTTCCAGGAAAACGATGTTAAGGCGGTAGATTAAGAGAGTTGAACAAAAGAGAGAGAGAAAAAAAAAAGAGAAGGGTCTTCTCCTTGATAGAACGTCCTCGGTGTGAGGTGTGCACCTCGTCTTGTCTGACGATGGTTTGCCGTGTCCTGGCAGCAGAAGTGCACCTATAAGCTCCACGGCCCCGCTGACATACTGAACATTTTCTCTTCTCTCCTCCCACTTCTGTTTCAGTCCGTCTCCCTCACCGCCATCTCGTTCTCCTATTTCAACCCCCCTCCCCACCTTCTGTATCGTCTCTCTTTCCCTATCTCTCTCTCTTCTACCCATGCGTACCCCTCTCTCGCCTGCCTCACTCTTGTGTCAGCGGTGTCCCCAGTGGCTAGCTGGAGTGGTTGCTGATGTTTGAAAACGAGGGTGATCCAAGTGGAACAGGAAGCTATTGTGAGCAGGATTTGGGCTTTAGGCGCAGAGGCAGGCCATAGGTCACATGAAGGCGCTAATGCCCACTCAGCACTTGTGGATTGGTCCTAGTTATACCCCACACCCACCAACTGCCTCCCTCCCTTTACCTCATTCTCTCTCTCCCCCACTCTCTCTATGTCTCTCTCTTCCCACACGTTTTTTTTATGGTCCTCCTCTCTCACCTCCTCTTCCCTCTCATCAAACCTCACCTGTCTGTGCTCACAGTGAAATCAGCTGTTCTATCGCAGAGTGGGTGGAAGAGATCAATAACCATTTGCATGGTGGCGAGAATTGTTCAGCAAGCCTCTAATGAATCTTTGCCCCAGCCCAACACATTCCACAAGTCCACACCGCCTCCGACCAGGCTCAGCTAGCCGTGAGGTTAGATGCTGAGGCAATGGGTGTAAAAACGAAAAATGGATTACCAGTTTAGGTCTGAGTATGGAGACTGGCTAGAGAGCTGAATAAATGGGGAAAGTGGTGCAATGTTTTTTTTTTGCTTTGCAGTGGAAGGGTGTGGAATAGTAATGAAGGCAGGTTGAAGTGGCAGTGGCAGTTGTCCTCTGCACAAAGATAGGGTTGGGCAGGTGGGCGAGCCTAGCCTGGTCCTAAAGGTGTGACGTCCTGTTTAGGAAATGTCACAGCCACCCGAGAGGGTGAGCACATAGGAGGGAGAGAGCAGGGGGAGGGCGGTGAAATTCCTTCCTACACACGGCGGAGAGGAGGCTGTGGGACTTGAACTAGCAAATTAGCCCCCGTTGTTGTTGTGTCTGTTCTGGTTTGGGCGATAGCACTGCAGCACTGTGTGCCCTGCCTATAGCAACCCTTAGCTGATATACAGAAAGTGGGGAGAAACTGGGTTACTACCCTCAGTGCCGTGGGTTCAGCCGGTGACACACATCTACTCAGCCATCCATTGCTGCCCATCATCCCCTCCCACCCATCCTCAACCCCCCCGCCCCCACATCGGTGTTAATACACTTCTCACAGCTGTGCGCCGTCAATCGGCTTCTCCCCCCTTCAGAACTCCTGACCTGCCCCGGGTTCATAATTCTGATGCTTCGTCATCCCTCCGGTCGCCACAGTCCATCCTTCCGCCCCAGTCACGCAGCCTTTGGTTCAAAAAAAGTGCGACGCATCCTCAAACTTACCTCCTCCCATCACTTAAGAATGGCAGTGACCTCCCCCTGCCCCTCTGTTAAATTGGAAATTGGTTTGGCAGTACCAAGAAGGAAAAAGAAAAAGGAAAAAAAAAAATACATGAAGTAAAAAAGAAAAGAAAAAGAACACATTGAAAGTCCCGATAATTATGGTATCCTTAGTCATGGTGACAAAAAAAAATCTTGGAACTTGTCAGATGCATAGGGCAAATTGTGCATGAGGGAATGTCTCTCCACACCAGTGCAGGTCTGAGCTAACGAGTCCGTCATTAGATAGCGGCAGGGCTGCAAGCATGAAGCCTAATGAGCCAAAGAGCACTGCTGCTGCAGCATGTCCGGCCAGTGCCAGGAACATGAGAGAGAGAGAGAGAGAGAGAGATGGAGAGAAAGAGAGCAATGTAAGAGAGGGAGGGAGGGAGGGAGAAAGAACACGATCAGAGAGATAGAGTGGAGAGTGGAAAAAAAAGGGGGCTAAAATCCATGTGGACCATAGCAACTCCCCCAGCCTCCCTTTCCCCCATGTTCCACCTCCTCTTGCATCCTCTTCCTTCCATACTTTTTTTTTCCTTTACAGAGCTTTTATTTCTTCCCTTCTTCTAAGATGAGTGGAAGAAGGGAAGGAGCAAAAAAAGAAGCCCAAAGGTGTTCTCTGGTTAAGTTGTGTCCCAGTGCTGCTGCTGCTGCCGCTGCCGCTGCCGCTGCTGCTGCTGCAGAGCGGTACATTCCACTCCCCTTTCCGACTACGCGACTCACAGGCAAACCATGCAGTTAAAAAACTGATCGTATCCGGAGAGGAGAGGAGAGAGAGGGAAGAGGCAGGACAAGGGGACGTTAAGGCCTGTCAGGGGTTAACTCCGTCCAAAATAGCGAAGAGGTAGAGCACATATTACCTGTCAGATCAGTTTCTTATCTGAGCTTCTCCTCCTCCTTTCCCCCTCCTCTTCTCCTCCTCTTCCTCCTCCTCCTCCTCTTCCCGTAGTGAAGAGAGCCATAATGACCTAGAGAGCGCTCCAGCTGCTGCAGCCATCGTGTGTGCCGGGTGCACGCCTGACTCGCTGAATCAGCTCCTATGATTGGGGGGAGGTGGGGTGGTGGCGGGCGGGTTGAGTGCCAGAGTCGGGGAGGGGAGGATAGGGGAGAGGATAGAAAGCGGCGCGCGCACACACACACACACACACACACACACACACACACACTCACACTCACACACACACACACACACACACTTGTATATTCGTACATTGTCCCACACCAACACTAGCTATACATTTAGGAGAGAAAGACAGAGCTGGCATGAAGAGCTGCCATTTGTAAAAAAAATTTAAAAAAAGGGCAGGGGGGGGGATTCTGCAGCACTCTCCTCTCCATCATGTGCATTCCGAGGGAGAGAGTTGGGAGGATGCCCCGGTCGGTGGAGGAGGCAGAAAGTATACCCACCCTGCCTTTTTCTTATTCCATCGGCACACATGCGCCGCGCAACCCCAGAGCTTTATCCTGCTCCTAAAATGCGCTTTTATTATTCAGTGGAACTTTAAACAGCGGCTTACAAAAGGGAGTTTACTGCATGTTTAAGGGCAGAATTGTGATTGAGGTAATTTAGGGAGGGGGGTGGGGCGGCAAAAGATGTGTCTGCGCACATAGGACCTCACAATCCCTGCAAATTTGATCGCTGTTGTCAGGGACTAGATGTGAAGTTTTTTTGTTTTTTTTTGCACTTGTAAGTCATCAATATGCAGCTTATGCGTTCTCGAAAGTGCACTGCATAGGGTCACCTTTTTTTCGTTTTTTTTTATATATATATAAACCAGGGAGAGATTTAGCAGAGATGTTGCTGCATTCGGGGGGGCAGCGGGTACGGGTGCAACAAATTGGGGACAAGAGGCCGTGCGGCCAGAGGCTACCCCACGGCGCGAGGGGCCGAGTTAAACGGTTTGCACTTTGTAGGAAGCCAAGCATGTGAAACATGCCTGGGCCCCTGTTGCCGGGGTGCTCCTGTGTCTTGTCTCCACCACCTACCTGACCATATTTAGTCAAGCAGTGCAAAAAATAGTTCCCGCTCCGCTCCACTCATCGTGTCTCACCCCC